>SMGT01016926.1:85155-119504 GCA_004794575.1 Lanistes nyassanus | reverse complement strand
GCAGCGAACTATTGGAAAACCCCAGCAGTCAGATATCCAGTATTTATAGATCCGTGGTCTTAGCGCCTCTAGATCACGTGACAAATCTACAAAGTAGGATTGGGTAAAAACCTTTTCCACGAAAAGGTTAAGAAAGAATTTCACAGATTGGTGGGATTTGGCGCGAAATCAGAGCCGAAATCGTCCGATGTTGTGCAATGTAGGTGTCTCTTTGCAGTTGTCGTTGTCATAAAAAGCATAAGATAGATCCATATCGCAGAAAATATGCACGGGTCGGCTTAGTGTATACAGAATTGGCGGGGAAATAAGATTTAGGTCACGTACGCAGATATGTATGTTGACTGTACAAGGAAGGCAAATCCTAATATATCCTAGAGTGTGCAGTGGAAGATTGAGTCTAGCACTGTTGTTGGAATGTTAGTGAATGAAATTATGCATCAGTGTATCTGTCTTGACGGTTCTTGAGTGATGAAGGGGTGGTTTCCTAACAGCACGACGTCAGGCCTCAGCACCTGGTCCACATAGCTATATACTGTCACACCACGTGTTTCCTCGTCCAGGGCCGATGTTCTGGAAGACGGCTGGACCCACGAGTCCGCTGAGACCCACTCCAACACAAATCATGATGCTGGGGTCTCCCTAACAGTCGTGCAGCAGGATGTTGGATTACCTGTCGTTCCGCCCCCACGTACTAGACATTCGAACACGTTGAAAAAGATATGTTTCTTTTCGTAATCACACCCACATGTAAAGTATTCCTACTCGTCTCTGACTTTTGGCTGAGTGTGACAAGAGAACTTCTAATGGATGACTATAAATTGTAATGGATGTGTTTGCTTTGTCCCATGACCCGATGGTGGGTAAGGGATGGGATAATTGATGTGTCTTTTCCACCTTCAGTCTATTTAGCACTCCGCAAGGGAAGTGATGCAAGTATCCAAGACAACCTCCTTGTTAATTAAAACTATTATCTGTAATGTGGGAGTTGAAGCAAAGTCGCCTTGTCCCGGAACTTCAGTGTCAGTTGGAAAGAAATTCTAAATGGTCCAGAACTTTGTCAACAAGAGGAAGACCTTGTCAACACTGAGTGGAAGAAGTGCCAGAAGGACTCTGTGTACGAAGGATCTTCCACGTGGGCCGTACTTTCTGTAACAACCGGACCCCCACCAGCGTGTGTATTATGTTTGTATAACCACGACAGAGTGGGCAAATTGTCAAGGACTTCAGCTAAGCCACAACCTTTCATTCACTTTTATATTTTGATAACTTTGTATTCTTTTCTCTGGACAATATAATCTTTTTTACCCTAGAAGAATAACATTATTTTCATTTATTGGCAACACAGACGCCTTCGTGTCTTATGCAGGTGAATGTCGGATCACCCAGGTTCCTTTGCCAAGGGATATGATTACGCGTGTATGCAGTGAATATTTCCTTTTAGTATGTAAATAAGTTTTGTGATTCACGTTCCATAGCCCTTGGAGCATTTGCAGGCTAAAGGTGCAAAGTGTATAGTTTAAGCAGCAGATATGTGCTTATAACATTTCACGTTATACTATTCAACACATATTGAAGATTTCCGTGTAGAGTGTACATTTTCTCCGACAGACAAAATATTCACACCAAAAAGTTACAGACTCGCTTCATGACGCTGATGTTTCAGTAACGCCATGACTGCTTACCTTCATGAGGTGAGGGTGACCAGAGATGGCCTTTTGTACCTGACGAGCTGTGAGGTTAGGGACCACGATCGTCTTAGTGATGCGCAGACCGGGAGTGACGTCAGACACCAGATGTGACAACATGGCTTCTGCCTTGTCCAGTTGTGATACGGCGTCTTTCAGTTTGCTTCTGATGGTCTTGTCTATATCTTGCTGTGACATATTAAGTTTACCCACGTTATCACCGAAAGCTTTCACCTCGCAGACGACAATGCCGTACTGTCTGTGAATGAGCAACACATCAAAGTCTCCCTGTTTGTGTTTAGACAAAGCAGGAGGTAAACTCTTGGCTACAGGTAGGTGAGCAGCCGCAGCCGCGTAACAAGGTTCACCCAGGTACTGTCCGAACTGAAGCTGGCTCAGTCCAACCAAAACTTCTCTGTTCTCTTCAGACATTTTCTGCAGACAGAGGAGAAACCGCTGCATAGCCGCATCATCTCTGACGTCACTGTCCTGAAAACGTTTATTACTAGCGGATGGATTTACCACTGCTTGTTTGAACTGACCACCTTGTCCAGGTGTGGACTGAACAGCTTGTCCAAGTGTTGACTGACCAAGTTGTCCAGGTGTTGACTGACTGTCCTGTCCAGGTGTTGACTGCCCAGCCTCTCCGGATGCTTTATGAAGTACCACAACTTTCTGACCAGCAGTCGACTGTCTTGTCATCGGCACGCGGTTGAAGTAGACAGGAGGCAGGAAGTAGGCACGAGAGTCGAGATCAGGGAACGCAGCTTCAGCCCACTGTCGCCAGAATGTCTGGGCTTGTGCTGAGATGGTCTCCTATGGCCACAGGCGCATAACATTAGATAATGATTAGATATTACAAAGTAAACCATGACTACAACGGATGATGAAATACACGGAATTATATAGAATTACAATGACGGTGACGATAGGCCAAGAAATTCAGTAGATTCTAGAATCTGACGCCGTTCAGTTCTCTCAAAATGTTATGACTTTAAAATCTCTTTAGGTGCTTGTGATGAGAATACTATTGAAAATGCCAGGTAATGGCTTTGGATTTTTATTTATTCTATTTTATTGCTGAAGTATTTTATTACCTGAATACCTGTCTCCTGATTGATGAGCCTGACTGCTGCCTCGATCTGAGTACAAGATCCCCGGATGATGACTATCTTCATGTTTTGTACGTCCAAGGGGTTAGTGTCAAACTCTACATCGGCTCCTGTTTTCTGTTTGATATCTTGACGTTTACTTTCTGAAGATACAAAGTTTAACCAACTCTTAATTTCTGGTATGTTACACTTACTTGGGCAACATACAAAGGCAAACATATACAGAGATAAATACATAGAGATGTATATATATATATACCCTAAAGATGAATAATTCCGGGAAAGAGATAAATATGTAGACAGACAAATAGATAAACAGACAGACAGACACAAAGACGGACCGGAAGGCAGCCAGATCACCCATACCTGTGAGCAGAACAGCCTGTACTTCTGTGACAGAGTGAAGGTAAACTTGGCTATTACCTCCCCTTGGTCGTCCTTCTTGTAGTGTATGACGTCTTCTTGCCCTACCCACCTTGCCGGTCGACAGAGCAGACATGGATGCATAGAGATGGATACATATACATGAATACATAGACATGGATACAAAGACATGGAAAGAAAACAGAAGACCTCAGCTCATTTATCAAATCCTGAGATTTGCAACATAGACATAATAACTGTCAATATTTCTCACCTTGCACATCATTGCCCGATACGTAAGCGAACAAATATGCCCTTGAAATAAACCGTAAACAGCAGTTTGTGTGATGTGATGACAAGCAGCACCTGTTACGACAGCAGGTGTTCGTTTCACGTTGGGCCAAGGTGACAGTGTCCTTGTCTTACCCGTTGTAAAGCAGACATGTATTGACCCATGGCTGACAGTGAACTCTGACCTCAGCAAGACAATGTCTGTCAGAAACATCTGCTGCCTGAACATTGAAGTAGTCTGTCTTCAGATGAACGCAGCTCACTGCCTGGAGTGAGGGCTACACACATCGTCAGTGTCTGCTGTAATTAGACTATGATTGGGCCTTGTGTCTCCAGACTTTTGTACCTATCTACCCTGGTTACGTCAGAGAAACGCCCATCTCAGTATTACGAGATTCCGGAGCCACCACCGCGGGGATCCGCGCATCACTCGTTCGACCGTCGGATTTCACGGGCAAGATGCAGCGCTGTATATCCTTTGGGGGTCAAGTGGAAACTTTTCCGTTAGCACGAGTCCCAGTGGACACCCCCTTCTTCAGAGGCATGCTCACCTGCTGTGTCATTCAGAATCCAGTGACTGATTTGATCCTCGGGAATGTGCAAGGTGTGCCTGCATACCCCATGAACGTTCCTGCACCGCTGTCAAGACATTACATCAACACAGTTATGACACGTAGCCAGGCCCGGAAAGTCGAGCAAGGGGCAAAACCCCTACTCGTACCGGCGCAGATTTCTGAGATAAACTTATCCACCTTAGTTGACGACCAGTTGCGGGACATTTCACTTGCTGATTGTTATGCTAAAGCCAAACAGCAGAGCTCAGAAGAACAGCAGGCTAAATTCGACATACATAATAAGGTGCTGTATCGCTGTTTTCGTGAAAGGACTGACAACGTGAGACAGATAGTGGTTCCCCAAAAGTTACGCGCAGCTGTCATCAACATAGCCCACGACAATTTGCTGTCAGCTCACCAGGGTGTGAGAAACACTCTTCGACGGGTGTTGCATCGATTCTGGTGGCCAGGCGTCAAGGCAGACGTCCGAAAATTTTGTCAAACTTGCGACATCTGCCAGAGGACAGTGGCCCAAGGACAACTGCCACCGGTTCCCATGGTCAAAATGCCCATCATACAAGAGCCTTTCCAAAGAGTCGCCATTGACCTGGTAGGACCCCTCCACCCACCATCTGATGAGGGGCATACCCACATTCTCAGCATCATAGATATCGCCACCCGTTATCCAGAGGCAGTACCACTGAAAAAAATCGACAGCGTTACAATAGCAGAGCAGCTAATTACTGTGTTCGCTCGTCTTGGCTTCCCAAAAGAAATCTTGTCAGACCAAGGAGCGCAGTTCACTTCAGACTTCATGACCGAATTTCAGCGACTGCTGTCAATCAAGGGGTTAACTACTACTCCATATCATGCGCAGACGAACGGCTGCGTTGAGCGGTTCCACGGAACTCTTAAGATTTCCTAACTTAGATCTATACCTAGCTTTGACTCTACCTGCCTAACAATCAAGTTCGCCAAATAATCACATCTCGTTATAGAACAGGTAAATTCAAACTGCAGCATTGTCAATCAAAATTCTCTTACAATGCTGTCATGCCGATTTATCGTACGTGAAATCACTTCATCTGGAAAAAACATACAATTTAGCCGAAGATTCTGGAGATCCTATCTCAGAGTTTTACCCAGTAATTCAGCACAAAAAAACTATATTAGAATTACACACACAAAAAAGAAAATCCTGCTGATACACAATACCTTCAGTTCAGCGATTGAAGGAGCAGGTCACATCAAACACAGTGCGGACGCTCCATCACGTTCCCACACATTAGTTTCCTATGTCTTCTCTCTAAAGTTCTCAGTTCACAACTAAAGTTTTTCGTTAACTCACTCTCAATTCCCCAAGGAGTGAGCGAGCTCACCCCTCCCCCCTGTGCGGTTCGGCTATACCGTTCAACGACACATATGGTACGCCGATCTTATCATAAATTCACTTTCTTGTCACGGAGTTCGTGACAGAACTAAGAGATACTTACACTGACGTCCGTTTATTTTCGATAGAGTTTTAACCTCACAACAAAGTTGGGGGAGATAATTAGAGATCTAGACTGTAAATATAAAATACAGTAATCAAGTATTATTGACAATTAAGATATTAAGAGCTCGTTGAGATTTCTTTCACAAGGATGATACGTTCGTTTGCCGTCCTCAGTGCCTCTGTCTAAGAGAGGGTGCTTTGTCTTATGAAATTTATTCCTTGAAAGGGAAATGTCAGTGACTTATTAGTCCTTAAGGTTGAATTTTGTCGGCAGAAAACAAATTGTTTTTCTGACAAATACACCAACTTTAATTAATTGCGAAAAAAACCCACTTTCAGATCCATTTCTCAACGCAAGAGAAAATTATTTGGAAGGCAAAATTTGTCAGCCCCCACCCTTCTCCCAAAGGAACAGAGTTAGAATGGTCTGTAGCCATCACTGCATATTGGGAACGATCAATTTCGATTGTCTTGTTACATAGAGATTTACAATAGTGGAATTCTGTTTTTCCTTGAGTGGAAACAAAGTGTCCCACCACGTGGTAACGCGCACATTCCTCATACGGACGTTCCATTCCCCACAATTACACTACTTTCAGGTGATAGTGTAGTGTTAAGCAAGGCGTGACAACCGTGACATATTCTGGACATTAAAACAGAAAATGATATTCATCTTCATTGTCACATCACACAATGGACATGCGGTATGTTGGTTGTTATCATCTGTGTGCCATCTTCTCTGATTATTTCATTGATTGGCTGAGGAACAGAGAAAATTAGGGATCTAAAAAGAGGGTGAACTATGCTTACACGTTTATCCAGGTGAACTCTTTCTTTTTCTGTCTTTCTCCCTTCCACCTTCTCTCTCCCCCTCTCTTTCTCTTCTCTGCCCCCCCCCCTTGAAGGGTGATTAAACGAACAGTTAAAGGAATAGAAGAGGAATAAATATACACCAGACCGTTTTCACAGTGGCTCGCATTAGGCGTTGTGATTACTGACATTGAAAACAACTTGTCTTTTTATAACGTGAAGATCCAATGGATGGTTGAATTTCTAACGACCACCAGCCGACATTGTCTTCACAAGCCCACGCCCACCATACGGCGTTCACTGTTTTGATGATGTGATCTAGTATCGTTCACAAACTAGCAACATATCACTAACCATATTATTATACAGAGTTGTTATGCAGCAACACACATATCACTCACCTTAGTCGTCAAAGCCCACATCGTCACTATAAGCGATGACACGACGTGTTCCTTGTGGGGTGACGGACAATGTCCTTCAGCTATTGGTGTTGGGGAATCTGCGGAGCGCATACCTCAAAGTCCGACATTGGGGGCCCCTTTTCCTTTTTAGACCCTGTATATCATAAACCACACCAGCCAATCACTGTCAAGGCTGACTAAAGTGGAAACATTTTAAATGTAGTGTGTATGTGTGTTTGTGTGTGTGTGCATGCATCCGCGCAATGGGTGCGTACGTACGTATCTCCAAAGGCACCCGTTCTTCTCAAGATCAGATCTGGTCCTGTTCTGGTTTGCGGTGAAGTGTCTTTATCTTCGTACATTTACGACAATGAGAAACAACCCTGTGTTGAAATGACATGACGCGTCTCCAGTCATATATGGTTCGTACCCGTCAAAAATCCCGTTGGCGTCCTGAACGATTAATAAATGACAGTAAGAGGAGTGTGACGTGAAGTGGGGCTGGTGCTGGTAGTAAAGCTGCCGCTGGTGGCTGTAGGGGTGGTGAATGGTGGGAGGGAAGGGGGTCAAAAGCAAACGATAGAGAAGAAGAGGCTTTATAAAAAGTGTCGACTGGACAGAGACAGATACAGAGACAGATACAGAGACAGATACAGAGACAGATACAGAGAAAAAAGAGTGGCGAAAGATGAAAAGTGTGTGTGTGTGTGTGCGAGACAGGAACAAACACCAAAACCCATAAATTTACAAGTAGCTGGAAAGATTCGAACTTTATGACAGTAACAAGTGGATTCTTGAGTTTAAAAAAAAAACCACAGCTCTATGCTTATCTCGACATTGTCTTTTTCTTAAACCCTAAAACATGAGAGAAGGAAAGAACGAACGAACGAACGAACGAACGAACGAACGAACGAACGAACGAACGAACGAAAGAAAAACTTTATTATCTGAAACAGACGAGACAAGGTAGAATGTGATGGATGTAAGGTATATTTACATGGACAATATCTCGATCTCAAATCGCTTATATTGTCACAAGTAAAAAGAAATGGAATTCTTCGTCCACATCTGTCTTGCATAAAGGGCAGTGTAACTCTTGTGTTGGAACTATTTTGTACCTGTTTTATGGGGTTTAAGAGCTGAAATGCCCATTCGAAATCTCGTCAGAATCTCTCTTAGCACCTTGTTTTTAATGCACTTTAGATAGGGTTCCAAAAGTAGCGAGGACGTAAAAGCTGTGTACACATTAAACCTTGGACTGTTAGAAATGTGCGATACCCATTCTTTTTTATGGCAATCGATAAGTCGTTGCTTAAAATCACCAAGGAGACAATGCGCATTATCTGCACCTTGGTTTTCCCCACACAAATCCAAATCCAAATGTATAAAGCGTTCTGTGAACGTCCGAAGCCCAGCACACTTTGCCTCTGTTGTGGAGCTCTAGCAACATGCTGTACGCCTTGCGTGGCAGTCTATCTGTGTCAAGCCTTGTCAGACGTAACCAGTATCGCACACACGACACAGCGGCATGTACTGACAGGGTGAATCTTCCTGTGTCACCATACACCCTGTCGTTGGGAGTCTTAGGGCTAACGTTCAACAGTTTTTTCAATGTAAAAAAATGAACTTGTTCTATGAGAAGATGTGTCCTTATTTCGGGACGATAAAGGAGCATTGGTTTAATATGACTGCCAAATAGTTTAAACAATATGTTGGAATAGCAGTCTCCAAGCTTCCAGAGAGTTTGAAAGAGTTGCACAACACCTAGTTTGGCTCTTGTTACCAAATCCTTAAAGGCTTGGGAAAACGATAGACGAGTTGTAAACCTTAAACCGAGATACTTGTAAGAATTGACAACCTTGATCACCTGACCATCATATAGCCATTTCTCATTTTTACCTAAGTGATCACCGTTTCTAAAAGTCAAGAAAGAGAGAGAGAGATCTGTATGACCCCGATGACTTTATCCTCTTATCTATGTATAGAGCTCGATGTATGGCCACTTTGGCTCTATCTTCTTTATGCATTTAGCTCAATGATCTCGATATGCAAACCTAAGCATTTTCTTGTTGACGGGGAGCAAACAAAGAGAGACCATAGAAAACAGATTCTTGATCTGCTTCCCCTCCCCTCCCCTTCGTTGTTTTAAAGATTGCTTCTACATGTTATGGGCAGAGAACTGTACTGCTGTCAACAAAAACTGTAATAGACAGTAACATTCATTCCCAGATCTCCGCTGGCCGTGCAGTATGCGAGAACAAACAACGAGCTACTCCAAAGAATGTCAAACCAAACCAAACAAACAAACATCAGAGATGCAAAGGACGTGAGGAATAAGTTACTTTTTATTAAACTCCAAAGGACTTAAGGAATAAATTACACAGTACATCCCAGTTCAGTGTAACACACAGTACATCCCAGGTAGGATGACTGTGATGGATTCAGTGTAACACAGAGTACATCCCATTTCAGAGGACTATGATGGATTCAGTGTAACACATAGTACATCCCAGTTCACATGACTATGACGGATTTTGTGTAACACAGAGTACATCCCAGTTTAGATGACTCTTATGGATTCAGTGTAACATAGAGTGTTATATGTCACCCCTAGGTTAGCCTATTCCCCCTTCCCTCTCTTGACACCTGGTAGGTGGACGCTACGTCAGGGTAGCCGCTCTGAACCAGCCTAGGCTGGCCAGAACCAGTTTAAGCGAGAATAAGGTGGTTCCCGTGAACTCTGGGCGGGAGGGCGCACGCTGCTTAAGCAGGGCAAAGCGTGAGTGAGGGAAGAACAAAATAGTAGCGGACACGTGTAGACCCACGGACCTCTGCCCCTCGTCATCTTAGCCAGGACGTCGGAAGAGGAGCAGCTAGTACTCACGCTAAATACACTGGGTGCATTTGGCCGACAAGTCAGTGAGACTGACGAGTAAGTGACTGCTATCGTGCCTTATAGGTTACGACTGCTCTGCCATAAATAACTATCTTAGGTTCTGGGTTCGGGTTGATTAAGATAGGTGGTTTTATCCTGCCGGAGACAGGAGACGTCATAGGCTAGTGGCCGGGCGAACGCGAAGGGGAGCTACAGTGAAGTGTAGGGTCGTTGAACAGCTTCAGAGCGGTGTATCACGGTGTGACATAGCCTTATCAGATTAATGCTGGGCTTTGGTCCTGAGCCTTGCAGTGCAGTCTGTGTTATGCTGAGTAGCATAGTTACGTCTTGATAGGATTATGGTTCTGGCGGTAATTTCATTTGGTGTGTTCAGCGTTATGTAACGTTGTGAAGCAGTTGGTTCAATAGCAACAAGAATAGCTGCTCTGTGCTGGTCATTATTGTATCTGTGTATAGAGCGGGATCATAGGCCGTGTTGCAGTGAGATTTCCCCTCTGGCTTTAGTTTGATTATCTTGATTGTCTGATTTCTCGTGGTATGACGTAATCAGGCAACATCTTACCCTAGACACGAGAAAGGTGATTCTCTGTGAATAACCTGTAGATATATTTCATGTTGTCAAGACAGTGTATGAAATATATGTTGAATAACGGTCCGCTGCAGTTGTGTCTTTTACGAGGGTGGGGGGCTCTTGAGCAAGTAGTGTAATTGCCTGTGTGAAACTGAGCGAGCGTGTCAGAGTATGAGAATCTTTTCCCTCGGTAGATTTCTCTAGTTATTCACATTATTTAATAGCGTCATCGCCCTCTGGTGTAGAAACCATTGACCTGAGGCAGTAAAGGGTTTGGTGACGATTGCTCAATTAATTTTATATTTACGAGATCACTATCAAAGTTTGTTCTTAATTCTGGAGAGGTCGAGTCCATTTAGTTAAGGTGCGGCCCTTCGTGACATGCCAGTTCAGATGACTATGATAGATTCAGTGTAACATACAGTAAATCCCACTTCACAATACTATGGTGAATTCAGTGTAACACATAGCACATCCCTGTTCACATGACTATGATGGATTCAATGTAACACACAGTAAATCCCACTTCACAAGACTATGGTGAATTAAGTGAAACACACAGTACATCCCGGTTCAGACGACTATGATGCATTCAGTGTAACACATAGTACATCCCATTTCAGAGCACTAAGATGGCTTCAGTGTAACACAGTACATTCCAGTTTAAATGACTACACAGAGTACATTCCAGTGCAGATGACTATGAAGGATTCAGTGTAACACATAGTACATCCCAGTTCACATGACTATGATGGATTCAATGTAACACACTGTACATCCCAGTTCATATGACTATGATGGATTCAATGTAACACACTGTACATCCCAGTTCACATGAATATGATGGATTTAATGTAACACAGAGTACATTCCAGTTCAGATGACCATGAACGATTCAGCGTAATATATTACATCCCAGTTCACATGACAATGAAGGATTCAGTGTAACACACAGTACATTCCAGCTCACATGACTATGATGGATTCAATGTAACACATAGTACATCCCAGTTCACATGAATATGATGGATTTAATGTAACACAGAATACATCCCAGTTTGGATGACCATGATGGATTCAGTGTAACACACAGTACATCCCAGTTCACATGACTATGAAGGATTCATTGTAACAGTCACTACAGGCAACGTCAGACGACGATTTTCTTACCTCCACGACAAACGTGATGATCAGGGCAGGGATGAGCCACAGGTACATGGCTGTCATCAGTTCTTGCAGTCTGTCATAACATCCCTGATCGCGTGACCGCCGCACACAGCCGTTACACAGTCATCCATTGACTGTCAGTAGCACGAACAGGTTCATGTGTAACATCATATTTATGACGGAGTTGCACTGATGCACGCTCTCTCTCTCTCTCTCTCTCTCTCTCTCTCTCTCAAATACACTCACATTCCATCGATCCATGCATCCATTTATCCATCTCTTTCGCTATCTCCCTCTTGATCTATCTGCCTGTCTGTCTGGCTGTCTGTCGTGGAGTTTGTCCTTTTATCAAGGTAAGATTTCCTGGTATCTTGTATCCGGTAATACCACGCAACATTGACTTTGGGGGAGGGGGTTTTAAAACTTAGTTCCATGTGCTTCTGGTACTGAGTGTTAATCTACAGGCTGCAGTCACTTCTTTTATTTATTCACGGGCGGAAACAAGTATTCTGTGCTTTTCTGTTAGTTCCATTGTACGGCCCGTCGGTAGATTGGTCCCTGCAAAGATTCTAGATTCCATTTGATTGCGAGTGGGAGTCGCCTTTGGAGACCATTTGAAAATGAACAATGTAGTGCGAGAATTTAAAATCGGTACCACCCATAGACCCTAGCTCTCCAAAAGATCACACTGAGCCATCAGAAGGCACCAGCTTCACACACAGGTCAGCCCTGGCCTCCTCTTGCAGTTTCTGCTGGCGATAAACAGTATTTTGTTGTCTGAGCTGCCGGGCGTCAGCTGTGGAAGCAGCATCAGCTCTTGTCATCCTTTCCTCATCTCTCTGCTCCACCACGTCCAGTGTGACGTGTGATGTCCACGTGCTATTGTCCACTAATGTAATCATCTCAGATGTCCTTTCAGTAAAGATGGAAACAGTACGGACAACACCTCCAAGCACCCGCTGTAGTCCCATAGCCGAAGTTTTCGGGCAGCGGCTCCAGATCACACCATTGAGAGTCTCATTGTTAATCTGAGTTCACCAGGAGCTCGTTTCTTCAGGTTGCGTATAGCCATACAGAATACACTGGTATCACGTGATGTGCTACATCAATAGTGATGTTTGCTAAAGGACGATGTTCTCGGTGGCTTAGTGGAAGCCCTCCTTTAGCTATTGTCCTTTGATAGAATCACCGTACATTACCAGCGGCTGCAGCGGGGTTAGAGTTATGTGAACAGATTCCTTCGATATAAGACTATAATCAACTCTTTTACTTTTGGGAAAAAAACCTTAGAGAGCTTGTTATGTGTTGGTAATCATAGTGGTTTATCGCATTTGGTCTCAGTGAAAATTTTAGGTGCAATGGATTTACTGTAAATCACCAAGATTGCAACCATTTAAAATCGATTAACAATGTGCAGCAGCGTGTAAGGTCATTGAAGATGAGTTGTGACTTTCCTTGACTTCTCAAAAGTGAGACAGTGAAATAAGAGGAAGATAACAGACAGTCGACGAATCGGGGTAATCTGATAATCTGTTATCGTCACTTTCTTCCCTCCAAGCAGCAGACATTTGTTCTGGTATTATTGGAATAAGACTTCGACACATTCTGCCCCTCCATCCGCCCCTGTTCCGCTTCTGCACGTCTTGTGACACCCTCCTTCTCCCTCTTTCCACCCTCCTTCTCCCTCTTTCCACCCTCCCCCCACAGCCCTCCACCTCCCTCCATCTCCGTTCTCGCACCAATTCAACGCGGAGTAGTGATTACGTCACTGTCAATCAGCCCCTGTCGCTAGCCTGTTGTCACGTTGGCTAATGGTGACATGGCCTGCAGGGAACTAACAATAAGCGTCCATTACTGTTCTCCATTCGTATGTGAACACAGCTCAGTTATATTGCGGAGACCATCAGCTGGAGTTTAGAACAGGATAGAACCTAACCCCAGCTCATCCGAGTCAGATTTCTGTTGCTTACGCAGGTTTCACACTGACCAAGGGACTTACGGGCGTTGATCTAGGAAAAGCGGGTGCTGTGAGAATAGTTATCCGCGATGAGGTGGAGGGGGGGGATGTCACTGCGCATGAGTATCACAACCATCAGGTTTATACGACTGTCAAATGAACGACGTTGCATGCATTAGGCTAACAATTGGAAAATCAACACGTTAGATAAAATAAAACCTGCACATAAAAGTTTAACTGAGCAGACTGGAACACTTGATTATTAACTTTAAAATTAGCAACAAATAAATTAAAAGGGGCGTAATACACGGATCTCAAGTTAAAACTAGTATTTCGTGTGCATATAAAGACTTGGAACAACATGGGCAAATTTATCGATCAGACTTAACAGACAGATTAGGTTAGTTCGGGGTCTTCACAAAAAAATCATACAGTAAACAGATCGGACAGAGAACTTAAAGACTTAAATGGGACAGCACACATGCTCCCAGATAGTCGGATAACTATTCTCACTATACCATATTCGTATACTTTCCGCTTTCGTGTCATTGTCTCCTTGCCGGCGCCCAAACGGCAAGTTGATATCTTAGTATGCTCCCGTTATGTCTGGACTCTGCATCTGGTGCTGTGGTATGCTATGACTTGAGAAAGCATTGGAGAACACGACACACATCTGTCTGCAGCGACATGTCATCACCTTCCACCCTCCATACCCGTAAAGTTGGTTTTCTTGCACCTGGTAAACTTCATCAAACCTTGTCGGATGCTCTTGGCCCCAAAGCTGAGGATAACCCTGAGATCCTAAGACTTGCCCAACTCTCGCAACCTCCTGGCCGCGCAGCACAAGGGAGGGACTTCTCTGAGATGTTTCCGTGTGGTTCACGTGACCGTAACTCCACACTCTGCTCCAGTCTTCGTTCTCAACACTCAGCTCGTCCGAGTACTCCTGAAGCTGCTTCTTAAGCTGTACGCTTAGAATGTCGGGATTTCCCACCCTTTGTCAAGGTCCTCTTTAGTCTGGGGCCCCAAACTTTGTCATGAAGACCCAAGACTCCCCAGTACTGCTGCCCTTGTGTCTCGCCGCAGCCGAGCATTGCCGAGGTTTTCTGCACAGCTCGCAGATCGCCATTTTCCTCGGCGCTCCTTGAGTCGCAGTCAGAACTGTTTTGGTTGCAGCTGCTGTAATCAAAGGCTGAGGAATATCTGAAACTCTGTTTGTCGGTGGAGTTTACAGCGCCAACGTCTGACGACATCTGTTGCATCTCTTCAACGTCGTTATCATCATAGAGGTATTCACGGGCCAGCTTCTGAATGATTTCATTGGTCGCTTCCTCTAGCCATTGCTCCTTGCTGTGTGTGGTAAGTCCGAGCTCGGAACCAGTAGGTGTACTGGAACTGGAAAAGAGATCGTTCTGTTGCCGAGAATCACTTGTACTCCTTGTCGTCACCTTGAGACCAGAGGAGTTATCAGATTGCCAGGACTTTGGGCTCTGATTTGGCTGGTCGCGACCACAAACAGGTGTTGCAGAATATCAAGAATGCCAAGAATACCAAGAATACCAAGATTCTGTATCCGTAGGAAGGACAGAGGAGTGAGTGCTGGACTGGCAGGATTCTCCGCTCCATTCTGCCTCTTACAGAGTAGACGAAGATGTGTTACGTTTCAAAGACCCTGTGCTCCATTTCGGCATTCGGAGACCTGACGACTGAGTGCAGGATTGCGAAGAAATTTCGTCGCAGGCTGGCACATCAAGACCGTCAGCGTCGAAGAGAAAGCTTAAACTTTTTGATCTCAGCGCCCTCTTTAGGTTGAATGCCCTAACGGAAAGTATATTTCCTTTGACTGCAACAAATATTCTTCTGTTGTCTTTACTTCTGGGCACAGGGTTGGTGTTTTAATGTTGGTCCACTGGAGAGGAATAAGATGTTTGGCGTGAGAGTTCATGGAAAGCAGCACGTACAACACATACATATGCACTATTAACGTTCGGCTTTATATATCGACTTATTTATGTATTACATATTTATATCCACTGTCTAAACGTATCTTTGTGGGTTTTCCCTGCTTCTTGCCGAAACATCAACGGAAGCAACATTTTTGCAAGCAGACGAGTCCCCACATCCCGAATCTAGCCAACAGCCTGCAGACGTTTCAGACATAATTATGGTCTATTATACAAGCTTTCTAAATCCATTGCCTTTGATATTGGTTATAAATCAAATTTCATATGAGCACGTGCATTCATGGCAGTTAAGACATTAAGAAAGACGTAGCAAACTATACAATAATTCAGTTTTTGAAAAATCCTTGAAGTTGTCATGATGTCACAAAATAAGTAGGAAAACTAGCTTGAATGAAGATGCAAAAGAATGACAGTAACAGTCGACAGAAATACAGGGATTGCAAACGATAAATAAGTAAAGTGCACTCGCATTCTATTACCCCACTTCCTTCCTACTACACTGTAAGCCTGATTAGTCGGAAAACAAGGGAAACAGTCACTTGATATAAATTAATCCGCGGGAGACAAACAATTTTGTCCGTTTGCTAACATACAGACAGTTATCAGAGAAAAAGATTATTTAACTTGAATGAGAAACGTCATCCGTTTATTATTTGAATATATAGTATTTTGTCATAACCCAAACAATGATTTAATTACCGTACTTTCGATTCCAGAATTTTTTATGAGTATCAAGAGATTATAAAGAAACTGACCAAAACATTTTACATCGCTAGTGCTTTACTGCACAGCAAACTCCTAGTTTATTATTAAGATAGGTCTTAATAAAGAACAAATGAGGACAGAGCGCTTAAATTATCGAAAGATAACTCCAACAAAGATACTGGCAGCGCTCACACATAGCCGTATGCAGACGCCTGTTCCTTTCTTTCGGCCCTCTCCTTGCTACGTGTTTGGGTACGGTAAGCTCCCTTTGGGCACAGGCGTCTGCATACGGCTATGTGAGAGCGCTGCCAGTAAGATAGGTCTTCATGAGAATTACCTATACATTGATGACTCGCAGTTTAAGTGTGCACAATAAAACTGTTTGTCCGGAAAGAGCATCCTACAGAATATGTAGGGTCAGTTTAGTCGATTAAATTGAGGAAGACGGATAGACTTACTTTTTGAAGAGCAGATTTTGATGACCAAGTTTGGGGGAGTAGTCGAAAAGTCACAGACAAGAACGCCGAACTTTCACCTTAGAATTCAATGACCAAAAGTGCTGGGTGCACCAAAAATACCCTGGGTTTTTAACCATTTAGGGTCACCGTTTGAGTAAACACCAAACATTTGAAACCAGTCAAAAGCAAAATCGTTAAAAAGCGGTGATTGATGCCAACTGAGCGCAGGCAGATTGGGAAGGGCTGTTAAAACCGAAACGCTAACAAGGCGTGACTCGCTGACACACTGAGATGGTGATAACACCTTTGACGACCTGACGAGTATGTCGATGGCTGTTAGTTGTAAGTTACCTGTAGTGTTCGCTGGTTATCGCTCGACCTCTCGCGGTTCATGGTGTTATCTAACGAACTTGACCACTCTCCCTGTCTTTAGCTGTCGATCTTTCCTCACGTCAAATAAGTTGAAGACAACAGAGTATATAGTTTTCCCTTCCTTCTTTCCTTCGTGTCTGTCTGTCTTTCTTCTTTTCTTTCCTTCCTTCCTTTCCTTCTTTCTTTCTTTCTTTCTTGGTTCATTCCTTTCTTTCTTTTGTACTTTTGCACTTTTCACCTTTATTTCCTTTTCTGTTTTTTTCTCTTTTTTTATTCCTTTAACACTTTTTAAAAACTTTTTTCCTGCGTGCGAGAATGGTGAGCACAGGGAGTTTGACCCCAATCAACCCGACAGAGAAAAACCTTATGACCTCAAAATAGGCACTAGATGGCAGCAGATCTTTCTGTTTACTCATCAACTCAAACATCTTGAAGACAATTATCTTTACGTCAGCAGTTCAGCTGTGAGATTTAATCACGCGGAACTATAACTACACACCCAGTGGCCAGTTTCATAGTTAAACCTTACCAGCAACCCAGTCGATTGTGGCGCTTAAATGGATGTCATACGGCAGCCGGTTATTTGAGGGATGAATCTTATTAGTGCTTACCTAATTCTTTCAAGACTAATCAAATTTCTGTCAGTTATCATTATTATACAACTTCCACTAGTTAAATGTTTATGCGATGACTTAATAAATTCCCAGCCAATAAACTGGTGTCCTTTCTTGTTCATGTTATCACTTTTAATCCGCTGCTCCTGAACGCGCGCAGTTTACGGGGACATATACCTGCATATACTGTTCTTAAAAAGAATTCGTAAGCAGTTGGACTTCCTGTTTAGCCCCTGGCATGAAGGCAACATTAACAAGCAGAAACAAAGACGGAAACGCTATTGTGAGAATAGTTTTCCGAGTATCCAGGAACCCTAATGTTTTAATGCGCGTTTGCTCGTCGTATTTATTTAGTTCCTTCAAGTCTCTCAATAATGATTTATACAAATGCCCATCCAGCCTTTAAATACACACGAAAAACTTGTTTTCACTAGAGATCCCTGACTTTCATCACACTTATTTTCTTTTCCGCTTATTTCGAACTGTTAATATTCATGTGTTTACGTTTGTAGGACTTTTGGCAAACATGTTATTTGACTTTATTTTCTGTATTTCTATTTTCATAGCATAATGTACACACGGATAGTTCATCAGACAGTCGAAATTAAAGAAGTGAGCTGTGTTCACGAACT
The DNA here is from genome assembly GCA_004794575.1 of Lanistes nyassanus. Classification (NCBI taxonomy): domain Eukaryota; kingdom Metazoa; phylum Mollusca; class Gastropoda; order Architaenioglossa; family Ampullariidae; genus Lanistes; species Lanistes nyassanus. Next base: position 101,457 of record SMGT01016926.1, on the reverse strand, counting down.
ACTCTAGAACGGACAAGAAGAGTTGTCGATGCTTATAGTAAGTTGCCTGCAGGCTACATCACCATTAGCCAAAGTGACAACAGGCTAGCGACAGGGGCTCCTTGGCAGTGAAGTAATTAGACCTGAGTCTTGAATAGGTGCGAGACCGGATGTTGACTGAAGCGAGGGAATTGAGGTGCGGGAGGGGAGGCGAGGGTTTAACGAATGGGGAGGGCGGGAAGGGGCTGGTCGTCTCGAAGTCTTATTTCACTAGTAAGATCTCCCTCTTTCTTTCTCTCTCTTCCTACAGCGTTTGACACAAAGTACTCGCCCTTCCCCGACAAAGCCTCTGATCTCGTCGTCAGAATTAGCAACGAAGTTTCGAAGAAACTATATTGATATTTGTTTAAGTCAAGCACAAACTTTTTCGGCGACCAGTTTAAGATTTTTGTAGTAATCTTTTTGAAAATAGCGAATGAAGTTGGTAACGCAGTTTCTGACCCGTGAAAATTCGATTAAATTAACTAGCGATCGCAGCTTCCGAAAAGTGCATATATAATAGAAAGGGTGTGGATCTTTTAGTTTGATGTGTTTGTCAACACACAAAATTATGAAAAGTAATTATATTTCGAGGGTTAGAACTTCCCTTGGAAACCTTGTGAAGCTTTTAAACCCTGCGTGCAGGTGTATGACGTCATATACTGCTGATATAAGTAATTGACTTTATAAAGACACCAGGTGCCAGGCATGCGCTACCTTGTGGAGCTTTTAAGCTTTTAAGCCCTGCGGCAGTAAACAACGCCGATTGCAAACACATGTGTACATCTTGAAGTTTTTGATGGAATTCTAAAGATCCGTCCATTGAGTCACGCTCATCCCCTACCGCAGAAACACACACACACACACACACACACATACGCACGCACGCACGCACGCACGCACGCACTCTCTTTTTCTCTACTCGCTCGCTTTGTCTCCTTGAAACACACCCCCTCACACATACACTAAGCAGACGGCCAGCCAGCATGTCAGGGGCAATCCGATAGCGCTCTGTCCTCATTGGTTTGTCTTGGATCCCAGTTGTCAGCACACGCTTAGTGAACAAGGGATTCGCTGTATGCACACGTGGTACACCGAGGGCTAGCTGTGTGAAGACAGAAAGAAAGGGGCGGCGGATCTTTTTGAAGATCTGCCACGTTCCTTACTTTCGATTCTCTCTTTGCTACGTGTTTGGGTACGGTAAGCTCCCTTGGTCACATACGTCGGCATACGGTTGTGTCTAGCGCTGCCAGTACTTTGTTGGGGTTATCAGTTGATGATTTATAGCGCTCTGTCCTCATTTGTTCTTTATTCAGTCCTTTTCTTTAGTAACTTTTAAACGTTTTTGTCGCTCAGGTGCGAGAGGGCAAGGAGTTGCCAGTGGTTGCATCATCTTTGTTTCTCTAATCCTTCCAGCGTGTGTCAAAGCACAAGGTCAGTGAATAAACAGATTTTAAAGTTCGCCAAAGATATGCTGAAACGCGCCCCCCTTTCCCTTAAAAAAGCTCGTTTTTTCTGTTATAGGAAAGGTGGAAGAAAAATTACAGATAGGACCCATTCGCTGAAAAAAGACGTAAATGTAATTGGATATACGATACAAAGTTCTGTTTGACTACGTCATGACGTAAACAGCCTATCTGCCCTTCCCGTCATAAGAGCGAACGTAAGACCCTTTGGTTTCGTGCTTTGAATTTTTTTCGCGTGGGAAGGAGATACGACGACCCATGCAACCCTGCCCAGGACTAAGATTGAAGGACATGTTTTGCAATCTCCTTTCCTTTGATGAAAGAGCAACACAATAAGCACCAATGGCTCCGTTTCTTCAACCAGAAAGCAACTTTCAGAATCAACCGATAATATATGCTGACAGTTCCATCTGTTTTTAAAGAAGTGTGTGTGTGTGTGTGTGCGTGCGTGTGTGCGTGTGTGTGTGTGTGCGTGCGTGCGTGTGTGTTTGTGTGTTGGAACAGATTCAAAGTCTAAAGCATAAGAATTTCCCATGTGGAAGGGAATGTTGACCGTGACAACAATTGTAACTGTCTTGTGCAGGAGACGATTTCGGTCCTCTGTCCCTAGACGCACAGCTACAAGGACTCCGACTCTTGCTGAATAACTGGAATAATTTCACGATTTGCGTGTATCTGAAAACAATAGAAATTATTTTTATTCTTTCGCCCCAAGAGGGTATGGAGAATAGTACAGAACAAGCACTACAGAACAGCGTTCACCTGCAGTGGCAGTACATAGTTAAGAGAAGAGAAAGAGAGAGAGAAAGATTGAAAGCACAAGATATACATGTTAGTTGATTGTAATGACAAGGATTCTGGCAAATCGTGCCGTCTTACTTGAGGATTTTTTGTTGTTGTTGTTTTTGCTGTGAGCAGTGCATTGAATTTGAATTTGTATGCATTAGGATGTATTCTAAAGTTTGTGAACTGTATATTAATCATGTTGAACATAGTTTGATGTGTGAATCCCCTTTTCGTGCATTTGTAGTAGGAATCTGTAGATAGTACTACAGAGCTTATTATGGTTATCAGGGCAAACTAATTTAAACCAGAAGCATAGCATCCTGCTTATGGCATGGACGTTTACAGGGAACTGACCCAGTTCACTTATCTTTATGGGGGTAGATTTTTTCAGCCTTAAAATGACTTTAAATAATCTTAATTGTAGCTTCAGGGGTAACTCGTTTATTGCAGGGCCCATATTTCGCATCCATGAGTCAATATGAGTAAAAACCATTATATTAAAAGGGTCTGCTTGGATGTCAATTGGTAGCAGGAGCTTTCTGCATTTTATAAAAGTGAGAACATTGCTCTAGATGCTCTATAAAACAGGTCCTTCTGTGCCCCATAGAAGACTAAACCAGGACTAAACTTGAAGAAATTTATGTTGTTTTAGATCGTGAAACATCGGCATATTTATGAGTATACAGCGGAATTTATGGCAGCATCAAACACTCTGAATAATCTGCGACAAATATTTTGTCATAAATATCCCACGAAACGGTAATACATGGACTTTTTGACGTACAGCCCTCTCGCAAAGATACCGCCCCTCCTCCCGTTCCCCGGCCTTCTTCGTGTATTCGTGTCGCATTACCACTGTAGGGTCACTGCACCACCGAGGTAGGAAGTAACGCTTGCTACTGTTATGCGCTCTACAGGGAAGGATACATCTCCTCAATGTGTATGTCCTTCCATTGACATACGGTCTGCTGATTTGTTTTTCCTGCAAATTAACTTACAGAAGAAGCGAACTTCGGGCAGCTTCGGCCGACTTCGTCAACTTTTCCGGTAGCTTCCCTTAACAACCAGCCATAGCGGGCGTTTCGGGCCGTGACAAAGCGATCATCCTGTTTAAAGGGACTTCAAAGTATACAAGCAAACAGTAACCCTAATACTGTACCAAAACTTACCTCTAAGACCACCTAGAAAAAAATAACTAAAGCTATCAGGAGGTTCGAACCAGCTACTTTTCAACCGCGAATCCATTGCCTTCACCACCGAGCTTCTGAGAACCACGGCATCTTTGGTTCTCTGTAACTATTAGAAGTTGCGCTGTCACGCCATCTCTTCATAATACAACCAAGGGACCCCAAAAAAGTTGACGAAGTCGGCCGACGTTCGCTGAGGCTGTTCGAACTTCAGTTCTTCTAAATGGTACTTTGCAGGGAAAAAAATCAGCATCCGGCCTTTCCTGTCACTCACCTCTAATGTGTCTCGACATTGACAACAGGCGCGTGTATGCCGTCGTAACAGTTTATTGACTCGCCTGAAACTCTTGCAAGTGGCTTGACGGTAAAATCACTGACAAGTATTGCTATGTGCTAGACTAGTAAATAGTTGTCTCTCTTCAAAACAATTCTTCAAATCGGGCCAATCGTTATTCTTTATTTACTTAAAGAGACACTGACAAGTCTGTCCTTTGACCTCTACTTCTCACTGTGCCTCTTTCTGCTACTACATGTTGTCCGCATCCCTGATCTACAGGCCACACCCTACTCCGTCAAGCAGACGTTCTTCTATATCTCTGGGTCGACTTGGGCGCGAGACACAGGCATCTGTTAAGATCTCCGTAGCGCAAGACTTCTGGAAGGCGCGAGGGCATAATTACTAGGACAAAGAGGAACAGTCCATGTTAAGCTGCGCCAGCAAATGTTTACTGTCGCACGACATCCGTCAAACCGCCTCATCTTTCTGCAAGCGGCTGAGATTAAGCGGTGAAAACCTACGTGAGGCCGTAAATCACAACATACAGATACGAATATGCAATTGCTATAACACGGCGCATACAAATTAAACAAAATAAAAATTATAAACATGCGAGTTTCTGGTTTAATGACGTATAACACGACAATGTTTTTTCTTCGTGTTTTTGTGTTTAATACACTCATTGTAGATGCCTTTGTTTCCATGATAGAGGAGAATGACGTGCAACTGGTTGATGGACCTAATGCAAACGAAGGGCGAGTGGAGATCTTCAAGGGTGGAGTCTGGTTGAGTGTGTGCCGTGTGTACGTCTCTAGCGAGTTTAGCAGTGTCGTGTGCGGACAGCTCAGCTACCCAGCGTAAGTATATATATATATATCTAATATCACGTTTCAGCAATAGGTGTAATTTTTCGGGCATTAAAAGTAACTTTCTCCTACCTGTTCTGTAATGGTATGACGTACTGTTGTAGGCCTATAACATAATGTCAGTTATACACAGCTTTCGGTGAGTCGAAAAATAATTAAAACAATACTTAAACCTGAAATCTGAGATTAATTCAGTAATATGTAACTCAGTGTGAAATAAGCACCTAATAAGTCATTGTTAGTTACTTCTTATTTTTGCTGGTTTTTTTTAATATTATTTTTGTTGACTTTTTGAGTAGATACTCTACAAAAAGAGTTAAGAGTTAAGCCAAGGGAAATCGACTCTCTATGGAATAACATAGTCTTCTAACGCGCTCGTCGTGTGTGTGTGTGTGATTTTTTTTCTAGGAATGGCGCTGCTATGTACAACGCCAACTCGTACGGCACAGCACCGGGCGAAATCCTCAGACAAAACATCAACTGCTATCGATACGGAGTGTCGTTGTCTAACTTGTCGCAATGCATCTTCTCTCCGGTAGAATATAACTGCGACCCTATCTATACGCTTGGCCTCAGCTGTGACACAGGTTTGTTAAAACCAAACTGTAGCGATAAACTTGCATGTAGACAGGCCTTTATAGCCGGTCTAACTGAATTTCACTCACTCGCTCGCTCATATTTGTGGTAATTATTGCAATAATGCGTGAAATCATAAGTGACAGACATCTGACATGTGCAGATCATTTACCAATGGCCTGTTTTGTCTGCTTCTGCCAGTATTTCAGGTCTTTCTGTAAACCCCCCAGTTCGCCTTGTAAACGGCTCGTCGCAGTACGAAGGCCGTGTGGAAGTCTTCAAATCAGGCGTGTGGGGAACCGTCACAGACACGCGCTTACCCAACACATGGTACACCCACTACACCGGCAGGCCCTTGTACAACACCATTGCAGCCAACATCGCCTGTAGGGTTTTGTTCGGCCCTAGTACAGAAGGTTTCTTTTTAAAATGAGAATCACTCTTCTTTTCTTGTCCAAGAACACTTTTTTATGCGTGTCCGAAAAATTTGCACATTGTCAGGGAGACTGGTGGGGTGGGTGGGCTTGCGAAGGGAGGTCGAATACGCGCGACAGACTTGATACATTCCGTGTACAAACTCACTAAATCATTACGACTGCTTACTATCCCCGTCGGGAATTGAAATAATTTTTCTGATTGTTGTATAGTTACGGAGGATCAGCAGTACCCAGACAAGAAGCAACACTACGTTTCGGAGTTGCCAGAAAGAGAGCCATACAGATGAGCTTCATTCAGTGCAAAGGAAGCGAAGAGTTTCTCAATAACTGCACGCGTATCACACCTTGGATCTATGAGTCACTGGAAGACAGTCTTGCACTGGTCTGCCAACCAGGTACGATCTGGACGTATCTGCCAGCTCTTTCAGAACACATTCAATTTACAGATACCTGAGTAGAAGGGCTGTTTTAGCGGGCGTGTTCTGCATCACAACCAAACATGGATGCATGCATCCCGTCACGTACACAAAGGTCGTGGCGTGTTCTTTCTCTCTCCCAATGTGTTTCGTAGTCTCCACGACACAAGAGGAGAGAGGGGTGCGGGTTTACAAAGCAGGACACCTTTGTAAAAGTTCAAGACAGGACACCCCGTGATAATTTAATCTTAACTGTCTTGAAACATACAAATGCACCCCTAAGTTGGTCAGTTTCACTATGGATTTTCACCTCATATCAACTCCTTAAACAATCTCCATACATCAGATCACTACTGGCTTGTCCCAATCCACACAACACTATCACCCTACGCACACCTTCACAGCTAACCGCAGTTGCAAACTGGGTGACAAAGTCTACCAGTTCCATAAAAGAGTCATCATAAAAAACTATGGTGCAAGAGAAAAAACAAAATTTACCAAAATCCACCAATTTCACAAGTCACCAGTATAAGATCAATTAAATATGGCACAAAGAGAAAACCAAATTTACAAGTCACAAGTTTAAGGTAAATATAGCGCAAGAGGGAAGCCAAAAATTACTAGTTACTGCAAATCTATTATAATTATGAATACGGATACTTAATTCATTCTATATAAGCTGTCACACACCACTCGGCCACCTACCTTACTCACACCAAGCGACCAAGGGCGTATGGGCGTGTTCTTTTGCGCACAACTCCGCACAAACACAAGACAACGAGACGTTGCAGTTTCTCTAAAAAGGACCCGGCCTTATTTATGAAACTACACGCTCGCAATCGCTCTCTGATACTTCCGCATTTATTACTTTGGTGCAGCTGGGGGCTTCCGACTACTTCCACTATCACCGCACGTATACACCAACTATTCACTCACTTATGGTTCTCCTCGTTCTCATCTACACTAACTGAATCAAACAATTAACCACGTTTTCTGTCTTCACACAAGTTAAAGTCTTTCATCTAACACCCTCCAAAATCTCCACTCACGCACCGCCCTAACAACATACTATTCACTAAGTTTTTCAGAGGTTATCGCTGTTCCACTATCTCGAGTAATTCACCACAAAGGATGTAAAAATCTTTCAGTGTGTCTGTCTACTAGAGATTCAAAGTCTCACACAGACTTATTATTATCCACGGTTAGTATCTCCAAAAATACCAACATTCGCTACAACTTAATCCAAAAAGGATTTCTAAGTTTCGTCACTCAGACCTACGGTTCCTCAAAAACCACGACGAATATCAAGCGGCGTCACACAAAAAAACAAAAAACAAAACCAAACAAAGCAAACTTAATATTCTTCATACTCTACGGAAGGTAACGAATCACCGTCACCTAGACTTGCTGTGTATCAGAATCCCCACAGGATATCACAATTGCGTCACAGACAATATTCAACATATCCAAAGCTGCGTCACACAGACAATCCACCAAGAATATCTAATGATCGTCACACAGACTTAATGTTCATCAGAATCCCCACAGGATATCAAATTGCTTCACACAGACTTAATGTTCATCAGAATTCCCACAGGATATCAAATTGTGGTACACAGACTTAATGTCCGTCACCAACCACAAAGAATATCAAGATTGAGTCACACAGACGTAATGTTCGTCAAAACCCACAAGGGACATCAAAGTGGGGGTCGTGTAACGTTTTTGTCGTGATCTGCACCTGGATGTGCGCCTGCGCACTTACAACGAAAGTAGAGTGCGACAGTAGAAGCCAGCAAAAGCGACTGACACACCAGATGCACACGCTTTTTCAACAAAAAGCCGACCGTGTGAAAAAATACCCACATTTAATTAACTCAACAATAAGCTGATATGTGACTAATGAAAATGATGATGATGTAGATGTGAATGTTTCCGAAACAATGGTATGTTGTGAAAATGTTCACACCTGCCACAAATGTCAGAGTCACAACGCTTGCGTCAGCACAGAATACACGACTTGTCTCTCGCGCAGGATGGCACAGTCCGCGTGCCTGCTCGGGGTGGTGACGCTGTGGTCGATGTTTCTGATGCGATGACGGTGATGACGGCTGTGCAGTGTTGGTGATGCTGACGTCGCGGCGACGTAGTGAAGACGACAGCGAATGAAGGATGAGGCGTTGAACTTGACTAAGAAGGAATCGGTGAACGAAGAACAGGCGAAAACAGAATAGTGAAGCAGGAAAGCAGGAATTGGCGACGGGAAAGTAGCGAAACAGTCCTCCAGACGACTAGTTTCGCCGGACGGTGTAGTAGAACTTGCGTGCCTGAGCAGCTTCCCAGCGGTCAGCTCCTGTTGGGAGTCAGTTGTGACGGTTGACAGCGCAGCGTACTGAAGCGCGACCTGTCCGGCTGTAAAGTGCGATGGTCTGATCCCAGTCCTGGCCGTTAACTCGCGAACAGACGCCATAATTTTGACGTCACGTGCAGAATCCTATCGCGTGAAGCTTCGCGTTGACAGTGGATGGACAGATGATACTGTACCGTGAAGTAGATTCGTCACAGATCACAAAAACTTACTGTCACCACAGACCTTACATATACAGATACTTCACTCCTTCGCGCTTTGTTAAGAAAATCTGCCCAGTTGAGGGAAGCAACTCGTGCTTCTAGAGTTGCGTCCCTTTGGTCCAGGGGTTTTGTGCCGAAACCAGCATGAAGCTTTTAATGATTGTCGCGCTACTTTATTAATTCTGTTCTGCTTGTGGTGGGAAGTGTGGTATAATGAAAGCTACATATATACAGTAGTATGTACCATACAGAGGCATGGCAGTCATTCTGATCCACTGTTAAGTCTATTTTCTTATTTCATATTAGTGTTTCTTGTTCGTTGTTTGTTGTGTCCTGTGAATGAAGTCACTTGTTTTGTTTCTCAAGACATCAAGAAGTCCTTCAGAAAAAAATTCACACACGCCCTCACACTCACACAGCTAAAACAAAAAGTTCTGATCTTGCTAGTCTGCTTTATTGATTGAACATTCCTAAACATAGCAATTGGTTGTACACAGGGCAAGCTTACTCAGTCACTCACTCGCTGTGCCAAAAAAACTAACCAACACATGCACTCATGCATGCACACACACACACGCACACAGGTGCGCTCACACACACGCACAACCACATGCACACCCACATGCACTCACACACAGACAAACGCATAACACACACACATGCACGCACACCCATGAGCACGCACACACACACCCTACATAATAAAACATTTTAATGACCTACAAAACTCTTTATATAGAACAAAGTTATAATTCTGTTCGTTTGAAAGAATGTGATGACACAAAAACACAAATTCAAAAGAATATAGAGAAAATAAACATTAACATGCACTACTTTCTACTTGTCAAAATGTACAGAGAAACATTTATGCTATAATTATTTTCCGAATAATGAAAAATGGATACTGGTAAAAGACACAGAACCTCTCAAATCACTAATTTTCAAGTAACTAAGCTCCCTGCCAAACACTATCGCCAGTGAAGAACTGCTTTGCTTGTTGAAATCAAAATAGCAATGTGACCATCATAATAAGAAGGAAATGGAGGTGGACAGGACACCTGCTAAGAAGAGAAGAAAGTACAACCTGCACAGCCCTCCACTGGACACCAGAAGCCAAATGCAGGAGAGGCAGACCAACGAACACCAAGCGGCCCACAGTAGGAGGAGAACTGAAGAACGTGAAGCACAGCTGGGGTACCATCCAGAGGTTGGTCAAGAACAGACAGGGTGGAGGACCTTTGTTGCTGCCCTACATGCCGCTAGCATAAAGATAAGTAAGTACGCACGTACCTAAGTCAGTAAGTCAGTAAGTCAATAGCTGTAGCACTTATGTCATTCTCAGACACTGGTTTGTAGAAACAAATTGACAATTTGAGACAGTTTGCAATTACCTCTGGTATGACAGTTAATCTACAGAAAACCAAAGTCGTGGCATTCAGGAAGGGTGGGTTTCTGGTTGGTAAGAAGGCGTGGTACTACGGAGAGTGTAGCCTGGAGGTTGTAAACTCTTACAAATACCTGGGTCTGTATGTCACAACAAAACTTTATTTAACGACTTCAGTAAATGATTTAGCGGCTAAAGCAAAGATAAGGACTAGCCAGCTCGTGCGGTGTCTCTGGAGACTTAGTGACGTCACACCAGAAGAGGTCTTCTTTAAGATGTATGACACGCAGATCATCCCAATTCTGTTGTACGGCTCTGAAATCTGAGGATATCGGGCGTATGAGGTATTGGAAAAGCACATTTTAAAAAGATTTTAGGGGTAGGATCATACACACTTAACAAAGTGATCTACGATGACCTTGGCAGGTTCCCGCTGCATGATAGATAATGTCTCTGTCACATTCCTTGTGACACACCTTAGCACTCCAACATGAAGGAATATTTATCCGTTTGTTTCACACTGTTAATGGTACTCATTTGAAGTTTGATATCTGTGCTACATTTGCGTCAATGTTTCTGTTGTAGAAGTGAATTGCACTCTCACACCCCTTGATAACGTCCCATTGGTCAAATTAATAAAGAATCAAAATCAGAATGTGATCTCGTTCTCTTTCTCACACAAACACACAATGTTGTAAACGAATGTAAAGTATTAAGCAAAACTAATGATCAAGATAAGGGCAATTAACTGTCCTTACTGCAATATTTTAAAAAATTACAAAAGTAATGTCCATTGATACCATTACAGTCAGTACACAGAAATAACACATTCCAACAACACACGGTTAAACTTATTTGTTACAGTGAAATAATCTGCATGTAGGACAGTCGACACACAGTCAGGACACAGTCTGTAACACTGTCTTCTATTGGTCTCGTGGTCACAGTGTACGCCATGTTTTTGACGTCCTGAAGTAAAGACGTGGTGATAGACTGAAAGAAGAAGAGAAGGAATAACGAAGGCGAGTGTTGGTGTAAGAGAGACGGACACAAGACTACAACAGGTGACAGGTGTGTGAGTGAGATTCATGTTCAGGTGGCTAGTGGTCGGCGGGAGACAATCGCAAGTTGTGACGTACACCGGGACATGAGTTGAAGTCGGACTATGTAAAAATCAACATCAGGCTCCAGACAGACGACGACTTTTCTCTCCAGACCACGAACACGATATCCATGTGCCATCCACACCACGTCACTACGGGCCGTGGCCACGTCCTCAATGTCATCATCTGTCATCATCCGAACTGGGATACCCTTTTCTATCAGCCCCGTCTCCATACCCGGCTGCTCGAGATCATGCAACCACCACAACACCAACATGTCTCTCCACTGTAGGCGGGGTGGTGTTGTGCTGCTGTTGATGGTGGTGACGGTAGTAGATGTTGTGTTCACTGTTAACATTCAAAGTGAATTCTTTTGTTCAGTCACGTGTCACAGACACAACGTTCACAGACATAACTACGTCATGACGTTATGACGCAGATGCGCACACAAACACATGGGCGTAAAGAAAGACGTCATAATCCTATGACGTAAAATGTGCGGACACACACACCAACACACTGTCTTCTTCATCTGACAGTTTGTCGCGTGACTAGTTACTACATGACTTGTTTGTTGTTTATCACACAATTTATTGTCACGTGTTCAGTCTCCCCTCACTACACGTCACACTACACAATATATACACACCTGTATCCGGAACACGGAGACTGCGTAGGAAGCTGCCCACCTCAAGACCGCACGTGACGCAGTCACCTGCCCTGTGACCGAAGTGACCCTGAACTTTGTGATACAGCCGTCTGACTGACGGGCCGTCTGCGTGGTCGGCCACACCACGCTCACTGTACGGCTTGACATCACGTAACCTAGTGATTACCCCGTCCTGCTGGACTTCCCTGACGACGGCCGGCGGAGAGCGGAGGGGTCTGGTTAAATATTCCACGTGCCAGTCGGCGGGTGCGTCTCCATGGTAACAACTTGCCGCCCAAAGATGGAGACCAGGAACTTGTGTCAGCAGCTTGTCACAGAAAGTCTTGAAGGAGCCTGGCTGCCTGTCACAGACATGAGTGTCACAGAGGACAGAGAGATACGTGTCAGCAGCTTGTCACAGAAAGTCTACAGTGTTACACAGAAGATGAAGACACGTGTTACACTGTGTTATATCCAAAATGTATCAACGTGTGACGTTATTAATGAATGACGTCACCACACGTGCTACACACTGACGTCAAACATGTCACACACTTACTCAGAAACTTCATCAGCGATGACGTACAGCGACCCTCTCATCGCCGCCAGTGACAAGTCGTTGACAGCCTCCCAGGCGTCTCTCCCACGGAAATCATACTGCAGGAGGTGAGGCTGTCCGGGTGATGCCACTGACGTCAGCTGCGTCTCGACAATCTGCAGCAACAGGTGGTACAACATGCTGCACGCTGCACGACTCTCCAACCAAATACTCACAATGTGGACGTCGTTGCCACATCTCAACCATTCTGTTGCCATCAGCAGCAACACCACAGTTTTACCTGTGCCGGGCGGGCCGGCTACAAAGACTCTGGGATGCGCCGTGTTGAGCAGGTCAAGTTGCTCTGGGAACAGAGTTATTTGAGCAGTATAGAACTCTCCCGTCATCCACACGGCCTGACCCAGGGTCTTGACACACAGGCGTGGGGGAGATGTACATGGCACAGTCACTGTTGTCGCCGGACCACAGAACCTGCAACAATCATGTTTGTTTCTTTTTATACAGTACTTATAGGTGTAACGTTTTACTGGGTGGGCTAGAGTTTGGTGAAGTTGTAAGAGACGATAACCCCAAAGCATCCAGCTAGCAATCCCCCTTTTCACTCAAAAGGGACACGATCAGATAAATTAACACATTTATTGAAATACGAACATGTAGGAAAGAACGAAAGGGTAATGAAACGAAATGTATGATGTGCGTGCGTGAATGAGCGTGGCAGTGGGGTAAAATACGACACCGCCGCTACGCAGTAAAAATATACACCCACAAAACAATTTATCTAGTACAGCTTGTAAGGCTACTTGCGGTAGAACGCATAATCCAAAAGGAACGGAATCGTCAACGGAATGTATTTTCACACTCAACAGTTGTTCACAGACGCAGTCCATACGGAAGAAGAAAGTTTGTAGCAGGAGACTTCGGATTGCAGAAACACAAAGTTCGATCTGCGGAGCGTAGATCCAGGGAAGAACAGATAGCAGAGTCGAAGACGGTCTGAAGACCCAGCGACGCCTTCGACAGAGAGTTGCAGCAGTTCGACCTGGTTCTCGTGAGGATTCCCGGACTGACAGGCAACGTAGAAAAGAGTTGGGTTTGGTAACCTTGGAAAGTCCTTGAGCAACTGTCCACAGGATAAACGCCTTGCCCCTCGTAGATCCCTGATCTAGAGGAACACACGACCACAACTAGTGGAAATGTTCTCCAGGGCTGATCACTCGCAGTCTACTACTAGACTACAGTGTCGTGTAGAAGGAACATGAAGAAACATCACTGACCGCTTACACAGTTAGGTCCTTTATACACCAATGGCCTAACAACGTTCTTGTCTCTTTCGAAGCATAAGAAAGCTGACAAAGATCTCGCCGTGGAAGTACACAATAACTTCCCACGACGAGAAACAAGCGGATGCAGATACACCACTAACTAATCACTAAGTTGTCACATCGAGGAAAATATAGCAACGGATGACCGTTTCACAGCTTCACTAAACTAACAACGCGTTCTTTCTCCTCGCTGTCTCCAGCTAGACTCCCGAAAAGCGTTAAAACCTCCCCAAAATCCTTTTACTCCCCACGTGACCTATCTTTTCCTGTCTTCCCATTGTCTGAAGAAGTCCGAATCTTACGTGTTTTTGACATTAAAATGTGATGGAGCGGGTTCGCTTCGCAACTTTCCTCTCTCTCTCTCTCCTTCAAACAAAGGCAGGTTTTTTCCTTCCACGCCCTCTGCGTACTTTATTTTGGCCCGCCACTGCTGCTGCCGCCCTACACGCTCCGCCACCCCACGGTTTACTGCACTTTACTGTTTTGCTACATCTTTTCCCTCGTCCTCCTCCTGCTTCACCCTACTTCGGGACTCTGCTTTGTCCGGCACACACCCCGCTTTTACCGGGTGGGAGCGAGCCACAACGGAGCCATTGCCAGCTACGGCAGAAGCTGGCGGGTGGAAGTGAGGTGGATACCTCATTTTGTGTTTCTTACATGTACAACATTTAGAATAAAAAGTGAAAGAATATACATACAAGGACATGAAAATATACAGTGACTAGAGTGCGCTTTGCTCTTCCTGTTAGTCTTAAGGAAAGTTAAGTAGAGTGAGAAGGAAATAAAGATAATTACGTTAAAAGATAGTTTGACTAGCTAATGTGAATAGAAAAGGATAAGAAATATGCCTACAAACTAACCTAATCTATTAAGACGCTGGGTGAGCTTAGTATCTACCGAAAGAATCTATCGTGTAGAATCCGAATATGTTAGTTGTTAGTATCTGCAACTATCCTAGAAGGATATAGAGACGTTTAAAGAGAGTGAGCCTAGCACAGCAGGCTGTAAGATGACACAGCGCGTCACAGCCACGTGTCGCTGGCAGTACTCGACCCATACCGCCCCCGGCGCACGCTGTGGCTGTGAGCGTGATGATCAAAACCGTCTCCGTGATGGCTGCCCCCATCACAAAAATGACGTCTTACTTCTACCTTCACGTACTTTCTCTACGTAACTAACGTTGTCAATGTCAACTTTCTTGCATGAAAACTTGCCATAACATGTGAACAAACGGTAAAAGAGCAATATTCCCAAAAATAGCGCTGGGAAAACCCTTCACAACGTGACAATAGGTAATATTTCAAGTAGTATACGAAAACCTATTATTTTGAGACATCATTTCTCCTCTCTAAAATTATGCAAGCAGACTAATCGCAGTGTTGCTTTACAAGCCGTATTCGTTATTTTTTTAATAGAAATTTTCATAACTCCTCTAAGATGTAGCCTAGGAATTTCAATGCTGATTACATGCTTATTCTTATGGTGTACAATTAATGCCCGATAAAGATATTCAAAATTCTTTATCCTGTCCCCAGTCCCTTCCTCTGACAGATGGAGAGACTCTTTGCTTTGTGATTTCAACTCTATTCGGACGTTAAGACATTTGGAAGCAGCCGCCATCTTCTCAGACGTGAGCAAGCAACGTGTCAGATTCATACAGACTCAAAACTCAATCTAGTAGCTTACCAACCAGACGTCTGACACGATAGCGAACCGTACCATTATGGTAGGTAATGGAAAAGCAAGAGATAGGAGCCACGCATACAGACCTACAGACGCGAACGCACAGAAGCAGTACGCATACGCAGGCACATGCACGCACGCTCTCATTGGCGCAGCAGATGGAAGGTTGCTGGTTCGAATCCTAGTGTTGCATATGATTATTTCTTGTAGTTAAAAATTGTGCAAACCCTGCATATTAAACCGCGAGGTGGAAGCACTATCCCTCTAAATAACCACCGGGGATAGGGAAGTCGAAAGATTAGGAGTTGAGAGAAGGTTAGGTAAGTATCAGCGAGGAAAGGTGGAGGAACTTCTGCCCGTGAGTCGCCGGTAGGACGAGAGAAAGCTGTTGCTTTGTTCTTGTATCCCAGTCTTTGCCTGGCCGGAACCATCAACCGGCACAGAGAATCTGTCGTGCACACGACGAGGAGAGAGGAGTGCTAAGTAGTGTCGAGTCTCTGTTACAAATGGCGCACGATGTGGGGCGACGATAGGCGAAGGCTTCAGACGTCGAGAGGCAGAAAATGGTGGAAACATCGGCCGACAACATCTGGTGCGGATGACAGGGTAGAAGACCTGGCCATGCCAAGGCTGCCAGTGTTTTCAGGAGCAGTCAGCGGTGACACTGCCTAGGATCTGTGGAAGTGTGACGTATTATGCCTCCGTGGCCATTACCGGAGGAAGAGATTTTCTAAGCCGCCCGTCGCTTGCTGAAAGGAGAAGATGCCATAGTAGCGATCAGTGTACGATGATAGGGGTTCTACCTGTCAGAGATGCTGCGGCAAAGGGCATATTCAAGTCGGGTGCAGAGTGCGTCTTGACCATCTTCACTTGCACCGGTCTGCAGAATGGGGCAGTTTGTAGACAGCCACTCGCCACACTGGCCCTCGCAAGGTAACAACTTGGTCGGCACTAGCAACAGCGTGGAGGTGTGTGTGTGTGGGGGGGGGGGGGGGGGGGGGT
>SMGT01016926.1:47893-85147 GCA_004794575.1 Lanistes nyassanus | reverse complement strand
GGGGGGAGAGCGTGGTCACCACAGCGCTGCTTGACACTGGTCCTGCGGTGTCCACAGTAACAGAGACCTTCTACAGAGATAATCTGCCCTACCTTCCGATCCGTCCATTGCAGGAGCTGAAAACAGAATGTGCAGATGGCGAGCTGCTACCGTACGTGGGATACATTGAAGTAGACATCAAAGCAGAAGGTAATGGCGCCAAAACTAGCCCCGATCAATGCCTGCTGCTGGTAGTGCCAGAGAATAAATACAGTGAGAGCGTTTCCTTACTGTTCGGTAAAAAATGTACTCAGACAGTTTATGGACCAGTCAAAAGAATATCATGGACTCAGATTCTTGCCGACAGCCCAGCTCACAACGCCCTGGTACCTGTCTTTCCTCTGCATGCTGGTGCTGGAGAGGGAACTCCACAAACACAAGAACAGACTGGATTTGGTGCGATGCTGCCAGCCAGTGGTCATCAAGCCGAACAGTACGGTGGTTGTTCCCTGTGTGATGGACAAAGCACTAAACTATGCGCCCACATGTTCACTGCTGCAGCCGGTGTTGACACGTGACTTGAGCTCACTGCTGGACGTCACGCCCAGTGACATCAACTATGACGTAAAAAGCGTCAGTCTGGTTGATGTGCATATCGCCGACGTCACAACAGGCAGTGGCGATGCCCTCGCGTGCAGCGATATGCGAGCTGCAACCCGTCACGAAAGTTCGCCATGAAGACGTGCAAGACCAGAACGAGGCCGGATCAAAGACTGAGTGAGGGTATGTAGACTCTGTTACGATCTCGTCCACACTTAACTCCCCAGCAACAAGCTGATCAAAGAAGCATAATTGTAAGTAGGGGAGAGAACTTTTCTGTAACTGACAAGGATGTGGGTCATGTGACACGAGTAAAACATGAGATCACCCGTCAAATGAGACGGGAAGGGGATAGGGAGGTCGAGAGGTTAGGTGTTGAGAGAACTTAAGGCAAGTAGCAGCAAAGAAGGCTGGAGGAACTTCTGCCCGTAAGTCGCGGTTAGGGAGAGAGAAAGCTGTTGCTTTGTTGTATCCCAGTCTTTGCCTGGCCGGCCCCATCAACCGGCACAGCGTTAAAGAAAAGATAATCTGGACCCACATACTGGTTTCGTGTTGTCCACACGAGGAGAGAGTAGTGCTGAGTAGTGTCGACTATCTGTTACACAATGACTGTGCAAGTAAATAACTTACTGGGTTGTATTCAAGCCTGTGTGTTGCGACAACAATCTCAAGTGTAGCAGCACGTTAAGTTATATAACACGACGAGACGTTAAGCAACAACAAACAACCAACATTTGTATAAAAACTGGCACATCAACTAGTTTAGATAAATTAACAGAGCAGCAGCTGATTGTTGACAAATGTTTATTATTCACCGTTGATACTTCAAAATCAGTCAAAATGAACTTTATATATGTATAAAAATTTTAAACACAAATCTACACAAACAAATTTTAAATCCACTAAAACTCACCTGTTCGTGGCATTTAACTTTTAAAAAAAACTAAGGTATTACAATTTAGTAACATAGAAACAAACATTGTGTTTTGCAAAGAATATTTGAAGCTAACTAGTCTAATAAGATATGATGTTAAATTACAGGGAATGCTGTAGGTATATAAATAAATAAATAAAATAAAATGTGGATTTTTAACGCGCGAGAACACATTTCATGCACACTTCGCGCGGACGATGGACACAGACACGCTAGTGAAAACAACGAACACACACAGAGGGAGACACGAACGCACCACTGACCAACAGGTTGAGAAACAGATCGTCCTTCAGTCACAGATGGGTGGAAAAGTATCATAAGAGACGATGAACAGAGAAAGTTGTAAGTTAATGCAGACAGGCAATCGGGACGTCAGTCAAGGTACTTTCGGAAAAGAAAAGTTTTTAAGTTTCGTTTGAAAGTCTGCAGTGATGGGGAGTGGCGAATGTTGTGGGGAAGTGAATTCCATTGGGTGGATGCCGAGAAGGTGAACATGCGCTGTCCATATGTTTTTGTCCTGATGCGGGGGACTGCGAGAATGCGATCGTCGGAAGAGGAGCGGAGCTGTCTCACTGGAGTGTAGATTGTAAGAAGTTCTGAAAAGTAGATGGAGCATGCACCGGTGAAAAAATTGAAACAGAGAGTAGACAACTTGTAGTCGATGCGAGCCTGAATGGGGAGCCAGTGCAGAGTGCGGAGGAGAGGTGTGGCATGGTCTGTTTTGCGCGTTTTCAGGACAAGGCGACTTTAGTCGTTCAACTTTAGTCTGCCATGAACCATCCATGCTTCGACACCGGATATGCAAGTCTGCATGGCCACGATGCTGGCATGTGCATCAGCCGGAGGACAAGAACTGTATAACTGGGTGTCATCCGCATAGGACCGGGTGGAGACCATGCGAGCATGAATGAGCGATGAAAGTGGTTTGATGCATAGGATGAAAATAATAGGGCCCAGGACAGATCCCTGAGGGACCCCGAGAGACAACGCCGACTGGGGCGACAATTGGCCAACGACAAGCACAGACTGAGTTCCACCAGAGAGGCAGGACTGGAACCATGTCAGCCCCGACCCACAGATGCCGCATACATCACGGAGACGACCGAGGAGGATGGCACGGTCAATCGCATCGGAAAGACCAAGGAGGGTCAGAAAAGACACTTCACCTCCATCCAGAGCAGACAAAATGCCGTTGACAACTCCAGTCAGAGCTGTTTCCGTGCTGTGGAATGGCCGATATGCTGACTGGGAGTGAGAGATAAGGTCATTTGAGTTGAGGTAGGCGAGAAATTGATTTAGAACGACCCTCTCAACCACTTTTGAGAGGAAGGGTAGGTTGGAAACTGGGCGGTAGTTCTTGAGGCTGTTTGCGTCAAGGGTGGGTTTCTTAAGAAGAGGCTTGACTAATGCAGCCTTGAACAGCGATGGAAAGACTCCTGATGACAGACTGTCGTTTACGATCTGAGTGAGAGTTGGGAGCAGAACATCTAGGCAGTCAAGGAGAAGGTGGGTTGGTATGGGGTCCAGAGGGCAGGTAGTAGGTTTAGATTTTAATATGACAGCCTTGAGGTCTGACTGAGATATGGGCTGGAGGGAATGAAATGCACAAGATGGCAGGTTGTCAGCAAGGGCTGGAGGTCCACAGTGTAGCACCATCTCGTCCAGCTCAGCTCGAATATCCGCGACTTTGCGCAGGAAGTACTGAGAGAAAGCCTCGGGTAGCTGTGTGACAGGAACGTCAGTGGGAAGTGGCGATTCCTTGTTTCGACCAGTCAGTTTGTTACAGATTTCAAACAGCTTTTTGCTCGAGGAAGAGTTGACAAACTGTGCTTGAAAGAAGGATTTCTTAGCTGCATAAACTAGCTTGGAAACAGAGTGTTTCGCTGCAAGATATAGTTGTCTGTGTATGGTGAGGCGTGATCTCAGCCAGAGCCTTTCTGCGCGACGGCGCGCACGCTTAGCCTGACGCAATTCGTCATGGATGGTCGGGTACCAGGGGGCTGCCTTTAACGGGTGTACTCGACAGCGCCGGGCAGGAGCGTGTGTATCGAGGGCTTTACGAAGGGCTTTATCAAGCTCAGCAATCGTGAGAGGACCGCACAACATGTTCTGTAGGTCTGTTTTTAAACTGCTCAGGTCCATCAAACGAATGGGGGTTGTGGTTATAAACAGCTGAGTTGGCTTCGGACATTGGATGTTTAAGTTAAACTGAACACAATAATGATCTGACTGTAGTCGACTCTACAATGCTGTCCTCTGGTCTGTCCATGATCCAATCGAGAATGTGGTTTTTTACATGCGTTGGATGGGTGACAGACTGGGTGAAACGAAAAACATCAAGCAGTTCACACATCTTGATTGTGAGAGGGTGATTAGAGTCATCAAAGTGCGTATTCATATCACCAAATACTACGGCAGATGCGCCAGTAATGTTGCAATAATCTAGTAAATCGCTGAAGTCCGAAAGAAACATCATGTCCGTCAGCTTGTTTTTTCTGCTGGGGGGTGGTCTATATAAACAAAGCAGATGCACCAGTTTGCTTGAAGCAGCAAGCGTCACCTGAAGACACTCGAACGACGGGTGTGGGAAAGGCAGTGTGTTGCTGAAAGAAACACAGTTTGAGAGCGAACATTTGTAGATAGCTGCAATTCCGCCGCCACGTGTAGCACGGGGAAAGGACCTAATAGAGTAACCCTGTGGGGTCAGGTCTTGGCATATAACTTCATCACCATTTTCTCTCAACCATGTCTCCGTGAGAAACATAATGTCAATCTCTTTGTCCCTATGTACATCGATTGTTTTTAGAACTGACCTGGCTACCAGCGTCTTGTAATTGTCACAGGTCATGTGACTGTCAGGTCCAGACACAGCCACACGTCGCTGCCACCAGTTCCCGAGTTCCCTCAGTACGTCACTACCGACGTCCCATGGGGTCTTGGGGTCAGACAACTGATCAGAGCACACACACAGACCGGTGATGTCAGCGGGGTCTGTTGTCCCCAAACACCGACAGAGATCCTGTTTGAAAACATTACGTCACATTATGATAGAAGATCCCTGAAATTTAAACACTACATTGAACTGAAAAATTTTATCCATCCACCTAGTCCAATTTTCAAGATACATTTATACGATATAATGAAAATGTTAATCAAAGATTAATAAAGTAGCAAGGTCATAAGTAACACACACACACACACACACACACACACTTAATATATGCTAAAAGCTAAAAGAAACGCAGGAGTAAAAGAATGACTTGGTTAGTTTAAGGGGGTTTGAATCGATCCATTCTCAAGAAATTCGGTACAGTGAGTCTCGGTACAATGTGTGTTCAGAATGTCCCAAACGTCCGAATACAGAATCCATAGGCAGTGAGACACTCCTTTGGAAGGCCCTCCAGAGACCGTTCTGTTGCGATGGGTCGTATTACCTCCTATCCCAACCCATAAATCCCTATGTTAATGTTTCTCTTGTCCGTCACACTCTCTCTCCTTGCTTTTGTCCTTACATTCAAGGGAGACAAATTCCCACATTGTAAATCTCCTCTACATATTAAAACTGTAGGATTGATTCAGCAAGACAGATTACAACTCTTCTACGTTTTCACTCAACTATAGTTCCGTTCGTAAAAGGTCATTCGGGCGGAGCTATTTTCTGTGTCTTCCCAATCAAGGATCGAAGTCGAACGTTTAATGCTACCGCAGCCTTCGTAGCCCGAACCGTCCTGGTGGCCGCGGCATTTTTAGCCTTTTTTCAAAAATTCATTAAAAAATACCACAAAACAATAGAAAAATGATTTAAACATGGTATCTAACTACAATAAATAAAGAAAACTCATGTGTTACTGTGTTTCTTGGACCTTGTTCCATAATTTGTAAAATCCTTTGATGGAAACACAACTGAAGTTGAAGAAATCAAAAAGTCCTCGCCATTCCTTATACACAGTCTGTTCGATACTGTTTACTACACGTGCTCGCACGTTTTTCTCTTCTTAATCACTTTCTTGGGTCTTTTAGGCACAAATACTCTTGTCTTCGTCCACTTTATCACAGTAAATTTGCGAAATAATTTCATTTTGCTCTTCAGCGTGTAATTTGAAGAGTAAATCTAGCATTTCTCAAGTGACAGAACACGTGGAAGCTCGCTTCAAATTATTGCCAGAAACCGGTCTCATTGTCAGTTTAAACACAGAAAAGGGAATCAACTCGTGAAGAAATGATTCAGCTTTCGATTGCAAGAGTTCTTTCCCTTAAACGATTAGCGGATATGTTTTAAAAATCATAATTCACAGTGACGATATAGGTCCACTGTGGCTTCAACGCTTGCCAATGCCAGTGGCGATCTATGTCTAGTGGGGTAGCATTGATTTTGAAGATACATTCTCGATGGTTAAATCTTCCTATTCCAGCCCCTGCGGGATTCAATGAGAGAATACTCATCGGCAATATTTCACAAGTATAAGATGGATCAAACACTCTGTAATCAGGCGATATTCCATCATATCCAATAGATCTGGTTCTTTTTCTCACTTTCAGATTGTAAAATACAGGCGATTCATTCATTCATTCTCGCCTGTTAGACTTCAATATATGAAACATGCAAATACGACATTACGGATCATCAGTGTATCAATGTATCACATACACACAATATTTTAAACAAGAAATTACGGGGTTTTCAATCCAAGCAATCATCAACACATCAAATAGAAGGAGGGGAGGGGGGAATGTAACAAGCTCAAGAAATTTAACTAGATCTGGTAGCCTTAGTTCGTTCTACACCACATAAGAGAACAAATACCAGTAACCTCGGGTGTTCACCACATATAAGTCAGACGGGACTTTAAACGAATGTTCCTAACTGCCAGACAAACTAACTAGACTGGACACGACTTCTTTTAGGCGTTAATTTTAAAAGTGTATAGTCCGAGGCTTTTTACTTTGCAGCGAGCTGTTTGAGAACAGATCTTTCGAGCCCTTCAGTGGACACCAATAGTATTAAAACCAAGGTATAGAATACCTAACCTTTCCCTGCTCCAGGGAAATTAAGAAAATGGGTGCAAATGTCGAGATGATCCGATCACATACGCAAGAATTCTCGACGAGAAGACTGGGAGCACAGTCCACATCACAGTAGCCCATTGTCAGAATTATTCCAACTCCGGGAGACACAATGAGCAGAGAAATTCAAGCCTGAGACGTGTGACGTGGCGGGCCGTACCTTGTCTTATTGGACTCGACTTCTCAGAATTACTGGACAAACTTTTATGGTGATCTCGTAAAATGTAGATTTAATTGAGCAATCGTCACCAAAACCTTTACTGCATCAGGTCAATGGTTTCTACACCAGAGGGTGACGACGCTATGAAATAATGTGAATAACTAGAGAAATCTACCGAGGGAAAAGATTCTCATACTCTGACACGTTCGCTCAGTCTCACACAGGCAAAACACTACTAGCTCAAGAGCCCCCACCCTCGTAAAAGACACAACTGTAGCAAACTGTTATTCAACATATATTTCAAACACTAACTGGCTCGACAACATCAAAAATATCTACAGATTATTTACAAAGAATCACCGTGCTCGTGTCTAGGGTAAGACGCTGCCTGATTACGTCATACCACGCGGTATCAGACAAAGAAGATAATCAAACTCCAGAGGGGGAATGAAACTGCAAAACGGCCTATGATCCCGCTCAATACACACATACAGTAAGTGACCGACAATAGAGCCCCTACTCTTGTCACTACTGAAACCACTACTTCTGCGATACACAACTCTGAAGCTATACAAACTCAATCAATAAGTGACCAACAACAGAGCACCTACTCTTGTCACTACTGATACAACCACTTCTGCGATACACAGCTCTAAAGCTATCAATAAGTGACCAACAACAGAGCACCTACTCTTGTCACTACTTAAACAACTATTCAACGACCGACAAAGAAGTTATGACACGGTACAACCAGCACTACCTCTCTGTACCCCCTTGGCGCTATTGCCCGACCACTAGCTTATGACGTCTCCTGTCTCCGGCAGGATGAAACCACCTATCTTAATTCAACTCGAGTCCCAGACTCTAAGATAATCTATGGCAAGAGCAGTCCTACAAGGCACCACAACAGTCACTTACTCCTTGTCTAGTAGTCGGCAGGATACACGCCCGGGTACCTGCGTGAGATGCTGGAGTCTGTTTACTCTTTTCCACGTCTTTGGCTAAGTTGGCGAGGGCAGAGGTCAGTGGGTTTACACGTGTCCGTTTCTTGTGGTCCTCCTACATTAACTCTCTCTCCATATCCTGTCCTCTCTGTGTGTCCGTGTGTGTATCTCTCTAATCGCGTTTTTGCCTCCTTAAGTAGCAGGCGTTCTGACGCATTAACCTTGAGTAAACCGGTTCCGGTCAGACTCGGTGGAGCAGGGCAGCTGTCATGACCAATGGCGTTTCACTCACATACCTTAAGTGTGAAGAGAAGGGGAGGAGCTAGCTGGCTAAGCTAAGAGTGACAGGTGATATCCTAGGAGTGACATGTGACAAGACGAAATACAGTGTGCGCTGCAGATGTAAAAGTTCTTGAACTTTCCTCTGGTATCCGAGCTCAATTCAAGACTGCGCCATCTTGAAGTAGAATACCAAATTCACCGATTCGCCAGGAAACTGCGAAAACACCCTATTCGCTCCAAACTGGGATAGAAGCTTTTCTGTCCCTGAAACTTTTGCTTCCGGGAAAATTTGTGCACCCAACCTTAGAGGCTTCTACCAAACAACTGTACTTCAAGCCGGTCGAACTATCACAGAGAACCTGGAATGCGTCCGTTCTTCTCAGCTTGGTGCGCGCCTCTAGATCACGTGAGAAATGTACGAAGTAGGATTGGGTAAAAGCCTTTTCCACCAAAAGGTTAAGAAAGAATTAAACAGATGGGTGGGATTTGGCGCGAAATCAGAACCGAAATCGTCCGACAATGTGCAATGTAGGTGTCGCTTTCCAGTTATCGTTGTGAAAAAAAGCGTAAGAAAGATCCATAGAGCAGGAAACTATGCTAGGGTCGGATTTGTGCATACAGATATGGCGGGAAAGTAAGATTCAGGTCGCTTACGAAGACGTGTATGTTGACTGTACAAAGAAGGAGACTCCTTAATATTATAATCCATTGAAGAAATGTTTGTTTATTGATTGAAAGTGAGAAAGTTTCATTGAACTAGAGTGTGCAGTGGAAGATTGAGTCTAGCGCTGTTGTTGGAATGTTAGTGAATGAAATGTTGCAACAGTGTATTTGTCTTGACGTGCTTGAGTGACGCATAATGTAGCCATGTTTCTTGTCAGGAAAGCACAGTCATGAAGGGATGGTTTCAGGCCTCAGCACCTGGTCCACATAGCCATGTGCTGTCACACCTTTTCCTCGTCCAGGGCCGATGTTCTGGAAGGCGACGGGACCCACGAGTCCTTTGAGACCAACTCCAACCCAAATCATGATGATGGGGCCTTCCCAACAATCGTGCTGCAGGATGTTGTTGTTGACGTACCTCTCGTTCCACCCCCTCCATACTCTGATGCGGCCGTCGGCGTGGCTGATGCAAAAGCTGCTTTCATCGGAGTTCTAGTCTTTCTGCTTTTGTTTACGCTTCACGAGCGAAAACCACTGTCCGACTTTAGCGCCAGAAGGGAAACATTGTTTTCACCCAGGCACGTCATTATCAAAGGCTGAACTCAACAGACAATGCGACTTCATGTCAACCTTATTTTTCTTGCTTTCTTTGTACCTGAATGCATGAATGTGACTACTTCTTGCCCTTGTGTGAATTTGCGTTCTTTTAGTTTTGAGTATATTTTGACATATTTTCTAACTTGCACGTAGCTTATAGATCTCAATGATACGGGTAGTTTAAACGTTCCGAAAATATATTTTTAACTCTCAAAGTAGATGTTAGAACGTAGTAGAAATTTGAACACGTTGCAACAGATATGTTTCTTTTCGTAATCACACCCACATGTGAGGTATTCCTACTCGTCTCTGACTTTTGGCTGAGTGTAACAAGAGAGCTTCTAATGGATGACTGTAAATTTTAATGGATGTGTTTGTTTTGTCCCATGATCCGATGGTGGGTAAGGGATGGGATTACGATATTTCTCTTGCCGCCTTAAGTCTATTTAGTATTTAGCAAGGGAAGTGATGCTAGAATCAGCTAGGGTTCATTGTCCAAGACCACCTCCTTGTTTATTAAGACTATTATCTGTAATGTAAGCGCCGTCAGATCTTCCCCAGGAAATGATGGTATCGCGTGGAGATGCATGGCTGGTCAGAGTCACTCTGGCAACTTACCTGAGTAAACTGAGTTTGCCTGACAACGGACAGTTAGGGAGCGAGCATTTATAGTAGTTAGAATATCACTGATGTTTACAGGAAATAGAACTTCACCTGTTTAAGAAGCTGAAGTACCAGCTAGAAAAGGTTCGTCCTTTAGTTTAACAATAAACTGAAGACAGAAAAGTCTGGAAGTTGAAGCTAAGTTACCGGAACTGCGGTGTCACCTGCAAAGAAATTCTGATTCGGTCGAGAACTGTAACTTTGTCAACAAGAGAAAACCCTTGTCAACATTGAGTGGAAGAAGTGCCAGAAGGACTCTGTGCACGAAGGATCTTCGGAGGCCGTACTATTTGTTACGACCGGACCCTCACCAACGTGCGTGTGTATTATAACCACGACAGATTGGGATTTGAGTCTGATTTTGTAGTTCTAACCCAAACTATGCACTACAATCTATGTTCGAGTCTAATTTTCGAAACATTCCTAGAGCTACCAGTGGATGAAAGAAACTACAAAATATGGTAAAGACAGCGTGTCAATTAGTTAATGACTTGACGTTCAACAATTGTTTGTTTTGTTAACACTGATAAGATGCGTAACTATGTACTAAAACAACAAATTACAATCAGCCAGAATGCTTACCTGGATGAACTGAGGGTCACCATAGATTGCCTGTTCTACCTGACGAGCTGTGAGGTTAGGGACCACGATCGTCTTAGTGATGCGCAGACCGGGAGTGACGTCAGACACCAGATATGACAACATGGCTTCTGATTTGTCCAGTTGTAATACGGAGTCTGACAGTTTCCTTCTGATGACCTTGTCTATATCTTGCTGTGACATATTAAGTTTACCCACGTTATCACCGAAAGCTTTCACCTCGCAGACGACAATGCCGTACTGTCTGTGAATGAGCAACACATCAAAGTCTCCCTGTTTGTGTTTAGACAGAGCAGTAGGTAAACTCTTGGCTACAGGTAGCTGAGCAGCCGCAGCCGCGTAACAAGGTTCACCCAGGTACTGTCCGAACTGAAGCTGGCTCAGTCCAACCACAACTTCACTGTTCTCTTCAGTCATTTTCTGCAGACAGAAGAGAAACCGCTGCATAGCCGCATCATAAATGACGTCACTGTCCTGAAAACGTGTATTCCTGGTGGAAGGATTCACCGCCGGTTCTTTGAACTGACCACCTTTTCCAGGTGTTGACTGACTGTCAAGTCCAGGTGCTGACTGTCCATCCTCTCCGGGTGCTTTATGAAGGACCAGAACTTCCAGACCAGAAGTCGACTGTCTTGTCATTGGCACGCGGTTGACGTAGACAGGAGGCAGGAAGTAGGCACGAGAGTCGAGATCAGGAAACGCGGCTTCAGTCCACTGTCGCCAGAATGTCTGGGCTTGTGCTGAGATGGTCTCCTATGGTCACAGGCGCATAGCATTAGCAAATGATTGGATTTTACAAAGTGAACCATGACTACAAGGGATGATGAAATACACGGAATTACATATAATTGCAATGACGACGACGATAGGTCAAGAAATTCAGCAGATTCTAGAATCTGATGCCGTTCACTTCTCTAAAAATATTATGACTTTACAAGTTCTTCAGGTGCATGTGATGAGGATACTATTGAAAATGCATGGTAACCGCTTTGTAATTTTATTCATTTTATTTTATTGCTAAAGTATTTTATTACCTCAATACCTGTCTCCTGATTGATGAGGCTGACTGCCGCCTCGATCTCAGGAAAAGATCCCCGGATGATGAGAGTCTTCGTGTTTTGTACATCCGAGGCGTTAGGGTCAAACTCTACATCGGCTCCTGTTTTCTGTTTGATTTCTTGACATTTACTTTCTGTAGATACAAAGTTTATCCAACTCTTAATTTCTGTTATCGAAAACTTACTTGGGCAACTTACAAGGGCGCACTCACATATGCAAATATATACACCGATAAATACATAGAGATGTATATACACAAATATTGAATATTTCTGGGAAAGAGATAAATATGTAGACAGATAAATTGACAGACAGACGGACAGACAGAAAGACAGGCAGGCAGTAAGGCAGGCAAATCCCTCATACCTGTGAGTACAGCAGCCTCTACGTCTGTGACAGAGTGAAGGTAAACTTGGTTATTACCTCCCTTTGGTCGTCCTGCTTGTAGTGTAGGACGTCTGATTGTCGTGTCCACCTTTACAGTCTACAGAGTAGATATGGATACATTGACATAGAAATGAAACATAAAGCTTCAACTGAAATAAGTTGTCAAACTCTGAGATTTGCAACATAGACATCAAAACTGACAATATTTCTCACTGTATGCATATGTACACTGTACATTACCCGACATGTAGATGAACAAATACGTCCGTGAAATAAACCCCAAACAGCAGTTTGATGGTTACATTGTGGGGGGGTGGGGGGACTTTTATATTTACAAAACATTGCTACTTGTTTGTCAAATACTGATGGTGACAGTGTGTGGTGGGTGGAGGGGGTCTGTTATAGCACAGACCTTACATCCACAGATACTTCACTCGGGCCATTCTAGTCTGCCCAGTTGCGTACGATAACTCATCAGGACGACACAACAAACCGACGAAAAAACGATAAGGGCATAGCATAGCAGCCTACGCGCCACTTCTACTGCAGATGAATATTTTATCCGTTTCATTTTTTCGTCGTATTTGTGTCGTCCGGATGAAGGGGTAGTGCCCCGAAACATGTAGATTGTCTTCGTCTTTGTCCTTTCTAGCTTGGTACAGTTCCCTTGTTTTACATTTAATTTGGGCTTATCCTCCAAGCGGCAGTCGCTTGTTTTTCTTTTAAACATATAAGAGGCTAACCATTGATATATTTAAAAAACTAATTTCATGCTAGTCAGTTCATTATTTCCAGTAAAATGTCAGTTCTCTAGCGTGACATAATAAAATAACATAATAAAAGTGTTCATTTTGAGAGATGACAATGTAATCTTTTAAATGTGACTGTAATAACTTTATTATTGATTGTTTCCTAATAAAATATGGCATTGTGTATATTAAAAAATATGTAATTGATGAATGAATGAATGATTTATAGAAAGCAGTAAAATTTAAACATCGAAGGGTTTTGCTGTACTGCTCCCTCTCTCTATATATTTTTTTTTTTTAAACAGAACTACTGAAGGTTAGGCATATGCAAGAGAAACAACAGCTAGCAAAAATGGATACGTCAGTGGGTACCATGAACACAATATTTCAATGTGTTGTTTTCAGATAGGTCAATAAAATATTCATTGAAGAGTTGTTTTGATGTGTTAGTAGATTTGTTTTAATGTCTGGGGTCACAGATTAAGGCATTGACCCATTGTTTGCTTTGCATTTGTAGACAAGTCAAAAACACAAATTTATTTGCCATTACTAATCACTCTGAGGTGTGTGTTACAATAATATACACTAAGTTTTTTAATTGTTTAATATAAACTGTTACACCATGCCAGTATGTCTATTTGTCTTGATGTCTGCAAATGTTTAGGTAGGTAGCATCTGATTTTTAATGCATTTCAGGCTGTTGTAAATTATCCCATGTTATTTTTCCCATACACAAACTCATGCAGTGTGCTGGATCTGATGGTATGGGCAAAAAACATGTTAACATCATACATTTCAATAGGATTATTTGTTTTTATAATAGTTGGAGAATTTTCTACACAGTTTAGTTATCTGCTTGTCTGAAATAAGACAGTTATGCAATGGAACTAACAGAAATTTAAAATGCTAAGGAAGCATGTAAATGAATATTTAGTGTGTGTGTGTGTGTGAATTTTTTTCTGGATGACTTCTTGGTGTGTGGATAAACAAAACAGATGACTGCATTCAGAACACAACAAACAACGAACAAGCAGCAAATAAGAAAATTCTGTGGATCAGAATGACTGCCATGCTTCTGTATAGTACATACTACTGTATATTAGCTTTCATTATATCAAACTTCCCACCACAAGCAGAACAGAATTAATAAAGTAGCGCGACAATCACTAAAAGCTTCATGCTGGTTTCGGCACAAAACCCCTAGATCAAAAGGGACGCACGAGTTGCTTCCCTCAACTGGGCAGATTTTCTTAACAAAGCGCGAAGAAGGAGTGAAGTATCTGGATATGTAAGGTCTGTGGTTATAGTTACAAAACATTGTTACTTGTTTGTCAAATACTGATAGTGTTATATTTCTACACAGACTATTCCAGATTATACCACACTCTACGTGTTTGTCAAATACTGATAGTGTTATATTTCTACACAGACTATTCCAGAATATACCACACTCTACGTGTTTGTCAAATACTGGTAGTGTTATATTTCTACACAGACTATTCCAGATTATACCACACTCTACGTGTTTGAAGTATGATTACTACTTCTGTTCGTACTGTTTGACTCAAATACTCTGCATAGTTACTGCTGAACTCATGTGCGTTTTTTATGAGTGTTAACGTTACTACTAACCGCAAAAACTGTGACTAAGGACTAAGCCCCCACCCTCGTAAAAAACACAACTGCAGCGAACCGTTATTCAACATATATTTCAAACACTAATTGACTCGACAACATCAAATATATCTACAGATTATTTACAAAGAATCACCGTGCTCCTGTCTAGGGAGCTGCCTGATTACGTCATACCACGTGGTATCAGACAAAAGAGATAATCAAACTCCTGAGGGGAAATCAAACTGCAAAACGGCCTATGATCCTCCTCGATAGACAAATACATTAAGTGACCGACAACAGAGCTCCTACTCTCGTCACTACAGAAACAACTACTTTTGCAATACACACACTTCCAAAGCTAATCAACGACCAACAATGAAGCAACGACCCTTCCACGACCGGCACTACACTCTATACCTCCTCTTTTGGCATACGCCTGGCCTCTAGCTTGTGACGTCTCCTGTCTACAGCAGGATAAAACCATCTATCTTATATCAACCCGAGTCCCAGACTCTAAGATAAGTTTATGGCAAGAGCAGTCTTACAAGGCGCAACAGCGGTCACTTACTAGTTTGTCTCGTAGTCGGCAAAATACAACCCGTGTACCTGCGTGAAATGCTGGAGCTCTTTGCTCTTCCAACGTCTTGGCTAAGATGGCGAGGGGTAGAGGTCTACACGTGTCCGCTTCTTGTGGTCCTCCTACATTAACTCTCTCTCCATGTCCTGTGCTCTCGTCTCTGTGTGTCTCGATTACGTTTCTTTGCCTGCTTAAGTACCCTGCCCACCACGCTCTGTGTCCATGGGTACCTCCTTATTCTAGTTCAGGCCAGCCTAGGTTGGGGCGGAGCTATCAGCCTGTCATGGCTAATGACGTAGCGTTCCCTACCAAGTTGTTGGGAGGGGGAGGAGCTAACAGGCTAAACTACGAGTGACAGGTGATAACCTAGGAGTGACATGTAACATTATGTTTATTTTTCGTTTTATATGATTTGACTGAAACATGAGGGTTCCTTTGCTATTGGATTATACCATTAGGATTACCGACCTGTATTTACTATTAGTTATGCCCATTTTTCTGTCAGTCTTGTTTCCGTATTACTGGTACTTCAAAATTTAATATAAACAGTGTTCTTGTAACTGTGTGTTTAACCAACCGTTGATACCCAATGTTACACTGGTTACACAACAATCTGTTTATGACTCATTGCAGACACTGGGCAAGTGTGACGTGATGACAACAAGCACCTGTTATGACAGCACGTGTGCGTTTAACGCTGGGCCAAGGTGACAGTGTCCTTGTCTTACCTGTTGTAAAGCAGACGGAGGTTGGCCAGACATGGGTGACAGTGAACGTTACTCTGACCACAACAAGACAATGTCTGTCAGAAACAGCATCTGCTGCCTGAACATGGAAGTAGTCCGTCTTCCGATGAACGCTGCTCACTGCCTGTAGTGAGGGCTACACACATCGTCAGTGTCCGCTGTACTAAGACTGTGAGTGGACCTCGTGTCTGCAGACCAATCGTGTATTGCTAACAATTAAGACGTTTCCATTCACAAACATGATAGAACAAATTCATTTTCTTTTTTGCGGAAATAGATAATCTACAATACACAATACACTGTCGCTCTCACACAAAAGTTTGTTGTTGGACATATCTAGGTTGTCACGGACAAGAGACTAGCAATTTAGTTATATCGCGATTGCAGTGAACTACAACAGCCTGACTAGATCAAAACCTTTCCTGCTCGCAAAACGTTTATCTGCATTCTTTTACGCGCATCCAACAGTCAAACATTCCTTTATTGAATACAAGCATTTAGAATTTGTATTCCTTGGACAGTCAACGCAAATACATGCGTATGTGACTTGTATCTAGCTTTCCCGCCAACTCTGGGCACCAACTGTTAGTCGAAGGAAGTGCGTCCAACAACACTTCCTGGACCAGGGGATAATCAAGGTATTGTACCTACTTTTGTCTGGTAACTTTAACTGAGTTCACGGTAAAAAAAACTCTCTGTCTCGGACCTGAGACATGTGTGATGAATGACCTTTATCGTTCGAAAACAGAAGAATCATCATCATCAGCCGTGTACTCTTCACTTTTAATCGTGAATACTCATTCCTTTTGATGTCTAAACGGCTTTGTACACTCGTTTCTATTGTTTTAAGCTGAGCGACAAACTGTGGTTTTGTCCGGCCAACAGCTATTGATTTGTCGGGCCTACATTTTGTGTCAAACAAATAGCTAACGGGGTGATTTGAATTTTAACGCAACTCCCACTGATTCGCCTAGATCTAAATAACTACTAATCAAGCGTTGATTCACCCCCTCTTTACTCAGAATACGGTCAATTTTATTTCTGGAATATTGGTTATCTTATGCCCTGTATTGTAAATGATTGAACTGTAAAGGTTGTGTGGATTAATAAACCTGACTGTTAAATTGTAAGAGAAAAACAGGACTGACATAACTACGGTGTATGAAGGAAAGTTGCATGATTTCTTTGTGTTAGATGTGCCATGTA
This sequence comes from Lanistes nyassanus, assembly GCA_004794575.1. Taxonomy (NCBI): domain Eukaryota; kingdom Metazoa; phylum Mollusca; class Gastropoda; order Architaenioglossa; family Ampullariidae; genus Lanistes; species Lanistes nyassanus. The sequence continues at coordinate 68,320 of SMGT01016926.1, read as the reverse complement.
ATCAGATCGTTTTATTACTCCATAAGTTGGAATCCTGCTTGAATCCAATTCGATCGGCTGGGATAGTGTTCTCTCTATGGCAGTGGGTAGGTCCCAGGTGGGCCTTTTAGCAAAGTGTCTAACGACGTGGTAACACAACACGCACATTCCTCACACAGAAGCTCCATCCTTCACAAGGGGTTACAATCATTACATATTCTGAACATTCAAACAGAAAAAAAAATTAGTCTCCATAGTCACATCATATAAAAGGCGTACGTTGCTTGTTATCATCTTTATATCATCATCTCTTGATTATTTCATTTATTAGCTGAGAGACAGAGAATAACTAGGGATGCAGAAAGTGCATGAACTGTGCTAATTCGCTTATCCATATCATACCAAATCATACGGGAACGTGCGTTCAGCTATTCAGCATCAACACAGTGGAATTCACTGCCTCACCACATCCGTCATGCACAGTCACTGGACTCATTTAAACCCCGTCCTAAAAACGTACCTCTTCCAGAAACATAATCTCATCAAATTATTCGGGAACTAATGCTCCTGTAAGCACTTTTTGGGATAATGGTTGTGTGTGTGTGTGTGTGTTGGTGTGTGTGTGTGTGTGTGTGTATGTGCAGGATGTAGGTAGGTGGGGAGTACTTTCAGCCTTTTTTTCCTGTGGAGCCTGTACATAGATATTTCTCAGTAACTTAGTCTTCTACTAGTGTTGTATAGTTGGATAGATTGTATTTTCTGTACCGTTTATGGGTCAAGCGCATGGAGCGTGTTTTCTGAACGCGGTGATGCGCTATATAAATGTAAATCATCATCATCATCATCATCATCATCATCATCATCATCATCATCATCATCCATATGCTCTATTTCCTCTTATTTCTTTATACTCCCCACTTCAGTCTCTCCATTCCACCTCTCTCCCCCACCCCTCTCTTGTATAAAATTGTAATCTCTTCAGACTGTTGGGTGTGAACATTTTTACAACCATCTGAAATATGAAAAACTTGGATTAAAATGAACGAAGAGAAAAAAGAAATAAAGAATGAATAAATATAAACTGATTCCTTTCTATTATTTCAAAGGTCTAAGATCTCAGTTCCAGTTTCTCTCTCCGGCTGAACGTAGGCGTGGAAATGAACAAGTAGTAAATATTTTTTCCGGAGACTTGTCCGTATATGGGTCTAGTAGTGGAATGTATTTTAAACAGTATTACCATAGGATATTCCCGAAGACGTAGACGTTTAACTGCTATTTTTTTACGTTAACAAGACAGTAGTCAATTTTTTCCCGGAGACTATAGCCTACTTGTCCATATGTGGGTCTACTAATGGAAATGGACGGATTTCAAATAGGAATTTCCCGAAGACGTAGAAATTAAACCGTTTTATTTTTAAAATATAGCAATCTTATAAGATATAAAGTGTATAGCACCAGACCATTTTCATAGTGGCTCTCGCATTAAGTATTGTACTTAATGACATTTAAAACACCCTACATTTGATAAAAAGATTCAATGGAAGTTTGAAGTTGTAACAAGAACTTTTAGGCGTTAACTTAGGTCTTCACAAGCCAACGCCCAATTCGCAGTGTTGACTACAGTTTGGTGATATGATCTAGTATCGTACAAAAACTAAACACATAACATAAACCATAGTATACAGAGATGCTACACATCACTCACCTTTAACCGTCAAAGCCTACATCGCCACTGAAAAAGGGATGACACAATTTAATTGTTCCTTGTGCTGTGACGGATAATATCCTACGGCTATTAGTGAGTGGGGCTTAAGCCATTTTTCGTGTTTCTTTTTTTAGTCCATGTGTCATGCTTAAACCTCGCACACCGATCATTAAGACTGACTACAGTGTGACTGTGTGCTGCGTCCGTGTAATGCATGCAGCCTTCCGTTTTCTTTCTTTCGTTATTGTTATTGTGATGTCTGTCTCTAGTATCAATAAAACTGAGATGTGCCCTGACATGAACAACGCATTTGTACCTGTATGTTAGTGTATTTACTTTATGTCTTGTCTCTTTGTCTTCGTACGTTTACCAGATTGAGAAGCAACACGTTTGTACCTGTAAGTATGTCGCCTCCTGGGAGTTCACGACCGCCGTTAAGGTGACGACATATGCGTGGGTGGAAACTGTTCTCACTGTATTATTTATAATTTGTACATGCTTACTTCACAGCACACCGTGACACGAGCCCCCATCCACCTACAATCTCCCCACAACCCAAGGAATAATGTAACATTGTCACGGTAGCATGAGGTAGCGTTAGTGGTTTCCAGGTTAGAAGAGGGAGTCACGACACCAGAAAGACGATGTAACATGACCGTCTCAGTCACCGTTGCATACGTGACATAGAGAAAACGACAAGTACTTCTTTGCAGTTCAGTTCTTTTATTTGACATGCTCTGTGTAACCGGCCACTAGGCCTCCCTTCTCATTACACACCAAACAACATCTGAGCCCTGCAGTTCAATAGACGGCATCTTCAACAAGTCACGAAATATTAAGACTACTTCGAATAAATTTCAGCTTCCCTTCTTTCTATCTCGCCATTCGTCGACCAACTACCTTCATCAGTCGGAACCTCTAAATCGTGTCCAGGGTTTATATACCTAAGTGTCGAGTGTCGGATTCCCACGAGCTGCACGTGTGATTGCGATTGGCATGTGCGCACCCTGTGGCCCTCGTGGACAGTGCATGTTTGGAGCATTGGCTTCTGTGTGTATGGTTAACTGAGTGCTTGGTGACTAAAAATGATGTCTGGCCTCCCTATAGTGTCTGACTTGGTCTATGTTTAGTTCCCAGACCTGTCATAATTGCAATGTCTTCTTCCAAACTGTACTCTAACAATACGCCTAACTAGCATCTCTGTTATCCGTCACGACCCCCACCCCCGTCCATGTCAGACGACCTAGTGGGGGCACGTGTTTTGTGTTCTTTCACTCTCCTGTCACTCAGACAAAACTCAACACTGGGTAACATAAATAGGACCCACCACTATTTATTATCACCCAGCAGCACCGGACGTAACTTAATACCTGTACTGTTTCCTAAATTTCAAACAACCAGAACAAGTCACTCTTAACTAGTTCACACTAATTCCTCATGATTCCACGCAGTTACCTCAAAGCAATCCAAAAATCCAAACATCCTATTCCAATCAAAACTCACGCGTAGAACACTAGTTGTCCCTGCTCTCCACAACTACAACTTCCACATTCCGGTATTACATCAGAACAGAGAAAATACATCGACCACGTAACTAGGCAAATGACGGATCACAACAAGCCTCAACAATATTTGTGAACCTCTGTATTTCAGTTCGAATGCTAAAACGTTTGCTTTGATGTACTACCAATTACCACTAGCTTTTTCCTCTCGATGTATTCTCAAGATGCAACAACAGGTTTCCGCAAGTTATGTTCTAACTCAAGCGCATATTTCAAAAGCATCAACAACAACAACAACAACAACAACAACACACACACACAAACCAGTTTTTCATTACAAATCACCATTAGGTCTGGCTTTGCCCTCTGCACTAACAAAGTCCTTATTATTAATCTACCTTAAGTTTCCCCTTAAGTTTCCTCGTCAACTCCCACTCCTCATGAACCATGCGTCCAAAACCTCAAGTTAAAAGATCTAACGGTATCAATCATACGAGTCCGAGTAGTCAGCGCTTCCTCCTCGGCGTTGCGTCTCTGTGACGTACACCTGATGTACACTGTCGTCTCCGCGAAATACACAGTTCTGACAGACTACGAGTCCTGATGGCCCACAGTTGTATACGTACAAAGAGTCACTCCTATCTCTCGATATGGCGTCTCAGCGAAATTACACTCCGCATACACCGTAATATTTACGAATTATACAGAGTCTTCACAACTACTAGTTCCAATATTACATTTATAAAAGTTCACATCGGTCAAGTTTCTCTTCTCGTTATCTCGTCTCCGTGAGTTACCCTCGTTAGGCACCGCCGTTCCCGTGAAATTTCACAAAGTTCTCTCCTTCCTGGCTTGCCCCAATGTTAAGAACGTAGGCCGTTCGCCTCACACTGCGTCATCGTCGTCGATCAGGCGGGGCCTCAACACAACTGACCCACTGCCCTGGTCGCGGCCACGTGCGACACGGTCGGACTGGTTTCACCTCTATACTCGGGTGCACTCCATGTTCCCGCTGGCCTGGTCACGAGGTCGACTCTTGTTCGCGCCTCTTCCCACTCCACGTTCCCATCAACAGGTGTCGGCTCTGGGGCGGGCGAATCCTGTCGCTGTACAGGGGTCTCCTTACCCCTACCTGGAACTCCTAAGTTTTCCTTACTCAGTACCTAGCTTCGAGCTACACCTCCATCGTAATCATCATGAGTTCTTTTCCAAGCTGGATGCCACCTCGTACTTACATGTAAAATCTCTCGTTACTCATTGCTTTCAGCTACGGTTTTCAATTATGACAAACATGGCACCCACTCAAATACATCCCTAACAATCAAGTTCGCTATACAATCACTTCTCACTACAGAATTCAAACATTCAAATAACGAACCGCATTTTCAAGCAAAATTCCCTTCCAGTTCTATCACGACGTTTTATCATACATGAAATCACTTCATAAAAAATATATGCAAATTAGCAGAAGTTTCTGCAGGGCTTATTACTTAGTAATTTAGTATATACAAAAAATATATTAACCACAAAATCCTGCTGACAATACATTCAGTTCAGCGATTGAAGGAGCAGGTAACATCAAACACAGTGAGTACGCTCCATTACGTCCCCCACATCAGTCAGTTCCTTACGTCTTTTCTCTTCAGTTCTGAGTTCACAACTAAACTATTTTCCTTAACTCCTCTCCCAATTTGTTCAACGACTAGTATGGTAAACCGATCTAATCAAAATTCCTCTCCACTTGTCACGAGGATCGTGACATTACCTACAGATGGCACGCATACTGTTATAGAGTCATCATTAATAACTTTCAAATCCACAAAACGAGAAGAGTTACAGGGTAACTAAAATTCAACGCCCAGAACCATTAAACTAATGTAGCAAAGCGTCATCATTAATGACTTTCAGGTTAACAATATTCCATTTTCTTAGAAAAAATAACCAATTGTATAAATTTAATTTCTCATCCATTCCTCCAAGGATACCACTTTCACAAATTTACAGCTGAACGCAGCACCGCGCGGACACCATACTACTTGAGCCGGCCAAATACATTTAAACTTTATAAACTCTTTTCTTGTCAAAACAAGTGTATTGACCAAAGTAGTGAATTTGTTAAAATACTTCGTAGTAGAGTGCATTAATGAATAGATGAATAGGTGCCTACGTTTTTACGTGTGGGTACGTCTGCGTGAGTGACTGAGCGTGTTATTTGTATGTTTATTAGTTTATTTATATCAATATTTTTATTATTGCAATTTTTCCTAAATGCATTAAAACTCTCCTTGACCATTTTGTAAGAATATTTTTTAATATCCAACAATTAATTTTGGTAATTGATGTCTACAATTAGCTTTATATTATTTGAGATGTAGACATCAAGGACTTTAAAGATGCCTGGAATCCAGATAAAGTTTTCATCACTCCTATAACTAATTTGCGATTTCTTTTTGAGCCTAGCCATATAGCCTGTGATTTTTCGTAGTAATCCTTAGCCCTGCTATGGTAGTGAAATACCTTAGTTACCTCTACCTTAATACCTTAAAGTATCTAAATAGCATTCCTTAGTGCCATCTAGAATCAATGAAGTGTCATCTGCGAATAGGGACAAGAGAATTTCAAGGTCGTTTACCTTTAGGCCTTTAATATTTTCATTTTGATGAATAAGTGAAGACAATATTTCTGTGCATATTAAGGAAATGTATGGTGAACATGGATCTTCTTGTCTGTAGACCTTCTCAATCCAGAACCATTCTGAACATTTACCATTGACTACCACACATGAAGTAATATTAGTATAGGTTTTTATCAACTTGTTAATAATTAGCCCAAAATTAAAGAAATCTAGGCATTTTTCTATGAAGGACCAGGCCAAACTATCGAATGCTTTTTCAAAGTCAACTAAAAGGAGGAGCCCAGGTATATTTTTGACTTCTGTATATACCAATCTATCATATATAAGTCTAATATTGTCATCAATACATCTCCTTTTAAGGAAGCCCTTTTGGTCTTTATGTATGGCTGACAGTGAACGTTACTCTGACCACAACAAGACAATGTCAGAAACAGCATCTGTTGCCTGAACGTTGAGGTAGTCCGTCTTCCGATGAATGCTGCTCACTGCCTGGAGTGAGGACTACACACACCGTCAGTGTCCGCTGTACTAAGACTGTGAGTGGGCCTTGTGTCTCCAGACTAAACATGATGACAAAATGGATTGTCAGTGATTTACAGACAACGTTACCTTCCTGTTTCTTTAGAATCAATAGTGCTTTCCTATTGCTTATCATCATTTTATATTAACTTAGACATACTGACACCGACATCCGTTTATTGTCGATAGCTTTTTAACCTCACGAAAAAGTTGGGGGTGGGGGATGGGATCATTTAAAAAAGTAGATTGTAAATATAAAATGCAACAATCAAGTATTACTAACAAGATATTAAGAGCTCGTTGAATTTCCTTTCACAAGCATGACACATTCGTTTGCCGTCGTCAGTACTTCTAACAGGGTGATTCATTTTATGAAGTTTATTCCAAGGAGGGGCATTGCCAGTGACAGACGAGTTTCTGTCACATTTTTGGTGCATGCAGAACTAAAGGGTCAGAGAATCTCCACAACCAAATCGCGTGACCTTATTGAAACAGAATTATTTGTAAACGATCAAGGCTCAGCATACCCTGAGTTTGATACCCGGACTGAATTCCTCCTTCTCTCTTCCCCCACCCACCCCCCTCGTGTCTCCGTGATCTGTTAGCAAGTGTCAGCTGAAAGGAATCTTTCCTTTACACCCGGGAAATTGTTAATCAAAGGACTTGCGTACAACAAACCTTCCCCTGGGCCAGGTGAAAATCAAGGTATTGTACCTGCTCTTGCCTTGTAACTTTAACCGTCATAATGATTTAAAGATCTTTTTCATTTTATGTCTGGGACCTTCGACTTGTGAGATAAATGACGTTTATCATTCGAAAGCAGGTCGTTATCAGCCGTTGACTCTTCACTTTTTAACGATTCATGTATAAAATTAAAAACAAGAGAACTGGACCAAGCTAGAACAGGACAAAGACAAAGACAATCTGCATGCTTCATCAGGACGACACAAAAACGACGACAAACAAAAAAGGAAAAAGACTTAGCTGCGTTAGGTGTAGGGCAGGGCAGGAAAATGAGCAACGAACAGTGGGTAAGAGGGGTCAAAGAGGGACAGCCAATCGCAAGGTGGGTAGGAAAGGGTAAAGAAGGGTGGGGGTGGAGAGTGGGCGGGGGAGAGAGGGAAAAGCTCGTAAAAGGGCGTCAGTGTGGGAGAGAGTGGGAAAGGGAGGGAGGGGAGAGAAAAAAGTAAAAGAGAAAGAAAGAGGGAGAAGGAGGGGTGAGGGGTTAAGGGAAAAGGAGGGAGGATGAGGGTCAGTATTTGAGGTCCTGTTGGTGCCATGGTGCCACAATGGGTAATGAAGTAGGACTCCATATTCTTACGGTCAATGGAATCGCCTTTCATTTTCCAGATACCACAGACCCTCATGTTGTCAGCTGGATGACGAAAGTGGTATTGGGTATGTGGAGTGTTATGGCGGTGTTCAGGTAGGGGCAAGTGTGGCAGGGGGAGGCATTCCACGGGGTAGAGCAGCAGGATGGGGAGAGAGGGTGGGCGCTTTGGGTTTGGAATGTACTAGTAGATCTCGTAGGTTCTTATCCCGCCGAAATGCTAGAAGGCAGGGTTTTTGAGGAGGTGGGATTCAAATCTGGACAGTAGGTTCCAGCTGGAGAGGAGGATCCTACGTACTGGTAGGTTGTGGGGTTGGTAGGTCAAGACAGCGATCGGCCGAGGGTCCGTGTGTCTGGGGTGATGGTAGGGTTGGAGCATGAGTGCACGTGGTGTGGCGGCAACGTTCTGTCTAGTAGAGTGTAGAAGGTTGGGGGATAGTTGCGGGTGAGGAAAAAATCTACCATTCTGTCAGATTGTTCATGAAGTCTGTGTCGTTGGAACATAATCTGTAGAGTCTCAGAAACTGCGATTAGGGTATGCTGTGCAGGGTGGAGGGTGGGTGAGATGAGTGGAAATCCAGGTAGAAGTGTGAGTCTGTAGGTTTGTAATGGATGGTGGTTAGAACGTTCCATCCTTCAAACTTACACTACTTTTAGGTGATAGTGTAGTGTTAAACAAGGGGATACAATCGTTACATATTCTGGACATTCAAACAGAAAATAACATTCGTCTTTATAGTCACATCACACAATGGACAGTGACTACGTTAGTTGTTATCATCTTTGTATCGTTTTCTCTGATTATTTTACTACCTAAGAGACAAAGAAAAACTAGAGAGCCATAAAGTGCATGAACTATGCTTATTCGCTTATCCATATGATCTATTTCGCCCCATCTCCCCTCCCCTCTCTGTCTCTCCCTTCCACCCTCTCACCCCCCCCCCCCTCCAAAACCCCTGTCTTGTAGTCTGTAAAAGAACGAGTGATAGAAGGAACAATTGGAATAAATATGCACCAGACCGTTTTCACAGTGGCTCGCATTATGCGATTACTGACACTTAAAACAACTTGTCTTTGATAAAGTGAAGATCCAATGGATGGTTGAAGCTCTAACGACCCCTAGCCGTCACTGTCTTCATAAGCCCACGCCCACCATACGGCGCTCACTACGTTTGGACGATGTGATCTAGTATCGTATACAAAGTAACAACATATCACTAACCATATTATTATACGCAGTTGTTATGCAGCAACACACATATCACTCACCTTTAGTCGTCAAAGCCCACATCGTCACTATAAAGTGTTGAGCGATGACACGAAGTGTTCCTTGTGGTGTGACGGAGAATGTCCTACAGCTATTGGTGTGGGGTCTTAAGCCCCTTTTTCTTGTTTTAGTCCGTGTGTGTCATGCGTAAGCCACACACAGGCAATCATTGTCAAGACTGATTACAGTGGACACATTATCGGCACATTGAGTGGGAGAGAACGTTTGACGTTGAGAGAGAAGGCCGACGACCTGAAGGGACCGTAACGGATGGATTTTCTGCAAGTGCCCAGACACCTGAGCAGAGCCCTTCATCGGCACTGGAAACGCTGAGAGAGCGTAGGCGATTTTTGTGTACAAACCTTCTGCCTAGACAGGAGGTAGGCCAAATACTCCATGGGAGTTTTTCTTGTCCTTTTGTGATGCCTATAGTAATGGAAATAGGAAACTATAGTAATGCGTTGTCGTAGGATTCTCTGTTTGATTTCATGTACGAGGCTACGTCAGCGCCTCCTGAGAAGAGACGGAACAACCTCCCCCCCCACCCCCCAGAGGTGGACGTGTAAGAAAGCGCCAGCGGTGACGACTGCGGTAGCTGCATTGTGTGTCCTTTGTCGACTGACAGCTCCAGAGAACAGTTTGAAGTTCGAACCATTAAAGGGAGGAGAGGAGATTTTTTCCCCCCAAGTGAGAGATTTTTTGTGGGAACTCGTGTGGAGGTCCTTCGTAGACACTTCGTGACAGTAAGTTTTTGTGACCCGCTTTGATGTCCCTGCGGGAGTTTTGACGAACATTTCGCCGGTGTAACTCAGTCTTGATGTCCTTTGTGGATGGTCTGACATTAAGTCTGTGCGACGTAATTTGATGTGCATTGTGAAGCAATTCAATATCTTGTGGAGATTTTGATAACCACTAAGTCTGCGTGACGTAATTCGATATCTTGTGGATATTCTGATGAACATTAATCCTGCGGAGATTTTGCTGAACATTAAGTCGGTGTGACGATCATTAGATATTCTTGGTGGATTGTCTGTGTGATGCAACTTTGGATATGTTGAATATTAACTCTACGTGACGTGATTGTGATATCCTGTGGGGATTCTGATGAACAGCAGGTGTAGGTGACGGTGATTAGTTACCTTCTGTAGAGTATGAAGAATATTAAGTTTTTCTGTTGGACGCCGCTTGATAGCCGTCGTGGTTTGAGAAACCAGAGGTCTGAGTGACAAAACTTAGAAATCCTTTTTTGATTAAGTGTTAGCAAATTAGTGGTAACTTTGGATGGACTACCTGTGGATAATAATAAGTCTGGGTGAAGCTTTGAATCTCCAGTAGAAAGATACGCTGACAGATTTGAACATCCTTTGTAGGAAATTACTCCAGATAGTGGAAAAGTACGTTGTTTGGACTGTGCGTGAGAAGAGATTGTTAGATGAGAGGCTTGAAGTTTTGTGAAGACCGAAAACGTGGTTAGTTGTGTGATTCAGTTAGAGTAGATGAGATCGAGGAGAACCGCAAGTTAGTGAATAATTGGTGTGTAGTGAATAGTTGATAGTGAAAGTCGGAAGCCGCCGTGTGCATCAGAGAGATAAGTGCGTGAGTATCGGAGAGCGAGTGCGAGAGTGTAGTTTAATAAATAAGCCCGGGTCCTTTTCAGAAAAACTACATCGTCTCGTTGTCGTGTTGTGCGGAGTTGTGCGCAAAAGAACACGCCCCCACACCCTTGGTCGCTTGGTGAGAGTAAGATAGGTGACCGAGTGGGTGTGTGACAGCCTGGATGTGCGCAATGCGTGTGTGCGAGTGTGCATAAGCGCCCGTTCTTTATCTCTTTATCTTCCTACATTTATGAGAATGAGAACCGGGCCTGTATTCGACTGACATTGCACTTCTCCAATGATAACCACCCTTAGTTCGTACACTTGTAAAAATCCCGTTCGCTTCCTTAACTCAACAAAACAGGAGTATGGAGTGCAGTAGCTGGTGGTGATGGAGGGGGTGGTGAGGTGGTGTAAGGGAAGGAGGGCTAGAAGCAAACGATAGAGGAGAGGAGACTTTAAAAGAATTTTCTATGAGACAGATTTCGATTTCATTATTCTCATGAGACCACTGTCCAAACTCATTGACATCGGGGTGTGCTGTAGGCTCCTTTAGAAGTTTGCTGCTGTTCATACTGTAGCGGTCAGGGGGTCCACATGTTTTTTGTTTTTTGTTTGTTTGTTTTTGTTTTTTGTTTTTTTGTACGAAGTTTTACATGAAGAGATTCGCGGACAAGGGAGGTAACTGGTGTTTCCAATAGTAGAATTATTTTTCTATCAAGTTTCCTCCCTTAGACCATAAAGTAGACCACATTTTCAGATCTGTACGGCCAGTTTCGCGCCAACTGTTTAGTCGTGAGACAACGGCCGGCCGCCATAGTGAAACTCGGCGTTTCTCCGCCAGAAAAGCGCTGGAAATCTTCGAAAACCTGTCGTCTGAGGATGAAAATGATCTTTGTAACATTAGCGACGAAGAGGCCGAAGATTTTGTCCTTCCTTCGTGTTCTTCGTCGGAAACAGCAAATTCCAGTGATGGTCACTGGCAAATGTTGAGATGGTAAGTGATGAAAAAATAGATCAAAATCATGCTATGGATATCGATCCAGAAACACAAGAAGTTTCTGGATCTTCCTCTTTATCGATAAATGAATTGAAAGAAGATGATGGATATTACTTCAAAGAGTGGTGTAGAAATTTAGAAAATTTTCCGAAGCCACACGAGACTACAAGGGCCACTGTACCGGCCTGCATGCAGAGACTTCAGACCAGCGGACCGCTTCAAACTGTTTGTGGATAAACAGCTAATCAAGCTGATGAAGACTGAGACCAACAGGTACGCCAGACAGATCACTGGCGTAAAACGCAAGTCTGGTGAGACTATGTTACCCAGGTCATGGGCTAACACATGGAAACAATTGTCTCACCAAGAGATCACCACATTTCTGGCAATACTCCTTCACATGGGTGTTGTCAGAAGACCACAGATTGTAGACTACTGGTCGCAGTTGCCTATGTTGCACTGTAGTTTCCCATGCAAAATAATGAAAACGGACAGATTTAGGCAGATATGGTCATTTTTCCATCTGAATGACAATTCAACTACTCTGCCAAAGGGCCACCCACAGCATGATCCTCTTCACAAAGTGAGGCCCCTACTTGATCACTTCAATCATGTAAGTGTTATCTTTACTTATATTGCTTTACTTGCTGCACATCATAGGCTTGTACATGTATATCTCATTATTCATTTATAAAAATGCAATATGCTGCGATACCCCTCTATTCTGCTCCCTTTCATATCTAGAAATTTGATTATCATCTGTGTATTAAGCAGATATTAGCAAACTACACTTTACACAGAAGCAGTGAACTTGAGGAATGCAAATAATTTTTTTTTTTGCTTCTTTACCTGGTGCACATCATAGGCTTGTAATTGTACATGTATATCTCTTATTATTCACTTATAAAAATGCAATAGACTGTGATAACCCTCTATTCTGCTCCCTTTCATACCTAGAAATTTGATTATCACGTGTGCATTATGCGCATCATTATAGAACAGTCACTGGAATGGCAGTCTCCACTTTACACAATCTTTGTAGACTTTGAGAAGGCCTTTGACTGTGTAGATAGAGAGGTTGTCTGGAAACTAATGGCACATTATGGGATACCACCAAAGTTGATCTCCATTATCAAACAACTTTACAACAACTCCTCATGCGAGGTTGTGCATAAAGGAAAAATGACAGAGCCTTTTGAAGTGCGGACGGGGATGAGACAGGGCTGCATGTTGTCACCAACCATCTTCCTGCTGGTAGTAGACTGGATTATGAAGAGCTATACACAAAATGCCAACACAGGAATCCGCTGGTCCTTCACTAAAATCCTGGAGGACCTAGACTTTGCAGATGACGTCAGCCTCCTGTCGCACAGACAACAAGATGCACAACAGAAACTCACACGTCTGTCAGAGGTAGCAGCAAAAACTGGCCTCGAGATCAACACCAATAAAACAGAAACCATGAGGATTAACAATCAGCAGCAAGACCAAATCCAGCTGCAAGGAGTCGACATCAAGGACGTGGACAACTTTGTCTACCTGGGCAGCGTAGTAAGCAAGGACGGAGGAGCAGATGAGGACATCTGGAGCCGCATCAACAAAGCCAGGCATGCCTTCAAAACCTTACGTCCCATCTGGAACTCCACTGCCCTTTCACAACAAACCAAAATTCGTATTTTTAACACCAACGTGAAAGCAGTCTTGCTTTATGGTTCGGAAACCTGGAGACTGATCATGACAACCACAAGTAAGCTCCAAACCTTCATCAACCGCTGCCTCCGAAACATCCTGACATCAGACGGCCAGAGAAAACTTCCAACATCAGCCTGTGGAAGAGATCAAAACAGATCCCCATCGACCGAGAAATCAGAAGAAGAAAGTGGGGCTGGATAGGCCACACCCTCAGAAAGAGCTCTGATAACATCACAAGGCAAGCCCTTGACTGGAACCCACAAGGGAAAAGAAAAGTTGGCCGGCCAAGACAGACATGGAGGAGGTGCACGGAGGATGGAATGAAGGCAGCCGGATGGACATGGGCTCAGCTGAAGAAGACCGCCGCGAACCGAGTCCGCGGGAGGAGTGTCGTTGAGGCCCTATGTTCCCCGGTGGAGCAAACGGACTAAAGAAGATGTGCATTATGCAGATATTATCAAACTTCACTTTACGCAGAAGCAGTGAACTTCAGGAAAGCAAATAATTTTTTTTATTTCTTTACTTGGTGCACATCATAGGCATGTACATGTATATCTCATTATTCAATTTTTAAAATGCAGTAGACTGTGATAACCCTCTATTCTGCTCCCATTCATATCTAGAAATGTGATTATCAAATGTGCATTATGCAGATATTATCAAACTTCACTTTATACAGAAGCAGTGCACTTCAGGAATGCAAATAATTTACTAAGTTGTTATTTTCTACATTCCAGCACTTCAAGACCGTGTACATACCAGAGCAGCACATCCCCATTGATGAGGCTTTGTGTCCCTGGCGAGGAAGAGTGGGCTTCCGCATCTACATGAAAGACAAGCCTATCAAGTGGGGAATGAAGCTGTATGAGCTGTGCGAGAGTTCATCTGGTTATGTGTACAACCTCGAGGTCATGTGCAATCAGCCCGGAGTCAGCAACAGACCCTATGATGTTGTTCTTTGCCTGATGCAGCCACTGAAATCTTTGGGCTACATACTCTATGTGGACAACTATTACTGCTGTCCTGCCCTTGACCACACCCTTTCAGGAGACAACACTGGACTAGTGGGCACAGTGAGATCCAACAGAGTGAGCCTGCCTAAAGATTTCATGGCCCAGTCCATTCCAAAGGGGGAGGCAGGCTTCAGTCGACACCAGAATGTTGTAGTCATGAAGTGGAAAGACAAGCGGGAGGTTTCTGTGCTCACCACCATCCACAGACCTCAAATGGCCACTGTCAGCACCAGGACAGAGACAAAGAAATGCGAAAAGCCATCATTGATTACAATAAGCACCTGTTGGGGGTTGATCACAGCGACCAGACGAATTCCTATGCACCCCCACACAGGAAGACACTGAAGTGGTGGAAGAAGCTGGCGTTTCACCTTCTCACGCTCACCATGACGCAGGCCCACTGCCTGTACAACGATCAGAAATCACATTGGTGAGTGTGGGATGCCACTGGAGCAGTTCATCCTGTCCTTGGGACATGATCTTGTCCAACTGCCTGAGTTAGATGAAGATGACATGACAGGAGCTGCAAAACCTCTGTCAAGCGAGCTGCTCCGCCTAACAGAAAGGCGCCCCTGGAGCCTGCTCCGTACTGAAACTGTGTGGTCTGCTACGCAAGAGAAAGAGCTAAAGGAATAAGTTCTGAAGAGGTGAAGAAACCAAGTAACCAACTACACTGCATGCACTAATGCAGGGCTGGATCTAGTGTGTCTACTGTGGGGCACTGCTGTCTGCTTTTCCATCATGTCTAAAGTTACCAAGGTAACATGGAAATCTGCAAATCCATATCATCTAACTGAACGCTGTCTCCACAGCTAGCTTTGCTGCATTTTTCAACAATTACAAGTTGTCGCTCCAGACATACTTTGCACCACAAAATTTCTTCCAAGCCCCTCAGCGTGCCTTGAGGCCGCCACGCTTTCAAATTAAAAATTATTGTAAAATCAGGCCTCATCTCTTTTTAAAAATTTGTAATTGGATTCCATGAAAAAAGCGCATGTGCAATCATTTTAGCTGCTTTTTCGGCACTGGACGACACGGACGGATTAAGAGAGCGACAACCAACAAGTGCCCAGCACTCCAGAGAACACCGGGACCTGCCGAACCGACAGTCCGGCCCAAACCCCTCTGCGTGCCTTGCAGCTGCCACACCGCCCTCTCAAACTAAAACAAAAAAATAGGCATCATCTCTTTTAAAAAAATCTGTAATTGGATGCCATGCTCTCAAATTAAAAATTATTGTATAAGTATTTCTTTCCAAACATTTTGTAAATCCGAGTTTTTCATAGTAATAGCTTTGAAATTTTCGTTCTTCTGCTTCACCCTCCAGCCCGACTGACCCAGTCCTAGAGCTAATACTTTTCTCCAGCCAACACCAGCCACACTACGTCTCGCGGTCGGTCTACTAAACAATCTTTCTCATCTAAGCTCTCGAACTGAAACCAGGGAGGCTAAAGTTACCGAGGTAACATAGAATTCTGCAAATCTTTGCAATTCTGCAAATTCTGCAAATCCCTCCGCGTGCCTTGCGGCCACAACGCTTCCGAACTAAACATTAAAAATTACGTAAAATTAGGCATTATCTTATGCATTGTAATTAGATGCCATGTGTAAAGCGCAATTGAAATCATTTTAGCAGCTTTTCAACCCTGCTCTCTCTCAAACTCAAAATTATTGTACCAGCAGGCGGAACTTGGCCCAAACCCCTCTGCGTGCCTTGCAGCCACAATACCAGCCTCTCAAACTAAAAAAAAAAAAATTATGCATCATCTCTGTAAATAAAAAAAAAGTCTGTAATTGGACGCCATGCTCTCAAACATTATTGTACCGACGGTCCGAAGTCGGCCCAAGCGCCTTTGCGTGCCTTGCAGCCGACATGGCACGCTCTCAAACTGAAGAAAAATTATTGTAAATTTAGGCATCATCTCTGTAAAAATCTGTAATTGCATGCCATGCTCTCAAAAATTATTGCATCGACTGTCTGAACTCGGCCCAAGCCCTTCGGTCTGCATTGCAGCTGACACGGCATGCTCTCAATCTGAAAAAAATTAGGCACCATCTCTGTAAAAAAAAAATATGTAATTGGATGCCATGCTCTCAGAAATAATTGTATTGACTGCCCGAACTCGGCCCAAGCCCTCTGCCTTGCAGCTGACACGTCATGCTGTCAATCTGAAATAAATTATTGTAAATTTAGGTATCATCTCTGTAAAAAATACGTAATTTGATGCCATTCTCTCAAACTAATAATAATTGTAAAATTAGGCATCACCTTTGTAATTGGATGCCATGCTCTCAAATTAACTCTTCTTGCAGCTTCTCTTTAATTGTTCTTTAGTTTCTCCACTTCAATGTTGCAAAAATAATCAGCCATTGGATGACGTCATTATATGCCTGACATTCCAAAATGAAGTGACATTCACTCTCCCATTGAAGTCCACATGCATCACACACTGCATCCTCTCCATCTTCCATAGAGTATCATGCTTTTAATTCTTAAATTAGGATACATGTAACTGGAATCTTAGTAGACAATTTCTGTGTCTTGGGTTTAGCATATAGGAAAGGTACTGCTCTCAGTTCAGATTTAAATGTTAGATACCATCCGTATTTATCACTTGCTTCTAGATCAGCGCGCCATTGCTGTGCGTTTATGGCTACAAGCCTGTTCTTCACTTCAGACAAGAAAATCTTAACGTTACCAAACCCCTGGTTTTCCCAAACGATCACAAACCCATTCTTGAATAAAGAATACCTTGGTAGCCCAGTTACATTTACCATGGCCATCCAACGTTACAAGCATTTCATATGTTTGACGGCATATTCTGCTTGCTGACAGTCAAGTTAACCTTGACAGTATCTAATACACTTCATCATCGCACATACCGTCCAGTCTCACCATAGATCATCTTGTTCGATGAACACTGGGGACATCTGCCGCATCTCTTCAACGTCGTTATCATCATATAGGTATTCACGGGCCAGCTTCTGAATGATTTCATTGGTCGCTTCCTCTAGCAATTGCTCCTTGCTGTGTGTGGTAAGTCCGAGATCGGAACCAGTAGGTGTATTGGAACTGGAAAAGGGATCGTTCTGTTGCCGAGAATCACTTGTACTCCACGTCGTCACCTTGAGACCAGAGAATTTATTAGGTTGCCAGGACTGTGCGCTTTGATTTGGCTGGTCACGACCAGAAACAGGTGTTGCGGAATACTGTACCACTTCGCCTACACTCATCCAATCGTGAAGACGCCAAACTAGATAGTGTGCGCGTCCCAAACTTTATTTGTTGAACATAAACTGTTGCAGGTGGTGGCCGGCTTACCATGCAACCTATTCCATAGTCTAGTGGCTATTATTGGACCTCTTCACTATCTCTACTGTCTACCCTATTAGTGACACAGACGGAAGCCTGGACTTGTACTATTTTCTTACTTTTGCCTGGCCGCCAAAGGCAGTGGCTTCTTCCAGAATAAAGCTCCGTTGTACAGCTGCAGCGGAGGCGCACGTGGAAGGCAGCCCTGTCGCTCATCCTCCACTGTGCCCCTCAGTCTTCTACCTGCTAACTCCTGCCTTGGGCCTTCATGGTCAAAATTTTGTAAGTCCCATGACCAGGCAACGATAAGCCCTATGGGCTGGGCGTAAGCCCGAGCAAGCTTCTTCCGTCTGTATCCTTCTCTCTCTTGATCTGATCTGATTCTCCATCCTCTTCCAAGTCCCCCTTTTTATTTTCCCTACTCCAGCGCCCTCTACATCACAGGGTCTAGTAAACAGCATCACGAGTTTCCAAGCCCAGCGACCGGACATTACTAATGCATTTGTACTTGGCTGACATCAAGCTGTCGTCTGCTGTCCCTGACTCTTGGACCTGGGAGGTTGGTTGACTACCCCCTTCCCCAGTACGTATTGTTATCTGGGAGAGCACGAAATTTACTTCCTTGAACTGAGCGACTACCCTCTGGCTCCTGAGTCACCCACTGGTTTAATCTAAGCAAATAATACTGGTCTTACACCCCCTACTATCAATTTCGTTACAATACCAAGATTCTGTATCCATGGCGAGGACAGAGGAGTGAGTGTTGGACTGGCAGGATTCTCCGCTCCATTTTACCTCTTCGAGAGTAGACAAAGATGTGCTACATTTCAAAGACCCTGTGCTCCATGTCGGCATTCGGAGACCAGACGACTGAGTGCAGGATTATGAAGACTTTTGGTTGCAGGCTGGCACATCAAGACCGTCGGCGTCGAAGAGAAAGCTAAAACTTTTTGATCTTAGCCCCCTCTTTAGGTTGAATTCCCTGACGGAAAGTCTATTTCCTTTGACTGCATGCGTTTCTGCCGAGAGCGCGAGACGAAAGGATGAAGTATTTCTGAAGGTGACGAAGCTGATACGACCTTTTCCAGACAGGAGGTTGATGGCTGGCACACAGTCGGTTACCTCCCCGAACTTCTCAAAGTATTGACGAAGTGATTCTTCATTTATCTTCCAACGAAGATTCTTCTATTGTCTTTACTTCTGGGCACAAGGTTGGTATTTTGATATTGGTCCACTAGAGAGGAATAAAATGTTTGGCGTGAGAAGTCATGAAAAGCAGCACGTACAAAAGAAGGAAAGCGTGAATGAAGATGCAAAAGAATGACAACTACAGCCGACAGAAGTACAGGGGCTGCAAACGATAAATAAATAAAGGGCGTACTTGCCATCTCAACGTGTCAGCTAGTTACGCCTTGTTAGCGTTTCGGTTGTAACAGCCTTTCACAGTCTGCCGGCGCTCAGTTGGCATCAATCACCGCTGTTAACGATCTTGTTTTTGATTGGTTATCAAGTGTTTAGTGTTTACTCAAGCGGTGACCCTAAGGGGTTAAAAACCCAGGGTATTGGTGGTGCATCCAGCACTGTTGGTCGTTGAATCCATAAGTGAAAGTTCGGCGTTAATGTCTGTGAATTTTCGACTAATCTCCCCAACTTGGTCATTAAGATCTACTCTTTCAAAAGTAAGTCTACCTGTCTTCCTCAATTTAATCGACTTAACTTACTTTACATTTTCTGTACGATGCTGTTTCCAGATAAATAGTTTTATTGTCCACACTTAAATTGGGACTCACCAACACATAGGTAATTCTCATTACGACATATCACGGAATTTGCTGTGCAGTAAAGCACTACCAATGTGAATTTGTTTTGATGATTTTGTTTATAATCTCTTTAAAAAATTCTGGAATCGAAAGTACGGTAATTAAATCATTGTTAAATCCACTTCTATCCCCCTCGCCCCACCCAACATCCGGTCTCGCACCTATTCAATGCTCATGTGTAGTTACGTCAATGCCAAGGAACCCCTGTCGCTAGCCTGTTGTCACTTTGGCTAATGGTGATGTAGCCTGCAGGCAACTTACGATAAGCATCGATGACCCTACATGTCCGTTCTAGATTAGTTCGTGAACACAACTCACTTCTTTAATTGCTGAGACGATCAGATGGACGACCTAACCTAATCCTAACCTCACCCTCAGGGGTCACTGTACGCATGAGTAACAACAGCCGTCAGGTAAATCCGACTGTGATGAACTATCCGTGTGTACATCATGCTATAAAAATAGAAATACAGAAAATAAAGTCAAATAACACGTTTTACAAACGTAAGCACATGAATATTAAGGTTCGAAATATACGGCAAATAAAATAAATGTGATGAAAGTCAGGGATCTCTAGTGAACACAAGTATTTCGTGTGTATTTAAAGGCTGGATGTCCATTTGTATAAATCAGTGTTGAGAGACTTGAAGGAACTAAATAAACACGACGATCAAACGCGCATTAAAACATTAGGGTTCCTGGATACTCGGATAACTATTCTCACAATAGCGTTTTTTAATGTTGTCTTCTTGCCAGGGGCTAAACAGGAAGTAGGATCGAGTTCGCGGTCAGCGATCTGCTTACTAACGGAGCGGAAACTGTGTTAAACCTTCTGCTTTTGTTACGGAGGCTGATTACAATATACAGGGCATGGATAGAAAGTAGATCTTCCCCTTTCTTTTGAATGAGAAAAAGCATAAGACCTGTCGAAGATGAAATTTAAAATTACATTACTAAATATATAGACTAGAATGTTACAAGACGACAGCACATACAACAACTTTCTACAGCTGTCCGCAAAATTCCAGCGGTTGTCTTCCTGCTTATTCCTCCACTC
>SMGT01016926.1:31811-43160 GCA_004794575.1 Lanistes nyassanus | reverse complement strand
ATAAGTCTGTCGACATTGTGAATTTCAGAGAATGCCTTGTTGTGCCGCGTGGAACTGCGCGAACAAGTCAAAGAAAGGAAAATCGTTTCACCTGTGAGTACACTATAGCTTGTGCGGTCATTAAAATAATGCCAGAGTATATTAGATGTACCGACAGCACAATCTTCTACGACACTTGCAATGTACATTTTGTATCATGGAAAGAAAAAGTCATCTTGGAAGTATGCGTGCTTACCTGCGTGCATGAGAGAGAGAGAGATAGCTGGGTGTCATCAGCATTGTAAAATACAAGGACTGTTAAACCACAACTATTTGTATGTTTATTTATTGATTTATTTGCTATTGCATTTTTCATCCAGGTTTCCAAAACATGAAGAGAGGCCCCTTCCCTCCCCGGTGTATTGCACTTTTGTTGTTGAAAGAATATAAAGTACTTTTGTATCTTAATCTTGCACTATTTTTCTTACAGTACAAGTGATTTTTTACTCTATAAGTATAAGTGATGCAAATGCAAATAATAAATATCCAGTCTAACAAGATTTTTCTTTGCTCTTTCTCTGTGTGTGCGTGTGCGTGTGCGTTTCTTTATTAGTTTCTTTATTCTTTTACCCTCAGGGGGTAGTCAGAAAAAAAAAGAAAAAAAAATGTCGAAAAACACGTCAATCGTCATTCACCTGGCATTAGAATATACATATATTGATAAATAAACTAAATGATTAATAAACATACAAATAACACGCTCAATCACTCACGCAGACGTACCCACACGCAAAAACATAGGCACCTATTCATCTATTCATTAATGCACTCTACTAAGAAGTATTTTAACAAAATTCACTACCTTGGTCAATACACTTTTGTTTTTTCAGGAAAAGAATTTATAAAATTTAAATGTATTTGGCCGGCTTACAGTAATTAAGTGATAAACCTGACTCCGGGCCGTCTATCCCCCTACAGTAAGCCTTGTACGCCCCAGCTCGCGAGGCATGGTAAAATGGCGGACGCCGCCGCGCGAGTGAGTCAGCGCGACGCTGCGCTGGCGTCTTAGCATGCTCGGTCCATATGTAAGAAGTCCGTGGGACACAAACACCAGCACACTGTCTTCGTCATCTGACAGGCTATCACGTGACCGGTTACTACATGACTTGTTTGTTTACTTGTTCGTTATTTATCACACAACTTATTGTCACGTGTTTAGTCTCCCGTCACCACACGTCACACTACACAATATATACACACCTGTACCCGGAGCACGGAGACTGTGAAGGAAGCTGGCCACCTCACGACAGCACGTGACGCAGTGACTTGGCCAGCGTCCTGGGTGACCCTGACCTCGGTGATAGAGTCGTCTGACTGGCGGGCCGTCTGTGTGGTCGGCCACACCACGCTCTCTGTACGGCTGGACATCACGTGATCTAGTGATTGCATCGTCCTGCTCAACTTCCCTGACGACGGCCGGCGGAGAGCGGAGGGGTCTGGTTAAATATTCCACGTGCCAGGCGGCGGGTGCGTTTCCATGGTAACAACTTGCCGCCCAGAGATGGAGACCAGGAACTTGTGTCAGCAGCTTGTCACAGAAAGTCTTGAAGTCTGACCGCCTGTCACAGACATGAGTGTTACAGAGGACAGAGATACGTGTCAGCAGCTTGTCACAGAAAGTCTACAGTGTTACACAGAAAATGAAGATACACGTGTTACACTGTGTTCTGTCAATGATGTTCGTGTGTGTGTTCGTCCACAGTGTATCAACGTGTGACGCTATTTTAATTAATGACGTCACCACATGTGCTTCACGCATGACGTCACCACACGTGCTACACGCATGACGTCAAACATGTCACACACTCACTGAGAAACTTCATCAGCGATGACGTCCTCCGACCCTCCCCTCGCCGCCAGTGACAAGTCGTTGACGGCCCTCTCCACGTTTCTCCCCTTACTGAAATCATACTGCAGGAGGTGAGGCTGTCCGGGTGATGCCACTGACGTCAGCTGCGTCTTGACAATCTGCAGCAATAGGTGGTACAACATGCTGCACGCTGCACGACTGCCCCACCAAGAACTCACAATGTGGACGTCGTGGCCACATCTCAACCATTCTGTTGCCTTCAGCAGCAACACCACAGATTTACCTGTGCCGGGCGGGCCGGCTACAAAGACTCTGGGAAGCGCCGTGTTGAGCAGGTCAAGTTGCTCTGGGAACAGAGTTATTTGAGCAGTATAGAACTCTCCCGTCATCGACACGGCCTGACCCAGGGTCTTGACACACAGGCGTGGGGGAGATGTACATGGCACAGTCACTGTTGTCGCCGGACCACAGAACCTGCAACAATCACATTTATTTCTTTTTATAAAATACTTATAGGTAATATTTAAAATAATATACAAAAACCTATGATTTTGAGACCTCTTTTCTCCTCTCTAAAATTATGCAAGCAGACTAATCGCAGTGTTGCTTTATAAGCGGTATTCGTTATTTTTTTAATAGAAATTTTCATAACTCCTCTAAGATGTAGCCTAGGCGTTTCAGTGCTGATTTCATCCTTATTCTTATGGTGTACAATCAATGCCCAAAGAAGATGTAGCCTAGGAATTTCAATGCTGATTACATGCTTAATCTTATGGTGTACAATTAATGCCCGATAAAATATTCTTTGCTTTGTGATACCAACTCTATTCGGACGTAAAGACATTTGGAAGCAGCCGCCATCTTGTCAGACGTGAGCAAGCAACGTGTGTCGGATTCATACAGACTCAAAACTCAATCTAGTAGCTTACCAACCAGACGTCTGACACTAGAGGGAACTGTAGAGTTGTGGTAGGTAATGGTAGAGTAAGAGATAGGAGCCACGCATACAGACCTACAGATGCGAACACACAGAAGCAGTACGCACGCACGCTCTCATAGGTGCAACTGGGGGGAGGGGGGAACTTCCCATGGTAAATAGGTCAAGGCGATAAAGAGATGATCAGTGGGTTTCTCAGTGCAGGATGTCAGGGATTGAGGGTGGTAGGGTCATAGGTTTAGGGAGTGATGCAAGGGACAGGATAAATATAGAGAGATAGTGGCCTGGTTAGCTCAGTTGCGAACTAGCAGATGGAAGGTTGCTGGTTTGAATCCTGGTGTGGCAAATGATTATTTACTGCAGTTGAACATTGTGCAAACTCCATTCGCAAATTTCTCCGCACATTAAACTGCATGTCCGCGCTGACCATCTTACTGCAGCCATCAGTCTGGTGGTTCTTTTAATGCATAGTTTAGTAATATGACCTCATCCCCCATAGTGCAAAATCACCATGAGGTGGAAGCACTATCCCTCTAAATAACCACCGGGGACAGGGAGGTCGAGAGGTTAGGAGTTGAGAGAACGTTAGGCAAGTAGCAGCGAGGAAAGGTGGAGGAACCTCTGCCCGTGAGTAGCGGCTAGGGAGAGAGAAAGCTGTTGCTTTGTTGTTGTATCGCAGTCTTTGCCTGACCGGCAACACCAACCGCCACAGCGTTAAATAAAAGAGAATCTGGACCCACACACTGGAGAGAGGAGTGCTAAATAGTCTCGACTCTCTGTTACACAATGACTGTGCAAGTAAATAACTTACTGGGTTGTATTCAAGCCTGTGTTGCGACAACAATCTCAAGTGTAGCAGCACTTTAAGTTATGTAACACGCGGGACGGTAAGCAACAACCAAACAACCGACATTTATACAGTTTACAAACAGGCACATAAAATAGTTTAGATAAATTATCAGAGCAGCAGCCGATTGTTGACAAATGCTCACCGATGAACCCTTTCATTCTAAATCAGTCAAAATGAACTAATATATATATTAAACAAAAATATGCAAAAACAAATTTTAAACCCACTTAAACTCACATGTGCGTTGAATTTAAACTTTAAAAATAAGTTATAATAAAGTAACATCTAAGCTAACATTTTGCAAAGAATATTTTAAGTGCCTAGCTAACTAGTACCGCAATAATAATTCTAAATAAGTCGTAAGACATGATGTTAAATTACAGACCGTGTTGTATGTATATGTACATCGATTTTTCGTAGAACTGACCTGGCTACCAGCGTCCTGTAATTGTCACAGGTCATGTGACTGTCAGGCCCAGACACAGCCACACGTCGCTGCCACCAGTCCCCGAGTTCCCTCAGCACGTCACTACCGACGTCCCATGGCGTCTTGGGGTCAGACAACTGATCAGAGCACACACACAGACCGGTGATGTCAGCGGGATCTGTTGTCCCCAAACACCGACAGAGATCCTGTTTGAAAACCATTACGTCACATATTATGATAGAAGATCCATGAAATTTGAAAACTACACTGAACTAAAAAAAATCCTTACTCATCCACATAATCCAATTCTCAAGATACATCTACATGATTTAATGAAAATATTAAAGTTTAATAAAGAAACAAGGGCAAACACACACACACACACACACACACACACACACACACACACACACTTAATATATGCTAAAAGCTAAAAGAAAAGCAGGAGGAAAAGAATGATTTGGTTAGTTTAAGGTGTTTTTTTTAAATTGCGTTTCAACGGTTTGAATCGACCCATTCTCTAGAAATTCGATATAGTGAGTCTCTGTACAATGTGTGTTCAGAATCTCCCAAAGGTCCGAATACAGAATCCATAGGCAGTAGAGGGTGTGTCCCTCATTGGCGTCGAGAACGGCCTGGCACTTGGCGGGCATGGAGCTCACCAGTTCACGACCACCACAGGCATGTTTGCGGAAATCTGCCTGTTTGTCTGCTCCAACTGCCGAGCTGTTGTCGGTCTCGGCTGGAAAGCGTTCACTTCTCTGCAGATGGTCCCATAGATGCTCGACTGGGTTGAGATCTGAGCTCATGGAGGGCCAAGGCATCACCTTGTTCTGCTGCAGGAAGAACGCGGTCTGGATGTATAGCACGTGTCGTGGATCGGGGGGTGCTTAGAAGTAATAAGTTATTTTCCCCGATCTTTGTTGTCAGAAATAATAGGCGTACTCTATGTCGTGGGACACTCCTAAGGAAGGCCTAACAGAGACCTGTCTGTTGCGATGGGTCGTATTACCTCCTATCCCAACCGATAAATACCTACGTTTATGTTTCTCTTGTCCGTCACACTGGTGCTGTCTCTCTTCACTATCGTCCTTAAATTCAAGGAGACAAGTTCCCACACTGAAAATCTCCTCTACATTTTAAAACTGTAGGAATGATTCAGCAAGACAGATTACAATTCTTTTCCGTTTACACTCAACTATAGTTCCGTTTCTAAAAGGGTCCTTTTTTTGTTTTCTAACTTTTAAGATCAAGGATCGAAGTCGAAAGTTTAATACAGTTTGAAGATACATTCTAGAAGGTTAAATCTTCATATTCTAGATTTAGATTAACGTGTGATCCTCCTGCGGGAATACTCATGGATCAAACACACTGGTTCTTTCTCTCACTTTCAGATTGTAAAATACAGGCCATTCATTCATTCATTCATTCATTTGCCCCCGTTATACTTCAATATATGAAACATGCAAATACGACATCAAGCAATCGTTAATGAATTAGACACAAACAATATTTCAAACAAGAAAGTACGGGTTTCTCAATCCAAGCAATCATCAATGCATCAAATAGAAGAAGGGGAGGGGGAAATGTAACAAGCTCAAGAGAGTTAGCTAGATATGGAAGGCTTAATTCGTTCTACACCACTATCCGTAACCTCGGGTGTTCAACACATAAAGGTCAGACCGGACCTTTAAACGAATGTTCCGAATTGCCGGACGAAACCAGGGTTTGTTGCACGGCTAACTAGACTGGACACGACTTCCCTTTAGTCGTTAATGGAAATTTTAAAATTGTATAGTCCAAGGCTTTTTACTTTGCGGCGAGCTGTTTGAGATCGTTTCTCAGCGTACTTGCTATAGTCACGGGTCCGTGACAGATGCAACAGGAACAGATCTTTCGAGTCCTTCCGTGAACACCGATAGAATTGAAACCAAGGTATAGAATACCTTGGGTGCAAATGTCCGGATGATCTGGCCACATGCGCAAGAATTTCCGATTCGAAGACTGGGAGCACAGTCCATATTACAGTAGCCCATTGTCAAAGCTATTCCAGCTCCGGGAGACACAATGAGCAGAGAAATCCAAGACGAACATGAACTACTGTCTTCGCTGCAGATGGAAAAGTTCTTGAACTTTCCATTGGTTTCCGAGCTCAATTCAAGACTGCGCCATTTTGAAGTAGAATACCAAATTCGCCGGTTCACCAGAAAACTGTGTGTATTTCCACCTTACTCGCTCCAGACTGGGAAAGAAGCTTTTCTGTCCCTTAAACTTTCCCTTCCGGGGAAACTGGTGCACCTAGCCTTAGAGGCTTCTACCAAAGAACCGTACTTTAAGCCGGTTGAATTATTTATCATACAGAACGTGGAATGCGTCCGTTCTTCTCAGCTTCGTGCGTGTGTCTGACTACAATCTATTTTAGTCTTAACGTGCCTATAGATCACGCGACCAATCTACAAAGTAGGATTGGGTAAAAGCCTTTTCCTTCAAAAAAATTAAGGCAGAATTTAACAGATCGGTGGGATTTGGCGCGAAATCAGAGCAAAATCGTCCGATGTTGTGCAACGTAGGTGTCGCTTTGCAGTTGTCGCTATGTTAAAACGCATGAGATAGATCCATAGCACAGGAAAATCTGCTTAAAAAATATGCTAGGGTCGGCTTAGTGGATACAGAATTGGCGGGAAGGTAAGATTCGGGTCGCGTACGCAGATATGTCCGCTGACTGTACAAAGAAGGCGAATCCTTATTATTATAATCCAATAAAGAAATGTTTTTGATTAAAAGTGAGAAAGTTTCATTAAACTAGAGTGTGCAGTGGAAGATTGAGTCTAGCACTGTTGTTGGAATGTTAGTGAATGAAATGTTCCAGTAGTGTGTCTTGACGGTGCTTGAGTGACGCATAATGTTGCCATGTTTCTTGTCAGGAAAGCACAGTGATGAAGGGGTGGTTTCATGACCACACGACGTGAGGCCTCAGCACCTGGTCCACATAGCCATGTGCTGTAACTCCGTTTCCTCGTCCAGGGCCGATGTTCTGGAAGACGACGGTGCCCACGAGTCCTTTGAGACCAACTCCAACCCAAATCATGATGCTGGGGCCTCCCCAACAGTCGTACTGCAGGATGTTGTTGTTGGAGTACCTGTCGTTCCGCCCCCTCCCTACTCTGATGCTGCCGACGGCGTGGCTGATGCAAAAGCGCCTTTCATCGGAGTTCTAGTCGTGCTGCTTTTGTTCACGCTTCACGAGCGAAAACCACTGATTGACTTAAGCGCCAGAAGGCACGTCATTATCAAAGGCTAACTCAACAGACAAAGCGACCTCATGTCAACCTAATTTTTCTTGCTATCGTTGTAGCCGAATGAATAAATTTAACTACTCCTTGCCCTTGTGTCAATTTGAGTTTAGTTTTGAGTATATTTTGACATATTTTCTGACTTGCAAGCAGTTTATAGATCTCAATGACACAGGTAGCTTAAACGTTCCTAACATATATTTCTAACTCTTAAAGCAAATGTTAGCCCGTACTAGACATTCGAACACGTTGAAACAGATATGTTTCTTTTTGTAATCACACCCACTTGTAAAGTATTCCTACTCGTCTCTGACTTTTGGCCGAGTGTGACAAGAGAGCTTCTAATGGATGACTTTAAATTGTTATAGATGTGTTTGTTTTGTCCCATGACCCGATGGTGGGTAAGAGATGGGATAATTGATGTGTCTTTTCCACCTTCAGTGTAGTTAGAACTCCGCAAGGAAAGTGATGCTAGTATCAGCTAGGGGTCATTGTCCAAGACCACATCCTTGTTAATTAAAACTATTATCTGTAATGTACGCGCTGTCAGGTCTTCCCCAGGGAAGGATGGCACCGCGTGGAGATGCATGGCTGGTCAGACACTTTGGCAAGTAACCTGAGTAAGTTCAGTTAGCACTATAATGGAGAGTGAGGGAGAGAGGATTTATAGTAGTTAGAATATCACAGATGTTAAAAGGAAATAGAAATTTCACTTATTTAAGGAGATGAAGTACCAGCTAGAAAAGTCTGTCCTTAAGTGCAACAGTGACATTAAACTGAAAATTGAAAAGTTTGGGAGTTGAAGCTAAGTCGCCGGAGCTGCAGTGTCAGCTGGAAAGAAATTCTTATAGGGTTGAGAACTGTAACTTTGTCAACAAGAGAAAGACCTTGTCAACATTCAGTGGAATAAGTGCCAGAAGAACTCTGTGCACGAAGGATCTTCCTTGTGTGCCGTATTGTCTATAACAACCGGACCTCCATCAGAGTGTGTATAACCACGACAGATTGGGCAAATTGTAAAAGTCTTCAGCTGAGTCACAAACTTTCATTCAGTTTTATATTTCGCTAACTTTGTATTCTTTTTTCTGTACAATATATATATAGTATAATATATACCCTGGAAGAATAACATTCTTTTCATTTATTGGCAACACAGATGCCTTTGTGTCTTATCCAGGTGAATGTCGGATCAACCAGGTTCCCTTGCCAATGGATATGGCTACGCCTGAATGCAGTGAATGTTTCTTTTTAGTAGGTAAATAAGTTTTCTAATACACGTTCCATCGCCCCTGAAGCATTTGCAGCCTAAATGTGCAAAGCGTATAATTTAGGCAACAGATATGTGCTAATAACTTATCACAAATTTCTACTATTCAACACATACTGAAGATTTCGGTTTATAGTGTATCTTTTCTCCGACAGACAAAAGATTCACACCAAAAAGCTACAGACTCGCTTCATGAAGCTGATGTTCCAGTAACGCCATGTGATGCTATTTTACGATTTGGATTTTAGTTCGATTTTGAGGTTCTACCTGGGAGATACCCAAACTATGCACTATAACCATTATTCGAGTCTAATTTTCGCAACATTCTTAGAGCTTCCAGTGGATGAAAGAAAATACAAAATATGGTAAAGACAGAGTTGTCTTTCAGTATTCAAACGTCACTTAGATGGTGACTTGACGTTCAACAACAAACAATTGTTATTTTTGTTTACACTGATAAGACGCGTAACTATGTGCTAAAACAATAAACATCTAAATAAATAGCAATCAGCCGGAATCCTTACGTTCATGAGTTGAGGGTCACCAGAGATGGCATGTTGTACCTGACGAGCTGTGAGGTTAGGGACCACGATCGTCTTAGTGATGCGCAGACCGGGAGTGAAGTCAGACACCAGATGTGACAACATGGCTTCTGCCTTGTCCAGTTGTAATACGGCGTCTGTCAGTTTGCTTCTGATGTTCTTGTGTATATCTTGCTGTGATATATTAAGTTGACACACGTTATCACCGAAAGCTTTCACCTCGCAGACGACAATGCCGTACTGTCTGTGAATGAGCAGCACATCAAAGTCTCCCTGTTTGTGTTTAGACAAAGCAGTAGGTAAACTCTTGGCTACAGGTAACTGAGCAGCCGCAGCTGCGTAACAAGGTTCACCCAGGTACTCTCCGAACTGAAGCTGGCTCAGTCCAACCAAAACTTCTCTGTTCTCTTCAGACATTTTCTGCAGACAGAAGAGAAACCGCTGCATAGCCGCATCATCAATGACGTCACTGCCCTGAAAACGTTTATTACTATGGGATGGATTCACAGCCGTTTGTTTGAACTGACCACCTTGTCCATCAGTTGACTGAACAGCTTGTCCAGTTGTTGACTGACCACGTTGTCCAGGTGTTGACTGACTGTCCTGTCCAGGTGTTGAGTGACTGTCCTGTCCAGGTGCTGACTGTCCAGCCTCTCCGGATGGTTTATGAACTACCACAACTTTCTCACCAGCAGTCGACTGTCTTGTCATCGGCACGCGGTTGAAGTAGACAGGAGGCAGGAAGTAGGCACGAGAGTCGAGATCAGGAAACGCGGCTTCAGCCCACTGTCCCCAGAATGTCTGGGCTTGTTCTGAGATGGTCTCCTATGATCACAGGCGCACAACATTAATAATTGACTATATATTATAAAGTAAAGCATTACTAAAAGGGATGATGAAATACACGGAATTATATATAATTACAATGACCACGACGATAGGCCAACAGTAGATTCTAGAATCTGATGCCGTTCAGTTCTCTAAAAATGTTATGACTTTAAAAGTTCTTCAGGTGCTTGTGATGAGGATACTATTGAAAATGCCTGGTAACCGCTTTGGATTTTTATTTATCTTATTTTATTGCTAAAGTATTTTCTTACCTGAATACCTGTCTCCTGATTGATGAGGCTGACTGCCGCCTCGATCTGAGGAAAAGATCCCCGGATGATGACAATCTTTGTGTTTTGTACGTCCGAGGGGTTAGGGTCAAACTCTACATCGGCTCCTGTTTTCTGTTTGATCTCTTGACATTTACTTTCTGTAGATACAAAGTTTATCCAACTCTTATTTTTGCTATTGAACGCTTCCCTGGGCAACCTATAAGGGCGCACTCATATATGCAAACATATAAATAAAGATAAATATATATATATATACTAAAGATGAATAATTCTTTGAAAGAGATAAATACGTAGACAGACAAATAGACAGACAGGCATACCTGTGAGTACAACAGCCTGTACTTCTGTGACAGAGTGAAGGTAAACTTGGTTATAACCTCCCCTTGGTCGTCCTGCTGGTATTGTATTACGTCTGCTTGTCCTGCCCACCTTTACGGTCTACAGAGTAGGCATGAATTCATAGACATGGAAATGAAACATCAGGCCTAAACTGAAATCAGTTATCTAACACTAAGATATGCAGCACACACATAATAACTGACAATATTTTCACTGTACACACCACTACCCAATATGTAAGTGAACAAATACGTCCGTGAAATAAACCCAGAATAGCAGTTTGATGGTTACAGTGTGTGGGGGCTGGGGTGGGACTGTTATGGTTACAAAACACTGCTACTGTGATATATTTCTACACAGACTATTCCAGATTATACCACACTCTACGTGTTTGTCAAATACTGAAAGTGTTATATTTCTACACAGACTATTCCAGATTATACCACACTCTACGTGTTTGTCAAATACTAAAAGTGTTATATTCTACACAGACTATTCCAGATTATACCACACTCTACGTGTTTGTCAAATACTAAAAGTGTTATATTTCTACACAGACTATTCCAGATTATACCAAACTCTACGTGTTTGTCAAATACTGAAAGTGTTATATTTCTACACAGACTATTCCAGATTATGCCACACTCTACGTGTTTGTCAAATACTGATAGTGTTATATTTCTACACAGACTATTCCAGATTATACCACACTCTACGTGTTTGT
>SMGT01016926.1:0-31384 GCA_004794575.1 Lanistes nyassanus | reverse complement strand
TCCAGATTATACCACACTCTACGTGTTTGTCAAATACTGAAAGTGTTATATTTCTACACAGACTATTCCAGATTATACCACACTCTACGTGTTTGTCAAATACTGAAAGTGTTGAATTTCTACACAGACTATTCCAGATTATACCACACTCTACGTGTTTGTCAAATACTGATAGTGTTATATTTCTACACAGACTATTCCAGATTATGCCACACTCTACGTGTTTGGTCAAATACTGATAGTGTTATATTTCTACACAGACTATTCCAGATTATACCACACCCTACGTGTTTGTCAAATACTGATAGTGTTATATTTCTTCACAGACTATTCCAGATTATACCACACTCTATGTGTTTGACGGATGATTATGACTTCCATTCGTACTCTTTGACTCCAATGCTCTGCATAGTTACTGCTGAACTCACGTCTGTTATGAGTGTTAACGTTAGTACTGATAGCAAATATTGTGACTAAGGATTAATATTACTACGGGTTTTACTGACATTATGCGATCTATTCTACAAAATTTATACTGATACCATTACATCTACTTCTTATTGATATTGTTAATTTTTCCTTTCATATGACTTGACTAAAACATTAGCGTGTCTTTGCTATTGGATTATACTATTAGGATTACCGACCTGTATTTACTATTAGTTATGCCCATTTTTCTATCAGTTTTGTTTCTTTTCTACTGGTACTTAAAAAATGAATATAAACAGTGTTCTTGTAACTGAGTGTTTAACCCGCCGTTGATACCCAAGATTACACCGGTTACACAACAATCTGTTCATGACTCATTGCAGACTTTGGGCAAGTGGGATGTAATGAAAACAAGCACCTGTTACGACAGCAGGTGTACGTTTCACGCTGGGCCAAGGTCACAGTGTCCTTGTCTTACCTGTTGTAAAGCAGACGGAGGTTGGCCAGACATGGGTGACAGTGAACGTTACTCTGACCACAACACGACAATTTCTGTCAGAAACAGCATCTGCTGCATGAACATTGAAGTAGTCCGTCTTCCCATGAACGCTGTTCACTGCCTGGAGTGAGGGCTACACACACCGTCAGTGTCCGTTGTACTAAGACTGTGAGTGGGCCTTGTGTCTTCAGACTAAACATGATGATAAAATGGATTGTCAGTGATTTAGAGACAACGTCACCTCCCTTACAGCATTGTATAGCAAACCAGAACTTCCTGTTTCTTTAGAATCAATAATGCTTTTCGTACTGCTTAACTAAGACATACTAACACTGACACTGACACTATTGACATCACTGTTTTTGTCAATAGTTTCTTAACCTCACTAAAAAGTTTGGGGGGGGGAGGGCGGGATAAAAAACTAGATTGTAAGTATAAAATACAGCAATCGTGTATTGTTAACAATTAAGATATCAAGAGCTCGTTACGTTTCCATTCACAATCATGATACAACAAATTCATTTTCCTTGTTCCGGATGAAGGTTATATTCGGCCAATATCTATTGATTTGTCGGACCTACATTTTGTGTCAAATAGCTAAAGGGGTGATTTAAATGTTAACGCAACTCACACTGATTCACCTAGATCTAAATAACTACTTATAAAGCGTTGATTCACCCCCTCTTTACTTAGAATACTGTCAGTTTTATTTCTGCAATATTGGCCATCTTATCCCCTGTATTGTTAATGATTGAACTGTAAAGGTTGTGTGGATTAATAAACCTGACTGTTAAATTGTAAGAGAACAGCAGGACTGACATAACTACCGTGTATGAAGGAAAGTTGCATGATTTCTTTGTGTTAGATCTGCCATGTGATTAGATCGTTTTATTACTCCATAAGTTGGAATCCGGCCTGAATCCAATTCGATCGGCTGGGATAATGTTCTCTCTATGGCAGTTGGTAGGTCCCAGGTGGGTCTCTTAAAAGTGTCCCACGATGTGGTAACACGCACATTCCTCATACAGAAGTTCCATCCCTCACAATTACACTACTTCAGGTGATAGTGTAGTGTTAAACAAGGGGTTACAATCATTACATATTCTGAACATTCAAACAGAAAATAATATTCATCTTCATAGTCACATCACACAATGGACGTACGTTGCTTGTTATCGTCTGTGTACAATCATCTCTTGATTATTTAATTTATTAGCTGAAAGACAGAGAACAACTAGGGACGTATAAAGTGCATGAACTGTGCTAATTTCAAATAGGAATTTCCCAAAGACGTACAAATTAAACCGTTTTTTTAAATAACAATCGTATAGGATATAAAGTGTATAGCACCAGACCATTTTCATGGCAGGTCTCGCATTAAGTATTGTACTTACTGACATTTAAAGCAACCTACATTTGATAAAAAGATTTAATGGATGTTTGAAGTTGTAATAAGAACTTTCAGGTGAGACGGTCTTCAGAAGCCCACGCGCAATACGCGGTGTTGGTTACATTTTGATGATATGATCTAGTACCTTATAAAAACTAAAAACATAACACAAACCATAGAATACAGAGATGCTACACATCACTCAGTTCCAGTTTCTCTCTCCGGCTGGACGCAGGCGTGGAAATAAACAAGCAGTAAATATTTTTGCGGAGACTGTACTTGTACGTATATGGGTCTAGTAGTGGAATGTCTTTTAAACAGTATCGCCATAGGTGTTATGATTTTTCTGGCGTCTTGTTGCCTACCCAATCAGGAGGTAGAGCAAATTGTTACGGTCGGCCCGATTGGCTCGCCAAAACAGCCAGCCGGGAGAACGCGCAGTGGAGCGGGGAAGGTAGCCGGCTTAGAGCGAGGGGACCCGGCACCCCGTCCCCCGGTTGACCCGTCACCCTTAGGGGGGGGGTCAGCTGCGAGGTGGGGGCAACAATCCTCCGGGCTACAGCCCACCCCTCCCCCCACCCCCCGAATGGGTAGAAAACTTATTCGCATCTCGCTGGTAAGACCGCGCTCAGGGCTATAAAGCCAGCCGACTGTTAACGAACGATTGCCGAATGCCGGGGGAACCGGAAGCCGTATGCCGAACACCCAACCCAGTTCTAGGGGAAGTATTACAGGAGATTACGACCATTATCCGCGACGTGGACAGAGAACCAGCAGGCTTCTGCACAGGGGTGACTCTTGCCAGTCGGGAAAAGAACTCGGGCACTCGGACCGTTGCTGAGATCGTGGAGCTGAGAGACTTGGCGTCTGCAGTATTCCTATCCAGCATCGTGAAAGTGAGACTACGTGCAGTGTAGGAAAGTAAGACACGACCGTAACTCAAAGATAGTTGAACAAACTTGTTGATTTGTCGGTTTGTAGAAACCTACGGTTATTTCTTGTGATCGTCGGTCGATCTTATTGTTTCTTAAGACGTCGGCGTGACGTCATTTTCTGAGAAGTTTTAGTACGGAGAAGATACTGATTTTCCTTGTGTTCACCGATTTGAATTATCGGTACGCTAGAATTCATAACCCTGTAAATAACGTGTGCGTGCAGATACGTATAGCGTCACTGGGATAAATATATGAGAGTGCGAGTGATTGTTCTACATATGTCAGTAGATGTATATTGGAGCATCATTCATTGTGTAGTAGAATACTCTGTGTGTGTAACTGTAAATAAATAGAATAGTGTATTATCGCTGCCCTCTTTTATTAAGTTGTGCGCGTGACAAGCAAGGGGGTGGGGGCTTGAGCCGATTGGAAATTGACGAAATTAGGCAGAGATCATGTTGTTAGTTTCCCCTTCTTGACAAATTTTTATGTTGTTGTAACTCTAGTTAACGAGCAGACTAGCAAAACACATAAGCGCCATACCCCTAGACACGACAGAGAGAATACCACGACAGTAGGATTTTCCCGAAAACGTAGACGTTTTATTTGCTATTTCAAAAAAGATTAACAATCTTATACATTATAAAGTGTATAGCAGTAAACTGTTTTCATAGTGGTTCGCATTAAGTATTGTGCTTACCGAAATTAAAAACAGCCTGTTTTTGATAAAAAGAAGATTTAATGTGTTGAAGCTCTAACGAGAACTTTTATGCGAGTCTTCACAATCCCACGCTCAGTACGCAGTGTTGACTACATTTTGATGATATGATCTAGTATCGTATAAAAAGTAACAACATAACACAAACCATAGCACACAGAATTCGTACACATCACTCACCTTCAGTCGTCAGGACCTACATCGCCACTGAAAAAGGGATGACACAAAATTTAATTCTTCCTTGTGCTGTGACGGACAATATCCTACAGGAAATGACCTGTGGGGGCTTAAGCCCTTTTTCGTTTCCTTTCTTGGTCCCTTTGTCGTGTCACACACCGATCAGTGTCAAGGCTGACTGCAATGTGTGTGACGGTGTGGCTGCCTCCATGCAATGGGCGGTGTTTACATAAGCGCACGTTATTTTCAAGATCCGTTCTGGTCCTGTTCCGTTTTGCGTTGAAGTTAATCATTTTCCCGTTTTCTTTCTTTCATTATAGTTATTTTGATGTATGTCTCTAGTATCAATAAAACTGAGATGTGCCCTGACATGAACAACGCATTTGTACCTGTATGTCAGGGTAGTTATTTTATGTTTTGTCTCTTTGTCTTCGTACGTTTACGAGATTGAGAAGCAACACGTTTGTACCTGTAAGTATGTCGCCTCCTGGGAGTTTACTTTTCCCTTAACGCGTCGTCCTTGCGCTCGCTCCTCACGACCACCGTTAAGGTGACGACATATGCGTAGGTGGAAACTGTTCTCACTGTATTATTTATGATTCTTACATGCTTACTTCACAGCACACCGTGGCACGAGCCCCTGTCTACCTACAATCTCCCCACAACACAATAACAAGACTCCGTAATACAATGAGAATTTACGAATAATCTATAGGCTCATTGACAGAATATGACTCCCGGTTTTCTTTCTGGCTAGCTATCATGTGTTCCATCACTTGCTTTACTATCATAACAGTGAATACACAAATACCTGTTTCACTGCACACACACATTATAACCACGTGTAGACACACAACACTTTAACCAGGTAGTTTGTACAGTTCATACGACGTAAAGAAATCTGTTCTGATATGGGTCGCCCCTCTCTATTGTCCTGGAAGACTGACGTCAGAAAGTCCTCTTGGCTACTCCTTGCTAGAACCAGACTCGTATCGCCGATCTCCCCTTGTGTCCTTTGCCTCTAGACACAGCTTACTGAGAGACGCAAACGCTTCCTCTGGTGCCCCAACAGCCACCGTGCTGTGCGACGTTTTCTCGGTCGACCTTCGATCTCTGAACCCACTCTCCTACAGTTTAGTTGCAGGCAGCCTTCCTTTCAGGCTGGATCTTTGCTTCTGCTTCTGTCGGCGGTCCCTCCATCTCCCTTCTTTACGTTTTGCAGTTCCTCCTCTCGCCAGACCTCCTCGGTGGTCTAATGGTTAAGGCGTCCGAATCCGAGGCGGGAGGCAGGTGGTTTGCATCACGGCCGAGTCATACCTAAGACTTAACAACTGGCAATCTACTAGCTGCCCTGCCAGACGCCTGACACTACAGGGAACAGTACTAGGACTGGTTGGCCCGGTGTCAGTATAATGTGACTGGGTGGGACTGAGGCCCGTGTTGCACCAGCAGTCCTACGTGTTGCACCACGTAAACTTTGTCTAAGCAACACCGTCCTGATATGCACCTAGTTTGCGGCGGGACGTTAAGCAACAAATACCCCCCCTCCTCTCGCCGGGTCAGCGTAGAGATTTCCCACAACAGAGGAACACGTGCAAGAGTAACACACCAGTCTTGAGGGAACACCACAACTCCCCGGAGAGTACCTTGCTCTAGTCAACTGGTCTACTCCAGACACGTGCCGTTGACACTAGACGTCACTTAAGCCCAGCAGAACGGGACACCTTGATTCTGCAGCAAGACTGAACCTATCAGCCTTTAGCAGACATTTACCACAAGACAGATACGTCTCTTCACAGCAGATTTCCAGTAGAAGGTCTGGCCAAAGATACCTCTCGCAGGAGTTTTGGCTAAAAGATTTTCTCACCGGAATCTTGGCGAAAGATGTGCCGGTCTTCTGCAGCCAGATTTGGCTAAAGATGACTTGGTGATGGTGGTTATTTAGAGGGACAGTGCTTCCACCTCGTGGTGATGTCGCACTATGGGGGATGGGGTCCTATTACTAAGCTAAACCCTGAAAGAACCACCAGACTGATGGCTGCAGTAAGATGGCCAGTGCGGATAGGCAGTTTAATGTGCGGGGATGACTTGGCGTTCTAAACCAGTCCTTTTATTATAAGCTTTTCATTCGTAATCCTTTCACGATGTCAACAGAATAGTTGAGAAGCAGCACGTTTGTACCTGTATATTATTGTAGTTATTTTATGTTATGAGAAGCAGCCCTGTATTCAACTGGCGGCCAGCTGTTAATGTCAGGGACGAGGAGCCTTCTCCAAACTTTACCTGTGACGTCATGTACTGAACTCATAGGCTAATGGACCAATCGCTGCGAAGACCCCAAGCCATCCCCACCCACCCATGGTCAGCAGAGGATCAGGATCCTACCCACCCTTATTACTCTTTCTAGGAAACAAATGATCGAGGCGAACTTTGGAACCAGACCGGGTTTTTTAAAGATATAATTTGTACTTATTAACTGACAGTGATACTGTGGTTTAGCACTCTGCACTTCCATCGCATATATTTTACTTGTAAGTACAAATTATATCTTTTAAAAACGAATAAAATAACTACAATAATATACAGGTACAAACGTGCTGCTTCGTTTATCATTCTCGTAATGTCCGAAGAAAAGAGACAAAATACAAAATAACTACAATAACATACAGGTACAAACGTTGCTTCTCAATCTCGTAAACATACGAAGACAAAGAGACAAAACGTAAAATAACTAACCTGGCATACAGGTACAAATGCGTTGTTCATATCAGGGCACATCGCAGTTTTATTGATACTGGAGACAGACATCAAAATAACTATAATTAAAGAAAGAAAACGGAAAAATGAGTAACTTCAACGCAATACGGAACAGGACCAGAACGGATCTTGAGAAAGCGCGCTTATATAGACGCGCACGGACGCAGCACACAGTCACACTGTAGTCCGTGTGCGAGGTTTAAGCACGACACAGGGACTAAACAAAGAAAAAGGGCTTACGCCCCACACACCAATATCTGTAGGATATTGTCCGCCACAGCACAAGGAACAATTAAATTGTATCATCTCTTTTTCAGTGGCGATGTAGGCTTTGACGACTGAAGGTGAGTGATGTGAAGCATCTCTTTATACTATGGTTTGTGTTATGTTTTTAGTTTCTATACGGTACTAGATCATATCATCAAACTGTAGTCAAAACTGCCTATTGGGCCTGGTCTTGTGAAAACCGTGTCGCCTGAAACTTCTTGTTACAGCTTCAAACATCCATTAAATCTTTTTATCAAATGTAGGTTTCAAATGTCGGTAAATACAATACTTAATGCGAGCCACTATGAAAAGGGTCTGGTGCTATACACTTTCTATATTATAGGATTGTTCATTTTTTTAAAGCATTTAGATTCTACGTCTTCGGGAAATTCCTATGGAGATACTATTTGAAATACGTCCTTTACCTTACTAGACCCACATGCAGATAAGTATAGTCTCCGCGAAAATATTTATCACTTGTTCATTTCCACGCCTACCTTCAGCCGGAAAGGGAAACTGGGATCTTAGACCTTTGAAATAATAGAGGTGAATCAGTTTATATTTATTCCTTCTTTTTCTCTTCGTTCAGTCGTAGACATTCTTTTATTCCAAGTTTTTCATATTTAAGAGGTTTGTAAAAATTTTCACACCCCACAGTCTGTACAGACTACAATTTTATACAAGAAGGGGAGAGAGAGAGATTGAAGCGGGCAGTAGAGAGAGATATGAGGTGAAATAGAGCGTATGGATAAGCGAATTAGCATAGTTCATGCACTTTATACGTCCCTAGTTGTTCTCTGTCTCTCAACTAGTAAAATAAATAAATAGAGATGATGATACACAGATAATAACAAGCAACGCACGTCTGTTGTGTGATGTGACTATGAAGATGAATATTATTTTCTGCTTGAATGTTCAGAATATGTAATGATTGTAAACCCTTGTTTAACACTACACTATCGCCTGAAAGTAGTGTAAATGTGAAGGATGGAATTTCTGTATGAGGAATGTGCGTGTTACAACGTCGTGGGACACTTTGTTAATTGTGATGGACGCAGCCATCAAGGAGACGGTTTTGGCCATCACGTTCACAGCCAAAGCGGACGCGCTGTGTCATCTTATAGCGTGCTGTGTTAGGCTCACTCTCTTTAGACGTTTCTATATCCTTTTAGAATAGCTACAGACACTAACAACTAACATCTTCGGATTCTACTCGATCTACTCTTTCTTTAGATAGTAAACTCAACAAACGTCTTAATAGATTAGATCAGTTTGTAGGCATATTTCTTATCTTTGTCTATTTACCGTAGCTAGTAAAACTGCATTTCAACGTAATTATCTTTATTTCCTTCTCACTCTACGAAACTGTCTTTAACACTAACAGGAAGAGCAAAGCGCACACTATTCGACGCGTATTTTCACGTTTTGTAGATACATTCGTTGATTTTTTATTGTAACCATTGTATATGTAACAAACACAAATTTTGGTATCCGCCGCACGTACACCGGGTAGCTGCTGCTGAGCCTGGCAATGCCCCCGNNNNCCCCCCCCCCCCCCGATTAAAATAGGGTTCGGACCGGACAAAGAGCAGTCCTGAAGTAGGGTGAAGCAGGAGGAGGGTCAAGAAGAGAGCCATGCAGCGAAACATGTCACAACGGGCCCGCACCCTAACTTAATGGACACGACCTCTCCAGAATTACAGAACAACTTTTATGGTGAATATACAATTAATTGAGCGATCGTCACCAAAACCTTTACTGCCTCGGGTCAATGGTTTCTACACCAAAGGGTGACGACACTATGAAATAACGTGAATAACTAGAGAAATCTACCGAGGGAAAAGATTCTCATACTCTGACACGCTCGCTCAGTCTCACACAGGTAAAACACTTCTAGCTCAAGAGCCCCCACCTTCGTAAAAGACACAACTGCAGCGAACCGTTATTCAACATATATTTCAAACACTAATTGTCTCGACAGCATCAAATACATTTACAGATTATTTACAGAAAATCACCGAGCTCGTGTCTAGGGTAAGACGTTGCCTGATTACGTCATACCACGCGGTATAAGACAATCAAGATAATCAAACTAATGCCAGAGGGGAAATCACACTGCAAAACGGCCTATGATCCTGATCTATACACAGATACAATAAGTGACCGACAACAGAGCATCTACTCTTGTCACTAATGAAACAACTGCTTCACAGCGATACATAACTCTGAAGCTGTTCAACGACCCAACACTTCACTCTAGCTCCTCTTGGCGTTCGCCCGGCCACTAGCCTTTGACGTCTCCTGTCTCCGGCAGGATAAAACCACCTATCTTAATCAACCTGAGTCCCAGACTCTAGATAGATGTGGTAAGAGCATGTCACATGTCACCCCTAGGTTATTACCTGTCACTCCTAGGTAAGCCTTTTAGCTCCTCACTTTGGTAAGCTTGTAGGAGGAAGATACGTCATCACCAGGCTAATCGCTCTGCCCTCAATCCACAGCTGGGTGATGGGCGTTAGCCAGGTTAATCACTCTCCCCCAACCTAGGCTGGCCAGAACCGGTTTACTTGAGGTTAATGCGTCAGAACGCCTAGTACATAAGGAGGTAAAAACGTGAGATAGGGATCGACACACACACAGAGGACAGGACATGGAGAGAGAGTTAATGTAGGGCAACCTAGTGGAAGCTGACACGTGTAGACCCACGGACCTCGACCCCTCGCCATCTTAGCCAAAGACGTGGAAAGAAGTAAAGGACTGCAGTTCTCTCGCAGATACACAGGGTGTAACCTGCCGAAACGCCGACGGACTGACGTGTAAGGGACTACTGGACGCGCCTTATAAGTAAGGTCTGTTCTTACCATAAACTTATCTTAGAGTCTGGGATTCGCGTTGATGTAAGATAGGTGGTTTTATCCTGCCGGAGACAGGAGACGTCAGAAGCTAGTGGCCGGACGTAAGTCAAGGGGAGGTATAGGTAGTGCGGTTGTGGCAGTGTCCTAGCTTTCTTGGTCGTTGAACAGCTTTAGAGCTGTATACTGCAGTAAAGTAGAGTTTCAGTTGTGACAAGAGTAGGTGCTCTGTTGTTGGTCACTTATTGATAGCGTTAGTGCTGTGTATAGCTGAAGTGTTGTTTCATGAGTGACAAGAGTAGGTGCTCTGTTATTGGTCACTTATTAATTCAGTCTGTATAGCTTCCGAGTTGTGTATCGCAGAAATAGTTGTTTCAGTAGTGACAAGAGTAGGTGCTCTGTTGTCGGTCACTCCTTGATTTAGTGCAGAGAGCGGGATCATAGGCCGTTTTGCAGTTTGATTTCCCTCTTGCTTTAGTTTATTTTCTTGTCTGATACCGCGTGATATGACATATCAGGCAGCGTCCTACCCTAGACACGAGCACGGTGATTCTCTGTAAATAATCTGTAGATATATTTGATGTGGTCGAGCCAGTTAGTGTTTGAAATATATGTTGAATAACAGTTCGCTGCAGTGGTGTGTTTTACGAGGGTGGGGGCTCTTGAGCTAGAAGTGTTTCCCTATGTGAGACTGAGCGAGTGTGTCAGAGTATGAGAATCTTTTCCCTCGGTAGATTTCTCTAGTTATTCACATTATTTCATAGCGTCGTCACCCTTTGGTGTAGAAACCATTGACCTGAAGCAGTAAAGGTTTTGGTGACGATTGCTCAATTAATTCTACATTTTACGAGATCACCATAAAAGTTTGTCCAGTAATTCTGGAAAAGTCGAGTCCAGTAAGATAAGGTACCGCCCGGCCGTCACAGAAGGCACAACTACTAGTTACTTACTCGTCTGTCTCGTTGACTTATCGGCGAAATACACCCAGTGTATTTGGCGTGAGTACTAGAGGGCTTTGATCTTCCGACGTCCTGGCTAAGATGGCGAGGGGCAGAGGTCCGTGGGTCTACGCGTGTCCGCTTGTCTTTTGGTCCTCCCTTCACTCACGCTTAAGTACTGTGCACCCTCGGGCCCAGAGTTCACGGGAGACACCTTATTCTCGCTTAAACCAGTTCTGGCCATCCTAGGCTGGGGCAGAGCTGAAACGTAGCGTCCACCTACCAGGTGTCATGAGAGAGAAGGGGGAATGGGCTAACCGAGGGGTGACATGTGACAAAACAGTGAGGCAGTGGGGTGACGAACCGTGTAGGGCAGAGAAGAAGGAAGCGAGACTAGCATAAACGATTCTAGCCGGTTGTGCGGCAGTAGTAGCAGTGGCGGCTCTGAATAAAACATGTAGGCGGCTTTTGACAAAAACTTGCCTTCGTTGAAGGAGAGAGAGAGAGAGGGGGGGAGAGAAGAAAATTGCGTGAGCGAACCCGCTCCATCACATAATTAAAAGGCTACCTGGGACCTACCCCCCCCCCTGCCCTAGAGAGAACACTACTATCACAGCCGATATTATAAATCTCTAAGTGGTGTCTCGTCTCGTCCTCTCGCTGACACCCTTCAAATTCACTCGGCCAATGGAAAACAGAAATTAACTGTTGTAAAGCTCCTCTATGTAATTAAATAGGAGAAGAATGTTCACAAGACAATTATTATTGATCGCTCCCCATAATACAATGATGACATGGCTACAGGCCTAATTTTAAATTTATTCCTTTGGGCGAAATAACAAATTCTGCCTTCCAAATGTTTTCTCTTGTTTTGAGACATGGAGCCAAACAGAACCTGAGTTATGATGTTAGGTTTCTTTGCAATTAAATTTAGTTTATTTGTCAGAAAAACAATTCGATTTCCGCCAGCCTGATTCCAGCTTATGGAATAATAAAATGATCTAATCACATGGCGGATCTAGCACAAAGAAATCCTGCAATGTTACTTCATACATGGTAGTTATGTAAGTCCTGTTTTTCTCTTACAATTTAACAGTCGGGTTTATTAATCCACACAACCTCTACAGCTCAACAATTAATGATACAGGCATAAGATCAACAATATTCCAGAAATAAAACTGACGTAGAGAGGGGGTGAATCAACGCTTGGTTAATAGTTATTTAGATCTAGGCGAATCAGTGCGAGTTGCGTTAAAATTAAAATCACCCCGTTAGCTTTTGTTTGACACAAAATGTAGGTCCGACAAATCAATAGCCGTTGGTCGGACAAAACCGGCTTAAGACAATGGAAACGACTA
This sequence comes from Lanistes nyassanus, assembly GCA_004794575.1. Taxonomy (NCBI): domain Eukaryota; kingdom Metazoa; phylum Mollusca; class Gastropoda; order Architaenioglossa; family Ampullariidae; genus Lanistes; species Lanistes nyassanus. The sequence goes on along the minus strand of SMGT01016926.1, from coordinate 19,064 downwards.
TACAAGTCTTTTAGGCATAAAAAACGATTAACACGATTATGGCTGATCACAATGATTTTTCTGTTTTCGAACGATAAAGGCCATTCATCACACAAGTGCCAGGTCCGAGACAGAGAGTTTTTCTTACCATGAACTCCGTTAAAGTTACCAGACAAAAGTAGGTACAATACTTTGATTATCCCCTGGTCCAGGGGAAGTGTTGGACGAACGTCCTTCGACTAACCGTTGCTGCCAAGAGCTGGCGTGCAAGCAAGACACAAGTCACATACGCTTGTATTTGCGTTTACTGTCCAAGGAATACAAATTCTAAATGCTTCTATTGAATAAAGGAATGTTTACCTAATGGGTGCACGTGAAAGAATGTAATTAAACGTTTTGCGAGCATTAAAGGTTTTGATCTAGTCAAATTGTTGCAGTTCACTGCAGGCGCGATGTAACTATATTGCTAGTCTCTTGCCTGTGATAACCTAGATGTGTCTGGCAACAAACTTTTGTGTGTGAGAGCGACAGTATTATTGTTTATAGTAGATTATCTATTTCCGCAAGAAAGAAAATGAATTTGTTGTATCATGTTTGTGAATGGAAACGTAACGAGCTCATAATCACTTAATCCATTTTATCATCATGTTTAGCCTGAGACACATGGCCCACTCACAGTCTTAGTACAGCGGACTCTGACGATGTGTGTAGCCCTCACTCCAGGCAGTGAGCCGCGTTCATCGGAACACAGACTACTTCAAAGCAACATATGCTGTTTATGTCTTCTTGTGGTCAAAGTAACGTTGACTGTCAGCCGTGGGTCAAAGCACGTCTGTTTTACAACAGGTGAGACAAGGACACTGTAACGTTGGCCCAGCGTGAAACATACACCTGCTGCCTTAACATGGTGTGGCCAAGGATTATTTCGTAGAGTTAAACATTGTGCAAACTCCATTGGGCCGTCTCCCCGCACATTAAACTGTCTGTCCGCACTGGCCATCTTACTGCAGCCATCAGTCTGGTGGTTCTTTCAGTGCATAGTTTAGTAATAGGACCCGTGCGAAATCACCGCGAGGTGGAAGCACTGTCCCTCTAAATAACCACCATCTATAAGGAGTAGATTTAATGGTATCAGTATAAAGTTTGTAGAATAGATCCCATAATGTCAGTAAAACATGTAGCAAAATTAATCTTTAGTCACAGGATTTGCAATCAGTATATTAACGTTAACACCTACAAGAAACAGACGTGAGCTCAGCAGTAATATTCCGGAGTATCCGGAGCCAGACAGTGCAAACGGAAGTAATAATCAGCCGTCAAACACGTACTGTGTTATACAACCTGGACACAATAAGTGTAGAAATATAATACTATCAGTATTTGACAAACAAGTAGCAGTGTTTTCTCACTATAACAACCCGTCCTCCCTGTCACGGCGGGCGGGTACCTTATCTTATTGGACTCGACTTATCCAGAATTACTGGACAACTTTTATGGTGATCTCGTAAAATGTAGATTTAATTTAGCAATCCTCACCAAAACCTTTACTGCTTTAGGTCAGTGGTTTCTAAACCAAAGGGTGACGATGCTGTGAAATAATGTGAACAACTAGAGCAATCTTCCGAGGGAAAAGATTCTCATACTTCGACACGCTCGCTCAGTCTCTCATAGGCAAAACACTTCTAGCTCAAGAGCCCCCACCCTCGTAAAACACACAACTGCAGCGAACTGTTATTCAGCATATATTTCTAAACACTAACTGGCTCAACAACATCAAATATCTACAAAGTATTTACAAAGAATCACCGTGCTCGTGTCTAGGGTAACACGCTGCCTGATGACGTCATACCACGTGCAACAGACAAAGGAAATAATCAGATCAATGCAAGAGGGAAATCAAACTGCCAAACCGGCCTATGATCCCGCTCAATACACACGTACAATGAGTGACCGACAATAGAGCTCCTACTCTTGTCACCACTGCAACAACAACTTCTGCGATACACAATAACAAAGCTATCAAACTGAATCAATAAGTGACCACCAAAGAGCACCTACTCTTGTCACTATTGAAACACTACTTTTCCGCAGAGGACAGATACGAGAAGCGACCGTTACAGAGCACCAACTCTGGTCACTACTGTACCAACAGCTTTACTGCAGTACACCAATGTGACACGTGACTGACAACAGAGCACCAACTCTGGTCACTATTTTACCGCAGTACACAGATACGAGAAGCGACCGTTATAGAGCACCAACTCTGGTCACTACCGTACCAACAGCTTTACTGCAATACACCAATGCGACACGTGACTGACAACAGAGCACCAAATCTTGTCGCTACCGACACTACAGCTATTCAGCGACCACAAAATAAGCTACGCCACTGCTTCAGCCACGCTACACTCAGTCCCGTCTACTGGCACACTTGCCCAATCACTAGCTATGACATCTCCTGTCTCCCGCAGGATAAAAACACTTATCTTACATCAACGTGAGTCCCCGACTCTAAGATAAGTTTAAGGTAAGAGCAGACCTTACTTATAAGGCACGTCCAGTGGTCTCTTTCCGTCTCAGTCCGTCGAGGCGGTCGGCAAATTACACTCGTAACTGCAAGAGAGCTGGAGTCTTCCTTTTGGCAGGATGGCGACTGAGGTCCGTAGGCTAGCACGTGGTCGCTTCACTGGGTCTCTTCCTGGGTGCACGTCCCTCTCTGTATTCTGTGTCGGTACTCTCCCCCTGTGTCGATCTAACATTTTTACCTCCTTATGTAGTAAGCGTTCTGACGCACTACCCTCAAGTAAACCGGTTTTAGCCAGACTAGGGAGAGCAGGGCGACTTCCATGACCAATGGCGTAGCATTACCCCTACCTAAGTGTTCAGAAAGGGCGGAGCGATTAACCTGGTGATGACGTATCTCTCCCCTGCTAGCTTACAAAGGGAGGAGCTAAAAGGCTTACCTAGGAGTGACAGGTAATAGCCCAGGGGTGACATGTGACACTCCCCCACCCCCCAAACACACACGCACAAACTGTAACCATCAAACTGCTATTTGCCGTCACGGACGTATTTGTTCACTTACAAAATGGGTAATGATAACAGTGAAAAATATTGTCAGTTATTATGTCTATGCTGCAAATCTCACGGTTTAATAACTATTTCATTTAAAGCCTGATGTTTTATGTTCGTGTCTATGTATTCATGTCTACTCTGTAGACTGTAAACTATTCACGTCTACTCTGTAGACTGTAAAGTATTCATGTCTACTCTGTAGACTGTAAACTATTCATGTCTACTCTGTAGACTGTAAAGGCGGACAGGCCCCGTACACGTGGTACACGACAAGCAGGAAGTCAAAGGGGAGGTTATAACAAAGTGTACCATCACTCTGTCACAGACGTACAGGCTCTTCTACTCACAGGTATGGATGATGTGTCTGTCTGTCTGTCTGTCTGTCTGTCCGTCCGTCCTTCCGTCCGTCCGTCCGTCCGTCCATCCGTCCATCTGTTTGTCTGTCTACATATTGATCTCTTTCCCCGATTTATTCATCTTTTGTATATATATACATCTTGTTGTATTTATCTCTGTATTTATATCTCTGTATTGTAAGTTGCCCAAGTAAGTGTTGCATAACAGAAATTAAGAGGTGGTTAAACTTTGTATCTACAGAAAGTAAATGTCAAGAGATCAAACAGAAAACAGGAGCCGATGTAGAGTTTGACCCTAACCCCTCGGACGTACAAACCACGAAGATTGTCATCATCTGGGGATCTTGTCCTCAGATCGAGGCAGCAGTTAGGCTCATCAATCAGGAGACAGGTATTCAGGTAATAAAATACTTTAGCAATAAAATAAATAAAAATACAAAGTGGTTACCAGGCATTTTCAATAGTATCCTCATCACAAGTATCCGAAGAACTTTGAAGTTCATAGCATTTTTAGAGAACTGAACGGCATCAGATTCTAGAATCTAATGAATTTCTTGGCGTACTATATATAATTCGTCGTCATTGTAATTATATATAGTTCCGTGTATTTCATCATCCCTTGTAGTCATGCTTTACTTTGTAATATCTAATCATTATCTAATGTTACGCGCCTATGATCATAGAAGACCATCTCAGCACAAGCCCAGACATTCTGGCGATACTGGGCTGAAGCCGCGTTTCCTAAACTCGACTCTCGTGCCTACTTCCTGCCTCCTGTCTACTTCAACCGCGTGCCGATGACAAGACAGTCGACTTCTGGTCTGGAAGTTCTGGTTCTTCACAAAGCATCCAGTGAAGCTGGACAGTCAACACCTGGACAGGACAGTCAGTCAACACCTGGACAGGACAGTCAGTCAACACCTGGACAGGACAGTCAGTCAACACCTGGACAGGACAGTCAGTCAACACCTGGACAGGATAGTCAGTCAACACCTGAACAGGACAGTCAGTCAAAACCTGAACAGGGCAGTCAGTCAGTACCCTCACAATGTGGTCAGTCGGCAAATGGACAAGGTGGTCAGTTCAAACAACCGGCGGTGAATCCATCCTTTAGTAATAAACGTTTTCAGGACAGTGACATCAGTGATGATGCGGCTATGCAGCGGTTTCTCTTCTGTCTGCAGAAAATGTCTGAAGAGAAAAGAGAAGTTTTGGTTGGACTGAGCCAGCTTCAGTTCGGACAGTACCTGGGGGAACCTTGTTACGCGGCTGCGGCTGCTCAGCTACCTGTAGCCAAGAGTTTAGCTCCTGCTTTGTCTAAACACAAACAGGGAGACTTTGATGTGTTGCTCATTCACAGAAAGTACGGCGGTGTCGTCTGCGAGGTGAAAGCTTTCGGTGATAACGTGGGTAAACTTAATATGTCACAGCAAGATATAGACAAGACCATCAGAAGCAAACTGACAAACGCCGTATTACAACTGAACAAGGCAGAAGCCATGTTGTCACATCTGGTGTCTGACGTCACTCCCAGTCTGCGCATCACTAAGACGATCGTGGTCCCTAACCTCACAGCTCGTCAGGTACAACAGGCCATCTCTGGTGACCCTCAACTCATCCAGGTAAGCATTCCGGCTTGCTGCTGTTTATTGTTTCAGCAGATAGTTACGCATCTTATCAGTGTAAACAAAAATAAAAAATGTTCATTGTTGAACGTCAAGTCAGCATCTAAATGACATTTGAATACTGAAAGACAACGCTATGTTTATCATATGTTGTATTTTCTTTTATTCACTGGTAGCTCTAAGAATGTTTCGAAAATTAGACTTGAATAATGATTGTAGTGCATAGTTTGGGTATCTCCCAGATAGAACTACAAAATCAGACTCAAAACACATCCATTACAATTTACAGTCATCCATTAGAAGCTCTCTTGTCACGCTCAGCCAAAAGTCAGAGACAAGTAGGAATACTTCACGTGTGGGTTTGTGTACAAAAAGAAACATATCTGTTACAACGTGTTCGAATGTCTAGTATGTGCCAACATTTGCTTTGAGAGTTAGAAATATATTTTAGGAACGTTTAAACTACGTGGATCATTGAGATCTATAAACTACCTGCAAGTCAGAAAATATGTCAAAACTAAAAGAACGCAAATTGACACAAGGGCAAGGAGTAGTCAAATTCATGCATTCGGGTACAAAGATAGCAAGAAAAATAAGGTTGACATGAACTCGCATTGTCTGTTGAGTGTAGTCTTTGATAATGACGTACCTGGCTGAAAACAATGTGTCCCTTCTGGCGCTAAAGTCGGACAGTGGTTTTCGCTCGTGAAGCGTAACAAAAGCATCAAGAGTAGAACTCCGATGAAAGCCGCTTTTGCATCAGCCACGCCGACGGCCGCGACAGACTATGGAGGGGGCGGAACGACAGGTACGCCAACAACAACATCCTGCAGCACGACTGTTGGTGAGGCCCCCGCATCACGATTTGGGTTGGAGTTGGTCTCAACTAACATGCCAGCAACAGCGATAGACTCAATCTTCCACTGCAGATTCTAGTTTAATGAAACTTTCTCACTTTCAATCAACAAACAAACATGTCTTTACTGGATTATAATATTTAGAATTTGCCTTCCTTGTACAGTCAACGGACATGTCTGTGTACGTGACCTGAATCTTACTTTCCCGCCAATTCTGCACTAAGCCGACCCTAGCAGAGTTTCCTCCGCTATGGATCTATTTCATGCGTTTTATCACGACAACTGCAAAGCGACACCTACATTGCACAACATCGGACGATTTCGGTTCTGATTTCGCGCCAAATCCCACCGATCTATTGAATTCTTCCTTAACCTTTTGGTGGGAAAGGCTTTTACCCAATCCTACTTTGTAGATTTCCCTCGTGATCTAGAGGCACGCTAAGACTAAAATAGATTCTAGTCAGACACCTGCACGAAGCTGAGAAGAACGGACGCATTCCAGATTCTCTATGATAGTTCAACCGGCTTGAAGTAAGGTTGTTTGGTAGAAGGTTAGCTGCACACATTTCCCCGGAAGGGAAAGTTTAAGAGACAGATAAGCTTCAATCCCAGTTTGGAGCGAGTAAGGTGGAAATACACACAGTTTCCTGGCGAACTGGTGAATTTGGTACTCGACTTCAAGATGGCGCAGTCTTGAATTGAGCTCGGAAACCAGTGGACAGTTCAAGAACTTTTCCAGTTGCAAGGCAACCTGTATTCCGTGTTCGTCTTGGATTTCTCTGCTTATTGTGTCTCCCAGCATTGGAATATTTCTGACAGTGGGTTACTGTGATGTGGACTGTGCTCCCAGTCTTCGCATCGAGAATTCTTGCGCATGTAATCAGATCATCACGACATTCGCAACCTGGTGAACACGGAAGGACTGGAAGGACTGGAAGAACTGTTCCTGTTGCATCTGTCACGGACCCGTGACTATATCAAGTACGCTGAGAAACGATCTCAAACAGCTCGCCGCAAAGTAAAAAGCCTTGGACTATACACTTTTAAAATTAACGACTAAAGGGAAGTCGTATCCAGTCTAGTCAGCCGTGCAACAAACCCTGGTTTTGTCTGGAGTTCGGAACATTCCTTGAAAGGTCCAGTCTGACCTATAGGTGGTGAACACCGGAGGTTACCGGAATTTATTCTCTTATGTGGTGTGGAACGAATTAACCTTACAAGATCTAGCTAAATCTCTTGACCTTGATACATTCCCCCTCCCTTTCTTCTATTTGACGCATTGATGATTTCTTGGATTGAAAACCCCGTACTTTCTTGTTTGAAATATTATGTGTATGTCATACATTGATGATCCGTAATGTCATACTTTCTTGTTTCATATATTGAAGTATAACGGGTGAAGAATGAATCAAAGAATCGCCTGTATTTTACAATCTGAAAGTGAAAGAACCAGATCTATATGATCGAATATCGCCTGATTAGTTTGTGTTTGATACATCTCATACTTTTGAAATATTAAGATAATACTTTATTTCCCACATGCAAGCATAGGACGTTATCTTGGTGCCACAGAACACAGGCATTCCAACAGTCAATCGTAAAATAAAATAGAGACAAGGGACACTTCCACATACACGCGCACCCACTCACGCACACAGCACCATCGCCCATGCTGCAGGCGCACACATACCCGCAACCCCCCACCCCGAACACACACACTGATTCCTTGAGTTTTGCCATGTTGGCAACTAAGTAGTTAGGAGGGCACGAGAGACAGCTAGGCTAGACAGGTGAGTTGTTAACCGATAGAGAGAGCGCGGCCTGTGGAAAGTAGTTCCAAAAGTGATCTGTTCTAGATTTTGCTCGAAAACATCTGCCCGAATGAAGGAGTTCGAATAGCTGGTTGGCTGAGTGGGTCACATCAGTTCCTGGATCTGCAAGGGAGACGTGAGGAGTACAACGAGGCAAGCGATGGAAGTTCCTGCCCAATGATCTCAGACGCATTGGCACCACAAGTTCTAACTGATCCCGTCTTCCTGCTGGCGCTGCCGTACCAGACTGTGACTGGGAAACTGGGATTGCTTTCCATCGCCGCATGGTAGAATTTCTCAAGGATAGATCTGTGCACCTCAAATTTCTTTTGCTGTCGTAAGAAGTGCAGTCTCTGCTGACATTTTCTGACGATGGACGTGGTGCTGGTGGTCCACGAAAGATCTTTAGAGATGACTGTACCCACCCACTTGAAGGTGTCGACCTGCTCAACCATCACAGCGTTTAGCTCTGGGGGTGCGAGAGGCGTTTTGTGGTTGCGGAAATCGATGATAATTTCTTTAGTTTTGGACACTTTAAGCTCCAGATTGTTGTGGGGAGCACCAGCCAACCAGTTGTTCTGTCTGCTCACGGTACACATTCTCATCCACGTTAGAAATAAGTCATTCGACAGTAGCGTCGTCGGAGAATGTTATCGTGATTACAGATGGTTCAGAGGAAACGCAGTTATTAGTGAACAGAGTGAACAGTAAAGGTGACAGAACACAGTCCTGGGGAGCGTAAGTATTCAGCTTTGCCGATGAGTATTCCCTAATAGCATCCCGCAGTAGGATCATACGTTAATTTAAAGCAGGAATATGAAGATTTAACCATCAAGAATTTATCTTCAAAATGTATTTAACGTTCGGCTTCGACTTAACTGAATTACTCCAAAGCAACCTCTGATCCACGACACGTGCCACACGTCCAGCAGCACGACCTCACCTTCCAGCATGACAACGCCCGCCAACACACGGCAAGGCTCACCACAGCCTTCCTGCAGGAGAACAACGTTCAGATGATGCCCTGGCCCTCCATGAGCCCCGACCTCAACCCATTTGAGCATCTATGGGACAAGCTGCACAGAGAGCTGAACGCTGTCCAGCCGAGACCGACAACAGCTCGGCAGCTGGAGCAGCCCCGCAGGCAGATTTCCGCAAACATGCCTATGGCGGTGGGGAACCGTCTGGTGCGCTCCATGCCCGCCAGGTGCCAGGCCGTTTTCGACGCCAATGAGGGACACACCCCCTCTACTGACTTCGGATTCTGTATTCGGGCCTTTGGGACATTCTGAACACACATTGTGTACTCACTGTACCGAATTTCTCGAGAATGGATCGATTCAAACCGTTTAAACGGTATAAACAAACTCAAACTTACCCACTCTTTTTGCGGTTTTGGGTTTTTTTAGTATATATTGTTGTGTGGGGTGGGTGGGTGGGTGGGTGTGAGTGGGTGTGGGTGCTTGTGGGTGTGAGTGTGAGTGTGAGGGTGTGGGTCTGGGTGTGTGCGTGCGTGTGTGTGTGTGTGTGAGGGTGTGTGTGTGTTTGAGAGAGAGAGACTTGTGCCCTGATGACTTTATTAATCTTTGATTACAATTTTAATTATTTCGTACACATTAATCTTGAAACTTGGACTAGGTGGATGGATAAGGATTTTTTTCAGTTCAGTTTAGTTTTCAAATTTCGGGGCTCTTCTATCATAATATGTGACGTAATGTTTTTCAAACAGGATCTCTGTCGGTGTTTGGGGACAACAGATCCCGCTGACATCCCCGGTCTGTGTGTGTGCTCTGATCAGTTGTCTGACCCCAAGACCCCATGGGACGTCGGTAGTGACGTACTGAGGGAACTCGGGAACTGGTGGCAGCGACGTGTGGCTGTGTCTGGGCCTGACAGTCACATGACCTGTGACAACTACAGGACGCTGGTTGCCAGGTCGGTTCTACAAACAATCGATGTATATATACATACCACACTGTCTATCATTTAACATCATGTCCTACATATTATTTGGATTTACTATTGCTGGAATAGTTAGCTAGGCACTTCAAATAATCTTTGCAAAACACAATGTTTGTTTGTATGTTAAAAAATTGTAATATTTTGTAATTGTAATTGTAATGTTGCAATATATTGTTTATTTTTTAAAGTTTAAATGCAAAGCACAAAATGCGTTTCAAATTTGTTTGTGCGGACTTTCGACTCCAAACATATATATAAATATATAAAGTTCATTTTGACTGATTTTGAAGGATCTCTGGCGACTAATGAACATTTGTCAAGAATCGGCTGCTGCTCTGTTAATTTATCTAAACTAGTTGATGTGCCAGTTTGTAAACAAATGTTGGTTGTTTGGTTGTTGTTTACGTCCCGTCGTGTTATATAACTTAACGTGCTGCTACACTTGAGATTGTTGTCGCAACACAGACTTGAATACAACCCAGTAAGTTAATTACTTACAGTCATTGTGTAACAGAGAGTCGACACTACTTAGCCCTCCTCTCTCCTCGTGTGGACAACATGAAACCAGTGTGTGGGTCCAGATTCTCTTGTATTTAACGCTGTGCCGGTTGATGTTGCCGGCCAGGCAAAGACTGCGATACAACAACAAAGCAACAGCTTTCTCTCTCCCTAACCGCGACTCACGCGCAGAAGTTCCTCCACCTTTCCTCGCTGCTACTTGCCTAACGTTCTCTCAACTGCTAACCTCTCGACCTCCCTATCCTCTGGTTGGTTATTTAGAAGGACCTTGCGGTGATTTCGCTCTACTGGGGGTGGGGTCCTATTACTAAACTGAAAGAACCACCAGACTGATACCTGCCGTATGATGGCCATTGCGGACGGGGAGATTGCCGAATGGGGTTTTGTACCATTGCATACACTGTCATGCACTCCGCATTCTGGTCATAGAGAAGTCCAAAGAAGCCTTTAGCAGTTTCAGCACTTGTATTTGTCGTTCTCATCATGACCTGCCATCAGGTCTCCCTTCTTCTCACTAGCGACATCTTTCTCATCTATAGGTCTGTGTGTGTGTGTGTGTGTGTGTGGGCCAGCCCCCCTCCTTGTCCCACTCTAGTTTATATAGTCGCTCCTAAATGGCAGGCGTTGAATGCTTTGTGGTCTGCATGTGTGGCTATGATGACAGCTGCACCCCTGGTGACCTTAGTGAGCCGTGAATGTTTTGGTTCGTGTTGTCTCTTTATGGGGTCACATGAGTGCGGGACGGCTTAAGCTACTGTCTGACCTATCAATTATGTCCGTCCTGCAGTGCGTGGGATTTTAGTCTCCATCTCTGTCCTACATAAAATGTGATCCCCCTGTGTGCAGTCCGTCTATCCCTGAATAACCTACACGAGACGCATATTTTTACAGTTTGCACAATGTATAACTCCAAGAAATAATCCTTCGCCACACCAGGATTTGAACCAGCGACCTTCCTCCTGCAACTCCGCAGCTCTACAAACTGAGCTATCATTTCATTTATTTATTCTTCTTTCACCCTCAATGGGGTATGAAAACAAGAAATAAGCAACAGTACAACCAACAACAAAAAGGTGAGCAGAAATTCACTAGGTAAACAAACAAATTAACAACCTATCTTAAGAGGCTCGCAACAGCTTGCAATAAAATGAGTGGAAATAAACATACAGCACCGGTTATCCATTTCCACGAGTGTCTTTGAGTAGGACTTTAATAAAAAGTGATAGCTTTGTAGGTAGTCGTTTGCTCCGTGTTGAGAGCAGGCGATGAAATCTATAATACAAGTGATTGCAGTTGTGACGTCCGGGATGTACCTTAACTTATTGGACTAGACAACATCAAATATATCTACAGATTATTTACAGAGAATCACCGTGCTGGTGTCTAGGGTAAGACGCTGCCTGATTACGTCATACCACGTGGTATCAGACAAAGAAGATAATCAAACTAAACCAGCGGGGAAATCACACTGCAAACGGCCTATGATCCCGCTCAATGCACAGATACAATAAGTGACCGACAACAGAGCACCTTTATATTCTTGTCACTACTGAAACAACTATTCCTGCGATACACAACTCGGAAGCTATACAGACTGAATCAATAAGTGACCAACGACAGAGCACCTACTCTTGTCACTACGGAAACAACTACTTTACTGCAATACACAGCTCTAAAGCTATTCAACGACCAACTACGAAGCTAAGACACTTCCACCAACCGCACTTCACTCTATACCTTCCTCTTTTGGTTTTAATGCCCGGCCACTAGCTTATGAGGTCTCCTGACTCCGGCAGGATAAAACCACCTATCTTAATTCAACTCGAGTCCCAGACTCTAAGATAAGTTTATGGCAAGAGCAGTCTTACTTATAAGGCACAGTCAACAGTCACTTACTGCTTGGTCTCGTAGTCGGCGAAATACAGCCCAGTGTATTCGCGAAATCTGCTAGCTGAAGCTCTTTCCACGTCTTTGGCTAAGATGGCGAGGGTTTGAGGTCTGTGGTTCTACACGTGTCCGCTTCCATTAGGTCTCCCTACATTAACTCTCTCTCCATGTCCTGTCCTCTCTGTGTGTATTCCCTGTATCTGGTCTCCCCCCCCCCTTCCTTCACAGGGACCAACTTATCCTAGTTCAGACCAGTTCTGACCAGCCTAGGTTGGGGCAGAGTGATTTACCTGGCTCGCGCCCATCTCCCAGGTGTCGATTGAGGGCGGAGCGATTAGCCTGGTGATGACGTATCTTCCTCCTACTAGCTTACCAAAGGGAGGAGCTAAAAGGCTTACCTAGGAGTGACAGGTAATAGCCTAGTGGTGACATGTGACAGCAGTTGCAGTTTGCTTTGAGGAAAGTGCTTCCACCTGTCGGTGATTTCGCACTATAGAAGTGAGGGGAAGGTGGTGATTGGGGGCTGGGGGCGTGCTCTGACTTCGGCGGCCAAGCTGGTGGTGGTGGAGGCTGTTGTTCTGGTGTCCTGGCTGCTGTGGTTTGCTGTTGTCGTTGTCCCTGCTGGCTGTTTCCTACTGACTTATCCCTTAGTGCTAGACATTGCATCTTCCTTATTTTGTACTTTTTGGTTAGGGTTATGTTTCCCTCCATTTTTAAATGAAGCTTTGATTTTTAGTTTTTAAAAAATTATTTTATTTTTAGATGGCTATTTACTACCTGGACTGTAAGCTCAAGTATGTGCTGCCATAGATCTTTGGGTGGGTTAAGGGCTGATTTCAAATTTTAATGCTAGCTTATAGTTGTTTAGTTCTTCTTTAAGGTTTCCCCTTTCTTTGCTATTTAGGTTGCACTCCCACAGCACGTGCGATGTGTTAAACCTATCGCCACAGCAAGAACTTAGTGGATTTTTGTACATCGTGTGGTGTTCGCCATTTAATCTCATTCTGCTTATTCTTGCCTGGTTTGTTCTAGTAGATTTCAATAATATGAGACTGTTACTAGGTAGTTCTTCTATTTCCTTTCTTGTTCCTTTAGCTTCTTTTTTGTAGGTCTCCTCCCATCTTAGTTTGATTGCTGGTTTAATAGCTATTTTCCTTACTTCTGCTGAAATAGGCGTGTTTATTTGGATAAGCTTTGTGTTAGGGTTTGGCTTTATCGCTTGTCTAGCTAGTCTATCTGTTTCTTCGTTACCTTTTATGCCAATATGAGAGGGGGGCCCAGATAAATTGTGTAGTGTATTTACTTGAAATAATATTTTGTACACTAGATCTAATCTTTCTGATGATTGGTTTTGAATCGCCTGAAGTGCTGACAGCGAGTCTGAAACAACTACAAATAGCTTTTCTCTGTATTATTTTCGGTTTGCTGTGATTATACTCATCATATGAAGAGCAGCAAGTATTGCTGTGAGTTCTGCTGTAAATACTGATGCGTGAGTTCACCTGAGATGGCTGCTTCTTTGGACGCACAAACTCCTATGCCTGTCGCATGAATGGTTGGGTCATGCGAGCCATCAGTATAGATTTGGGAGTGATCTTTGTATGTGGTTTTCAGCTTCTGTTTGAAATCTGCTGTAATTTTGTCAAAGTGTATCTCTTTCTTATATTTGGTACGTTCTGTGTCTACAATTGCTTGCTGTATAGTCCAGGGTGGAGCATGAGGGTGCACATGTGGGTAAGGGGCTTGAATGTCAACATCAGCCCCATTCGTATGTTCCAAGTCCTGGGTGCATTTCTGAATGCTAGACTGTGGAGTAGGTTTGCCTGTCCGGTGTTTGTGTGGTGTGGTATGTATCTGTCTGACTGGAGGATCTGCCGGAAGGCACTGTATGTTATAATAGTAACTTGCTGCTCTTTCTTTAATTATTAAGCCTATTGGTTTTTGTCCTATCTCCGCCAACACCGCTAGGTTAAGGGTGCACACAGGGACACCTAAGACTACTTTTAGGGCTCTAGTCTGTACCGACTGGGGCTTATTTATTTGTTGGGCATTTAAATGGATTAGTAGAGGGGCTGCATACATCAATCTCGACATTACATGGGCTAGGTACAGGTTTAATAAGGACTTTGGATTTAAGCCCCCGCCTTTATTATTTTCTCCACATACGGATTCCCACTTGCATCATCGGTAAAGATTAGCCCCTAGAAATTGAATCTGGTTACTGAAATTAATAGCTGTTTGATTTACTTTTAGCTGTGGGTAATCTGTCTTTGGTTTCCTTTTTTATAGATTATCACCTGGATTTTTGTAGCAGACAATTTGAATCCATTGTATTTTAACTATTTGGATACCTAGTTAAGGTCTTCCTGGACTAATTCCTAGGAATCTAGGTTTTGAGGGATCTTTCGGTGTCGTCTGCAAATTGACTTCAACATATTTAACACACTTTGGAAGGTCTGCAATCATTATGTTAAATATCCCTCTCTCTATATTTATCCTGTCCCTTGCATCATTCCTAAACTTATGACCCTACGACCCTCCATCCCCGACCTCCTACTCTTCTGAAACCCACTGACCATCCCTCTTTCGCCTTGACCTATTTTAATTTACCATGAAAAGTCCCCCCTCCCCCAGCTGAACAAAGACCCTGTGTGCTGCGCCCATGAGAGTGTGCCTGCGTGTGCGTGCGTGTGCGTGCTGCTTCTGTGTTCGCGTCTGTATGTCTGGGTGTCTGTAAGTTTGTGTGCGTGTCTCCTATCTCTTGCTCTACCATTACCTACCATAACTGTACGGTTCTGTCTAGTGCCAGGCGTCTGTTTGGTAAGCTACTGGACTGAGTTTTGAGTCTGTACGAATCCCACACACGTTGCTTGCTGACGTCTGACAAGATGACGACTGCTTCCAAATGTCTTTACGTCAGAACAGAGTTGAAATCACAAGCCAAAGAGTCTCTGTGTTTTAAATGACAAAGAAAGTCTACTTTCAGGTCACACAGACAGGTTTCAGTTGTCAATTATTTCATGTAGTTGTTGCTCTGTACAGTGACATTCTGTGAAAGTAACATTGAATAACACTATGTAGTTTCGTGGTCAGGAGACTGTCAGAGGAACGGAGTGGGGATATGATAAAGAATTTTGAATAGTTTCTTCGGGGATTAATTGTACACCATCAGAATAGGCGTGAAATCAGCATTCAAACACCTAGGTTATTTTGAAATCCTACATATTGGAGGAGATATAAAAAATGTCTTTAAAGCAACACTGGGATTATTCCGCTTGCATATTTTAATGAGAGGAGAACGGTCTCAAATTTATAGGTTATCGCATGCTACAAATGGGATTGTTGCAGGTTTTGCGGTCCGGCGACAACAGTGACTGTGCCATGTACATCTCCCCCACGCCTATGCGTCAAGACCCTGGGTCAGGCCGTGTCGTGGACGGGAGAGTGCTATACTGCTCAAATAACTCTGTTCCCAGAGCAACTTGACCTGCTTAACACGGCGTTTCCCAGAGTCTTTGTAGCCGGCCCGCCCGGCACAGGTAAAACTGTGGTGTTGCTGCTGATGGCAACAGAATGGTTGAGATGTGGCCACGACATCCGCATTGTGAGTTCTTGGCTGGGGAGTCGTGCAGTGTGCAGCATTTTGTACCACCTGTTGCTGCAGATTGTCAAGATGCAGATGACGTCAGTGGCATCACCCGGACAGCCTCACCTCCTGCAGTATGATTTCCATAAGAAGGAAGACGTGGAGAATGCCGTCAACGACTTGTCACTGGCGGCGAGGACAGGGTCGCTGTACGTCATCGCTGATGAAGTTTCTCAGTAAGTGTGTAACACGTTTGTTCATTAATTAATAGCGTCATACGTTGATACACTTTAGACGAACACAAACACGAGCGTCATTGACAGTAATCAGTGTAACACGTGTATCTTCATCTTTTGTGTAACACTGTAGACTTTCTGTGACAAGCTGCTGACACGCATCTCTCTGTCCTCTGTAACACTCATGTCTGTGACAGGTTTGGATCCTTCAAGACTTTCTGTGACAAGCTGCTGACACAAGTTCCTGGTTTCCATCTTTGGGCGGCAAGTTGTTTCCATGACAACGCACCCGCCGCCTGGCACGTGAAATATTTGACCAGACCCCTCCGCTCTCCCCCGGCCGTCGTCAGGGAAGTTCAGCAGGAAGAGGTAACCACTGGGCGACGTCCTGTCCTGCCGTACAGTGAGCGTGGTGTGGCCGACCACACAGACGGCCCGCCAGTCAGACGACTGTATCACCGAGGTCAGGGTCACCCGGGTCCCTGGCCAAGTGCCTGCGTCACGTGCGGTCGTGAGGTGGGCAGCCTCCTATACAGTCTCCGTGTTCCGGGTACAGGTGTGTGTATATTGTGTAGTGTGACGTGTAGTGACGGGAGATTGAACACATGACAATAACTTGTGCGATAAACAAACAAGTAAACAAACAAGTAATGTAGTAGCCAGTCACGTGACAACCTGTCAGATGAAGAAGATAGTGTGTTGGAGTGTGTGTCCTATCATTTTACGTCATAGTATATGACGTCTTTGTTTATGTCCATGTGTTTGTCTGTGTGAACATTTGCGTGAAACGTCATGACGTCATTGTGCCTGTGAACGTTGTGTCTGTGACTGAACAAAGAATTCACTTTGAATGTTAACAGTGAACTGCACAACATCTACGACCGTCACCAACACCATCAGTAGTACATCACCACCCCGCCTACAGTGGAGGGACATGTTGGTGATGTCGTGGTGGTATGACGTCAGGGACCAGCAGGGTGTGGTGACGGGGCTGACAGAAGCGGGTATCCTAGTTCGGGTGATGACGGATGATGACATTGAGGACGTGGCCACGGCCCGTAGTGACGTGGTGTGGGTGGCGGGTGGAGATCGTGTTCATGGTCTGGAGAGAAAAGTCGTCGTCTGTCTGGATCCTGAAGTTGATTTGTCCACAGTCCGGCTTTACCTTATGTCCCGGTGTACGTCACAACTTGTGATTGTCTCCCGCCGACCACTAGCCACCTGAACATGAATCTCACTCACACACCTGTCACCTGTTGTAGTCTTGTGTCTGTCCTTTTTACACCAACACCCGCCTTCGTTATTCCTTCTCTTCTTCTTTCAGTCTATCACCACGTCTTTACGTCAAAACGTCATGACGTCACAAACATGACGTATACTCTGTGCAGGTGACCAACAGAAAGCTGTGTTACAGACTGTGTCCTGACTGTGTTTTGACTGTACTACATGAAGATTATTTCACTGTAACAAACAAGTTTCACGGAGTGTAGCTGATTTTTGGAATGTGTTATTTCTATGAACTGACTGTAATGACTACAAATCTACTGCTGTATCAATGGTCATTACCTTTGTAATTTTTATGTAAATATTGCAATACAGACCTTATTTTTCTTAATACTTTTTATTCGTTTATAACATTGTGTGCGTTTGTGTGAGAAAGAGAGAGAGATCTGATCCTGATTTTCATTCTTTATTAATTTGACCAATAAGTCATCATCAAGGGGTGTGAGAGCACAATTCACTTATACAACGGAAACATCGACGCAAATGTAACACAGATATCAAACTTAACGAAAGTGTCATTATTAGTGTGAAACAAACGGATAAATATTTCTTCATGTTGGCGTGCTAAGGTGTGTCACAAGGAGTGTGACAGAGCCATAATCTATTATGGGCGTGGTTCATCAACAGAACTTGACAGTAACTAACGTCTTATTGTTGTGTACATATACGGACATCGCGCAGCATAAACGCTCTGTACAGAAAGCTCAAGATTTGGTTTCATCTGACCTTTCACCTAAGACCCGCATCTCTAGCATGTGTATCCTACAGTATAGGAACGTCCTGTCTCAGTTCATTATACACTTTGCAAAAGAAATGGACATGGGCTTCGTTTTCTATTTCATATTTACATAAAGGACAGGCCAGGTCTCCCGGCAATACATCCCTTGTATATCGTAGTTAATGCGTCGCTATGACTGAAATTACGAATCTCAATCTAATGTAAACATCTCTGAAACGTCTCAGCTGGTATAAATCAATATAACGCTCGATCTCTAAACAACTCTTGTAGGATGCATACAGTTCTAATCGGTCAATTTTTAAAAAAAATCAGTCTCGGTTTTCCATGAAGGAGTCAATACGCCGTTGTTTGAATATGAGTAGGAATGCGTTAACATTGGCAACTCCCTGCTGTAACCACACCACTCCAAACCCGTTTACACACAAAAGTTCTTTACAAATAGGCGCAGTTACGCTTTTCGAGATCCAGCATATACAAAGCTTGCTATAAGTTTACGCGGAAGTCTTTCCCTTGGCATACAGGCGAGCCTCAACCAATTTTTAATGCACCTTACTTTTGACAACATCCAGCAGGAACCTGCCAAGGTCACCATAGATCACTTTGTTACGTGTATATGAGCCTACCCCTAAACCTCTTTTACAAGCAAAGAGATGTGCTTTTTCCAGTACCTCATACCGCCGATATCTCCAGACTTCAGAGTCTCCAGAGACACGCTGCAGAAGATGGCTAGTCCTTGTCTTTGCTTTAACCGCTAAGTCATTTACTGCGGTCGTTAAAATGCAAATTTCTTATCTAAATTTGTGTTTCTTTAACAATACTTACCATGACCCAAAGTGCTAAATTCTCATTTGGCGATCCCCAAATCGCACCCTAAAAACAAAAACCCACCCAGGCAACCCTGGTAAGACCCCTCCGCGCATGCGCATACGCTGAGCTCCCCGTGCGCACAGCTCACTGACAGGTTAAGCTGACTTTCTCTTGCCAGACAGAACCATCAGCGGGGAGGAGGGTGGGTCTATGATGGGTCATGGTAAGTATTGTTAAAGAAACACAAATTTAGATAAGAAATTTGCATTTTCTTATCACAATAATGTACCATGACCCAAAGTGCTGAGTCAGCACAAAAAGGAGGTGGGTGAATCCTCCAA
>SMGT01016925.1:103467-119538 GCA_004794575.1 Lanistes nyassanus | reverse complement strand
CCCCCCCCCCCCCCCCAGTGCGAAATCACCGCGAGGTGGAAGCACTTTCCCTCCCAAACCAACAACAACAACAACAACAACAATTCGCGCGAGAAAAGATCTTTCCTCCACAGTCTCTATGGCGAGAGTTCTGCCCAAGAGGTATAGTCTCCTCCTTCCACTGGAAAACGCTCGACACAGACAGCATTGCGCATTTGCGCCCCATCGCTTCCACAAGCCCGTAAGCCTGCCGCGGAACCGATCACTCGGTGGTAGTCCGCATAGTTTTCTCCCGACGGGACTAATTTGGACATAAATTGTGCTTTAGATTTTTCTTCCTTGTGGGCAGGAGAGGAAGGGGGTAGATCTCAAAGAATTCCAAGCCCCTACTGAGCAGCAGCCTCCTCCCCACGTTGACCAAGCGGGTCAGAAAATACTGCTTGTGATCCCCGCAGGTAGTTGTTCCTGGCCACCAGATACCAGACGATGTTCCGCTCGCCTGGTTACCCCTGCATGCGCCGCTGCTGTCCAGTATTTCTTCCCCCACCCCTCAACCCCGTCCTTCCTTATAGCATCCTAAGAATCTCCCAGTCTGGCATGCTGTCTATGCTGTTACAAATTATTACTTTATACCTACCTCACCACCACCACTATGGAAGCCTATGGCTGTAGTTCAGATAAAGCAGGTAATTTTCTGAGACAGTGC
This sequence comes from Lanistes nyassanus, assembly GCA_004794575.1. Lineage (NCBI taxonomy): Eukaryota > Metazoa > Mollusca > Gastropoda > Architaenioglossa > Ampullariidae > Lanistes > Lanistes nyassanus. The sequence continues at coordinate 118,853 of SMGT01016925.1, read as the reverse complement.
TTCCACATCGCGGTGACTTTGCCCTGTGGGGGATGGGGTCCTATTACTAAGCTACGCACTGAAAGAACCACCAGACTGATAGCTGCGTTAAGATGGTCAGTGCGGACAGACGGTTTTATGTGCGGGGAGATGACCAAACAAAATCCGCACAACGTTAAACTCGCACTCGCACAATGTTCGAACCCAGCAACCTTCCACACGCAAGTCTTGCCCTCGTCTGCCCTTCTTATCACGTCCCTTGCCCCGTCTCATCACTCCACACACGCATGTATTTAAACCTACTCTTCGCGACAAGGTCGCCTTGGGGAGAGTAGGGGGGGGGGCCTGGTTAGTTCAGTTGGTAGAGCTGCGGAATAGCAGAGGGAAGTTGCTGGTTCGAATCCAGGTGTGCCAAAGGATTATTTCCTGGAGTTGCACATTGTCCAAACTCCATTCGGGCTTCTCCCCGCACATTAAATTGCCTGTCCGCACTGGGCATCTTACTGCTGCTATCAGTTGGAGTTGGTGGTTTTTTTTTCAATGCATAGCTTAGTAATTAGCATAGTAGGAAATCACCGCGAGGTTGAAGCACTATGCCCTTAAATAACCAACCAACCAACAGGGTCGTCGGGCGGCGAAACTGCTCTTCCCAAATGAACAAAATTAGAAGGACCACATCAAGCCCTCTTTGATTGGCTCCTTGGCGCACGTGACTTCGCTGTTCCATTATTTGAACAGCAACATGAGCAAAAGGAAATTGAAATAAAGGAACATTTTCTTCTTCACGATCAAACCTCACCCCATACTCTTTCCTCACCTCCACCCCTACCCTTCCCTTCCCCTACTTTCCACCTCTACCCCCAAAAAATTATAAAGTTGTGGGGGTGAAAAAATGTACACCATGAGACTGAAATCACTCTTCAGTCTCTAAAACAAGGCTTTATGCACTTTGCTACGGACTACATCGGTAGATATTTTGGTGATTCTAGTTACAAGACGATGGACTAATTCACTAAAAGAATATTTTTTCTTTAAAATATAAAATCATAATAGACTCACAAGAGTTCCTTTTGAACCTTTGTTTAGTTTTGACTTTTGTTTCACAGTGCTTACATTAGCCTACTGATAACAGACGAACAATTTCTTTTCGCTCGCGTAGCTGTTCAAATGGTGGAACACCAAAGTCACGTGCGCAAAAGTATCCAATGGGGGTGGGTGGGTATGTGGTTATTATAATTTTTCCTTCTAATGTTTTTTTCTTTGGGAAAAGCTGCCAGGCGCACATCAGGGTCTTCACTCGTTCCTCTTGTACCGACCCCCTCCCCACTCCTCCTCTCCACCCTGTCACCCTTAGCCAACCACCTGTCATACTGCAGCGTCTGTGCCTTTTCCTGTCTTAGAACACTGAGCTGCGGCATCTAGTTTAAACAGTGAGCGGCTGAGTTAAACCCACGTCATCAAACTCCACAAACTGTTCGCCGAGTTTCCTGTAAAGGTGTTTCTGAACCGCACACGCACGCACGCTCCGACCGGCTGCTTCAGACAGGAGTCGGAAACTGCTCGTGAATGCGGGGTTTCCACGCCTCGACTAAATCGGATGAAAACAGCGATCAGAAACTAGTCCATCCATTGCACGGACAATTTAAAAAAAAGATTCAATACAGACGCATGTTTGCACTAAACTCTCGGGAAGAGGTTTTCTTGAAAGACATTCCTAATCGAAATAAGTCTAATTGTTTAATGCACACGTTTCGGTTGGTTAAAGACTTTCATCCGACATAGTCGCGTTTACACACACCCCGCATTAAAAAAAAATCCCATTAGCATTCCGCATCTTTCGCGAGTCACTAACACAGTTTTAGTAACATACTAGGTCAGACAACGACTGCCTGCGTGCCTCTGTGAGTGTCGGCTGAAAGACGACAGCGGCTAGAAAAAAAAGGCTGGGCAGTGACTGGAGCGAGGAAGGGGTAAGAGGGGCAAGAGCGAGAAAGATCTACGATCCACGACATCGTAAGTGGCTGCAAGCGATGGTAGTCGGGGGCCCCTGTGCACTGGCTGACAGCTCCCCGGAGCGTCGTTCTACCAGGAAAAGCGTCTTTATTGACATCACGAGGCGAGATCGGAACCTGAAACGCGTCACAGACAGCGTGAGAGCGAGGACAGACAGGTCTCGTAGTCACTTTCCACTCCCTTCGCTTCTCCCACCCACCATCTTTCGCAACTCGATCTAGGTTCAAAGGCAGTGAAGGGGGATGGAGTGTACGCCCTCTTCCCAACTCTGTGGAGGGTCCCCCTCCCCCCAGGCAGACCACAGCTGAACTCTCCCTGCTTACTCGTGCGGCCGAGCCAGAGTGCAGCCAACATCACCAAGTTATTGACCTGCCTAATCGCAGTAGCGGCCCCCTCAACCCCCCCCCCTTGTCGTTAGGACAGGGACGAGACATGGCGACAGGAGTTTTCCTTTGTGACCGAAGTCCAATACCTGTGGTAGGCCGGTTTCAACTGGACCTTATTTGCATGCGCGGTCTATACGGGAACCCGATGGCCTGAAAGTGCACTTCCAGATTTAGTATTAGGTGTCTGCTTATGAAGTTACCAACGTCACTGAACCGACTGGTCCGTGGTTGTTAGTTTACGCCGAGTAAGCAGCAAAGGCGCTATCATGCAATAACAAGCAGTCATAGCCAGAGGGAACACCACCAAGTGTGTCCAACAACAGACCCAACACAACCACGATCCGGTCTGCAAGCGTCTTACCGTTAGGCTATCGCACCGCCCACTCCTCAACCTTCTGCCGCAGGAGTCACAAGGAGCTATGTACCTGTACTTACGCAGAAAAAAAAATCGCTCTGTGAGATCGGACTACATGTGAGGTTGCACAGTCTGGTGAAATGGCAAAATGGAGCGTTCTTCAAGGACAGGCCAATGTGGCGCCTTTGTGAGACCAACTGTCCTGTCGGATGAGTGTCTGAGAACGGGCAATCCTGCCAACTGGGACCGCCCGCATTCGGACAAGTCTAGGTTTATAAATTTTAGCATGCTCTTCCGCCACTGGAGGGACGGCTGTCCTTTCTCACGAGAGATAAAGGGAAGTTGTTTCTACAGGGGCAAGATCTTAAAGAATGAGCGACGGGTACATAGCGTCTTTGATTCTTGTATCAGAAGGGAACAGAGCACGATGATGAACGCTGAGACACTTCCAGATACAACAGTAGGTTGTGATACATCTCTTGTCGTGTTCTGCCTGGATGTACTGCATAGCCGTTGTGTTAGCAAGTCAAGCAAAAGCTATACCCAACCAGGGTCTCAGTCCGGGGACTGTTTCCTGTCTTCACACTGGGGCAGGGAAATCCTCATAGTGTGGGCATTAAGTAGTAGCAGTTTATTTTACTGTGTGTGTGTGCGCGCGCGCGCGCGTGTATGTGTGTGTGTGTGTGAGAGAGAGAGAGAGAGCCTATTTTATTAACTAATCACAAGTTTTGGTTTATCCATCACTGGGTTTTGTAAAACGACGCTAATGTTGTAGGATTAAGTATTTTCGTTGGTGTATGGAGTCAAGGTTTTCAAGGCACGACTTTCCTTTACGTACTGTCGTATCATTAAAATGCGCGCAGAGAGTCCCCCACGTCACGTCACATGCGCGGTCTGTGTGGTCTGAACGTTACATGGGTATGAGGGACATTTTTCCCCATTTTTTTTATTTCGCTTCCCCCTCCTTTTGTACCCTATTAACCTCAACTTCTGCAAAGATTAAAACTTACGTGTGACTTCAACTGTTTTCTCGAATTTCTGGTGTTTTCGTCGCCACAACACATATATGATAAACAGCTGCAATGAGCTTAAGATATCGTTTAAGCAAACTGTTTTAAGATACCGTTTTAACCCCCCCCCCCAAAAAAAAAGCAGAGAAAAGGCAGGGTGGAGGGGAGCCCTGGAGGTAAGAAAAGTAAAAAGTTTTGCGAGCCCCTGTACCAAGGGCACACCACTCGTTTTTCCTTGTTTCCACGTGTTCACGGCCAATCTGCCTCTGTCAGCTGCAAGCACTTTCGCCGTCACAAACTCCGCAAAACACATCAGCGAGATAACTGTCTGACCCCTAGGCAGCCCAACGCTGCTGTAGTTCGGAACAAAACGCTCAGCTTCATGCAGGCATAACTTCCACGTGCTGTGGGACATGTCGGGGGGGGGGGGAGGCGGACTGCGTGTACGCACGCAAGTTCATGTCCACAAGCGGTTTCTGAGATGCCAGTCGCTATGTTCACCCGTTCATCGTAGACTTATCTTCACGAGCTTGAAAAAGCTATAAAAAACTGAAGCCAATCAAAACAGTCTTACATAAAATATGCTAATCTGTTAGGGTCACCACTGAAAACATGTTTTTCTCTAAGATCATACTGCCTGTAACCAACCACCCCTTCCCTAACCCCCACCCCTTACCCTTTCCCTAAACCTGCCTCCTCCCGAAACATCTCCCCTCTTCCTACCTCCCCCCGCCCACGGAAGGAACAGCGAACTTTAGCTCGCCATTTGATTGGCTCCGCTTTTTACACATCCGAAACAGAGCTCCGCCATTTGATTGGCTCCAATTCACTTGGGTTATAGGCATTATGAACTTTCAGGAAATTGGAACGTTTTCAGTGGTAGCCCTTAAAGATTAGCATATTTTATATAAGACTATTTTGATTGGCTCCAGTTTTTTTTAAATAGCTTCTTCAAACTCCGCCATTTGATTGGCTACAAATTCACTGCAGGCAGTCAAACCGCGAGCTCTATTTCTGAAGTCTTTCCGGGGGCGAGGAAAGGGAGGAGGAGGGGGGTGTTTCGGAAGTGTGGGGGGGAGGCGTTTGGATGCGTGTAAGGGTGGGTGGGGTGGGGGTAATAATGCAATCTGATCTTCTAGGAAATTGGAGCGTTTTCAGTGGTGGCATATTTTCTATAAAACTGCATTCGATTGGCTCAAGTGAATTGGAGTTTTTCAAGCTCCCTGCACTTTCGGCAAGTGTGCGAGTGAGGAAATGCGGTCTAGCAGTGACGCGTGCTTTAGTGAGTATCGTGGATTCCGACGATCTCGTGGTTTTTTCACCTGGACATGGCAAGTGTCTGCGGGACTAGCCATGGCGGGTGGGATCTTCGGCGTCATAATTCTATTTCCCTCCCACTTCCTTCGTCACCCATCTTACCTGCACCCGCCGTGACACCATGTAAAAGCACAGAACTACTGGAGCCAATCAAATGACGAGCTATTTAGGATGTGTAAAAAGCGGAGCCAATCAAATGGCGAGCTATATTTCGAAGGTCTTTCCAGGGGCGGGGGGGGGAAGGGAGGGAGAGGGGGATGTTCCGGGAGGAGGGGGATTTAGGGGAAGGGGTGGGTTTATGGTGGGGGCTAGGAGTAAGGGATAGGTGGGGGTTGGGGGAGGGGTGGGGTGGGGTATAGGCAGTAAAGATCTTCCAGGAAACTGCAAGGTTTTCAGTGGTGACCCCACGAGATTAGCATATTTTACGTAAGACTGTATTTTGATTGGCTCCAGTTATTCTGCGCTTTTTCATGCTCTGAAGCAGACTTCTTTGCTGACGCGGTCATCAGCAGCCAAACAACCAATCACTAAGTGTGAAATAACCAAACACCAAGTATGAAACAACCATCACTACGTGTGTAACACCACACCAAGTATTATAATCAAATAGGTAATGGAATACGGCGGCTGTAGAAAATTACGGGTGGTATGCAGGTGTGTGGAAAGAAGTGACAGATATACAGACAAAAAACCAGAGGTAAGAAATCAAGGGATAACGACTGAGATTCAGCCAGAAGGATAGCAAGGGCTTAGTTGGTCTTGCCCTTCTTATTCCCAAGCACCAACTGTGAGGGAATCGCGCTTTCGACACCTACATAAGAAGCATGCATAAAAATAAAATAAAAAAACGGAAATAACCAAGAATCTGCAATCCTAGCAGTCATAATAGGTTCCCAAGCACAGGGGATCACTTTTCTCTGCTCCATGATAACCCACTGCAGAGCCTCGGCTTCCAGTAAGCTGCAAGTCACGACAATCCAATTTGTGGACGATGAACCAAAACTCTAAAAGGGCTGCGAGAAACATCGTAGCTTCTGCTTCTGAAGTTCTGTTGACAATACCGAGCTACAATTTGAATCTGACGAAACCCTGACGTTCACTGTATAAGGTGTCGTGTAAAACGCTTGGAATGTGTAACGTTGTACAATCTTCTCTCCCGACCTCGACTCTGTGTCGTTCACCCACAAAAGGATGGTGGGCAAGACGGAACACCAGAAATTCCATCAGGACAGCGCCCACACGTATGTGCAATCTCGAAGGTAGTGGAGGGGGTGGGACGAGTGCGCAACACGTGGTATGGGAGGCGAAGCTATGGTAACCTATTATGCCTGGAAACATTTCTCAAACATCGCCACTCTGCCCGGAAATGAGCTGCAGACGCCAGGAGGGTCCAGGCCAGAACGTTTGTGAAATGCACAAGGAACTAGTTATGTTCCGCATACCTGCCCTGCTCATCCTCAGGGCCGCCTCCGCCTCAGCCCTCTAACATCTGCAGCCTCGTTAGCTCCCGATGTGGGATTAATACAGCAACGCATGCGCAAACAACATGTGAAGCGGCATCCATGCCGCTGCCACATGCACTGCAATGCTATTTGCTGACAAACAAATCAGATAAAGCGACATACTGTGTGTATGTATATATATAGTTGTCCGTATGAAACTGTTTTTGCGCCCGGCATGCAGCCCGGCTCTGAACATCTGCGTTTCTTGCATTCTAAAGGTTTCCCTGGAGGTGACCTTGAATGATAATGATAATCTCGTCCCAATACAGCAGGAAGGGAAGCCTACGGCGACGACTAGGGGACCTGTCCCAAAACGAGAACCAGGGATCGTGCGAACGACCATTGACAAGGGTGGGAACAGGTTACGCCACAAGATAAGCCGGCGCCCCCTGATGCAAGACCCATTGTGGCCTTTCTCCTCTCTTTTCGCAGATTTCCAGGGTGTCGCCTGTTGGGGGTTTACCTTTCCCTTAACGCATCGTCTTGCGCTCGCTCCGCACGACCGCCATTAAGGCGACGACATATGCGCAGGTGGAAACTATCATCACTGTATTATTTACCATTTTTATATGCTTATCTCACAACACACCGTGGCACGAGCCCCATCCACCTACAATCTCCCCACAACACAAGGAACAACAAAACTCCGCAATATACAGTGACAGAAAAGAGAATATTATTTACAGATAGCGAGTATTTACAGAATGAATAATAATCTAGACTCGTTAAGGGAGGATGACTCGCCGACTTTTTTCTGGTTAACGAACATGCATTTCCTGCCACCACTTGCTCTACTATCATAACAATCAAGACACACATACCTGTTTCAACTTCGCACACACCATGACCACATGAATAACACACAACACTTTCACCTGGTAGTTTGTATAGTTCTCATGACGTAAAGAAATCTGTTCTGATATGGGGCGCCCCTCTCCCTTGTCCTGAAGAGTGACGTCAGAAAGTCCTCTTGGCTGCTCCTTGCTAGAACCAGACTCGTATCGCCGATCTCTCCTTCGTGTCCTTCCCCTCTAGACACAGCTTAATGAGACGCAAGCGCTCTTCCTGATGTCAGAACAGCCACTGCCACGTTTCTCAGTCGACCTTCGACCTCTTAACTCTCTCCCTGGAGCTCAGTTGCAAGCAACCTTCCTTTAAGGTTTTGCCCCTGCTTTAGACGGTTGTCTGTCCACGGCCCCTCGATCTCTCTCCATTACGTTCTGCGGTTCCTCCTCTCGCCCGGTTAAAGTAGAGATTTCTCACAGCAGAGGAACACGTGCAAGAGTCACACAACCGTCTGGACGGATCCGACACCCTCGCAAATTTCCTTGCGCTAGGCAACTAGTCTACTCAAGACACGTGCCGTTAAAACTAGACTTCACCTAAGTCCAGAAGAAAGGGACATCTTGATTCTGCAAGAAGACTGAACGTCTCTTCGCAGCAGATCTCCAGTAGAAGGTTCTGACCAAAGTTACCTCTCGCAGGAGTCTTGGCAAAAGATCTTCCCAGAGATTTGGCTAAGATGACCAGTCCTTTTATTCTAACCTTTCGTATATACATTCTTGCATTCACATACATCAACCAATCAGGACAGAGACAGCAGAAGCCACACCCCATGTTAACTACAAAAACACGCTCCTAAGTAGACACCTCGAGTGGACATAGGTACTTTCCGCCCCACCACCCTGGCAGCTAACACCTCCTGGCTACAGCAAAGCCCTGGTGGTCAATACTAAGCGTTAACAGCTTCCTTCTGATGCGTAATCTCCCCCTGCCTACCTTAACCACACCTGGCCTGCCTGACACCTGTTCTAGAGATAAGGTCAATTGCCAGCCATGTCCCCCAGCGTCAGTAACACCTCGCCCCTTGTTCTAGAGCCAGCACTCCGATTAGAAGTGTGAACAGAGACCCCTTAACGCCTAACCTACGGATACTCGACTTGATGATTACCTCAGCGAGCTATAGATGGCGGTTTGAGCAATGGGATAAAAGGACTTAATTATGGCCGGAGGGCTGGGAATGGGTCACACCTAGAATCTATGGTACAATCTCTTTGACCCACCACACCTCAACTTGTGACACAGGGATATAGACAAAAACGAGCCAGAAACGTGGGCTTGGCGTTGCTTCCTCTCAGCGACGTGTGCGATCGGATGATGTAGGAAGATGGGAACCACCCAGCGTGGGTAGTTATTCCTACCACGTGCAATCACCATTAGTACATCAAAAAGGAATCCGCCAGTCGGACACAAAGTGCACCCGTACAGTGGAAAGATAGGCATGTGCGTAAGTGTGCATGTCTCTGCTCTGTGTGTGTGTGTGTGTGTTGGTGGGGGTGGGAGATCGCGACAGGACAATGGCCGTCAGAGTGCTTTCTCGCAGGGTGGTCCCCCACTGGCAGAGGCTGCGATGTTTGAGGCAAATCGACGCCCAAATTGACGCAACTAACCTCTGTCCATGTCTCTCCCTGCAGCCGCGTCTGCCAAAGGACCCATCTCCAAGAAGCGCCGACACCTCTGCTGCCGAAAACAAAGGCAAACGAATCCATCAAGCCCCGGCAGAAGAGCAAGCCGGCAACACAGGAGTCCGAGCGACTGGGAGGCTGCAGTCTTCCACCTGCGCGATGCACCGACTCGTCGCGGTGAAAGAAATGTCAGACCGTGGCCGCTGCAGACCGGCTTCTGGGTGGCGCCTCGCCATGAGGTCTCTGATGAAAGCGACGGGGATCATCCGAGGGCATGGCAAGGCCGCAACAGAAGCTTCTTCCAGGTCCTCACCAACGGCCGATCGCTCAACCACCCAGTCGCCACCAGCCCACAGCAGGAATCCCAAACAAGCCCAACTGCACGCATATGGCGCGTATGCACACACGCACAGCTCAAAGAACTACATTGTTCCAGCAATGATCACTGTCACTGTAACCACTATTGCTATTGTTACAATCGCAGTCATCACAAGGAGGGTTGCCTGTGAGGTGTCACCGTTACATTCACCCGCGCATACGACATCACATTAAGATAGCAAAAAAATACTTGGGAAATGAAGCAGCAATCATAGCGTCACTAAGCCGCAAAGCAGAGAAGGAAGAGTACAAAGAAAGGTGTAAGCGACTGGAAGGAAGATGAGGAGAGGAAAAAGTTTCGTCAAACTTTGGTTCTGTTAATCTGATCGAAATTTTGGAGACAACAGGCAAGTTATATCACTGCACACCAACCACACATCCAGAGAAAATAACTGGTTCTGAGACAAGATATGAACTCCTAACCCTGCTTCACTGCTGCGCTACTGAGACAGCCCAAATTTCAAACACAAACTATTGCCATTCATACGACTTCAAAGCGGCCTACAAGACTCTGCCTCTACATAGTAATTACTAAAGTCAGCAGACAGGACCACAGCAGTTTGATGGTGTCCAGATCTGGCTATGTATAACTGCACACTCAGAGTCCCAAGCAAGACGAAATGAAGAAGGCCCTTTTGCGCCAGCCTCGTACAAGCAGAGGCGGCTAGACACGGAAAAAAGGTTAATGGAGGCGAAAAACCGGGCCCCGTTTGCAAGACAACCAAATAGGTGACTTATTCCTGTCATTGCGGATATTCTAGAACAAGTTCCTTGAATTTCCCATGCACGAAAACCGAATAGCCTGTTTTCCTTCGTTATTCGGTAAAGATTAAGTTATCCGGTCGCCCCCACGAGCGAATAGCTTATTCCAAGTTTGCCGAAACCGCGTTTTCAGAGACGAAACAAAATCCGCTGTTCTGGAATAAATTTAATACCATTTACACGCATAGGGGGGCAGGAGAGAGAGAGAGAGAGAAAAACTTGCCGGTGCCTTGTTCACATCTGAGCACCAGACTGACGGCGCACGGCAGACGGGACTAGTTAAGGGGCACGTGCAAAGCACGTACAACAAACTGAAGATCAACTTGGCTAAGATTGCCGCTACATCAATATTTTGATACGCGGCAACTCAGGTGGACTACAGGTGCATCTGTATCTTTCTCGTCGGGAGGGTGACGTACCCGCGCCTCAATTCCTAATATCTATAGCCTCTCCTCCTTTACAGACTCTCGCCCCGCCCACCCCCCACCCCGACACACGCGCTGTTAGCTTTGAATCACGGATGATGTCACATAAGGGCTGAGCAAAGTCGCAAGCCGTCACAAAATCGCTAAGCAATGATGAAACACGAAAGCATCTTCGCCATATGCACACATTCTACTGAAGGCAGTTTTTCCCCCAGCCTACATGGCTGTCATAGTGAAATCTACTGGTGGACTGAACGCCTGATTAAGTCCGCATAAACCCCCACACAGCTTACATTCCAGACCAGTTAGCAATTACAGACCATTCAAAGTGTATCGGTTCTTTAAGCGAGGTATTATTAGACACGAGGCAGGCTTCAACCAGTACGGAAGGCAAGCGGTCAGCACGAGCTGGCCGGTTCTGCAGACCTCAGGGGTCCCGAACGAGCCGACAAGTCTGCGTACACAGCCTTGCAAAACTCTTGGAACCAGATCTCCATTAAGCCGTTCACTTGCATTTTATGTGGAGCTTCTTCGCTGACTCATATGCCAGCGCACATGGGTGAGCACTGTGACTGGACAAAAGCGCATACCTATACAGGTAATAAGCAATGCTTCGATTTTTTCAATTCATTTCTTGTCCTTTGTTCGTTCTTGTCTTTTGTCTTTTACCTTCAGTTATCATGAACATTGATATGTCACAGACACTGAATGACCGTCGGGGTTGTTCTTGTACGCTAACCGCTTGTCAGCACCCTTGCCGACAGATAATCCGAACAGTGTTGCCCGTGTCAAGAAACGCCAACAAAGGGATGGCGTCAAAGCTAGAACTGCGCAAAACGAACACTGTGGTGAATCGCTTTCGAGTGCTTGCTCCACATTAGGTCGCATCCTAACTGCGATGTCCAGCAATCAGGCACGCAGAAAAGGTCACCTGAAAACGCTGCTTATTACGTGTTTCGAGAATCCACGTTTCAAACTAGCCTAAGGCGATGATCTGCCGGAGTACTTTTGTTTTCAAAAATAATAACACGAAAACACCCCCACCACTACCACAAAAAGTAAAAAAATAAATTATACGTTCACTCCTTCCCTATCCTGGTCAAGCCTACACTACGGCATACGAACACGCACAACTTACACAGCCATAACTGCCGATGATGGTCAGCTGACCAATTCTCAGCATCGCAGAACGACAAGCAGGCACAGCTTCCTCTCCACGCCCTCTGTCTCCGTCTTTACAGCTCTACTGAAAAGCGCTCAGCATGATCAGCCATTCCGCGACAGTGCTGCAGCTGGCGCTCGTGTTTACCCACCGCTAAGTCTGAAGAGCCGAAGGACATCGCTTCGTCTTGCCCTCCTCCCAATCGCTGCTCACGTCTTCCTCGCAGACTGGCAGCTCATCTTAAACGGCTACGCCGCAGCTGGATGCAGTTTGCTCCGTGGAGTATGCTGCAAACACGATGGCTGTTTTTTTTTTTTGGGGGGGGGGGAATCCCCCGTTCTGATATTTTGTAAATTATGGAAACGCGATGGGAGCTCACGGGCGTCGACAGACGGTTATGTACACCAAGAACGCCACTGACGACTTTGGGCAGCTTGCGATTCTCGGCTGTGGCTAGTCTACGGCAGCTGGCTACCACTAATTAGCAGGAGAGCGCTTTTTCATCCCCTCCCTCGGAAAACCCTAAAACCCCTTTGGTGCACGCGGACCTACGCGTGATGCAGTGCACAACCTGACTGACGAGTGTGCGTCACCGATGCCGCGTTCACACAATCTGACAGTGTAATTAAAAGAAAGATCCGCCCCCTCCCCACCCTAGGAAAAAATAGGTAGCCTAACAGTTTGCAACAAAACTGACTTCAGGAGTTCAGCCATACACTCACTTTCGATATTAAGACTGTGCTGTGTTGGTTTAATTAATGAATCTAGGTATTTCTGTGATGGAATAGGGAGATTCAACAAATAATCATACAAAAAAGCAATAACAAAAAAAAAGGAAATGGAACATGCGATTCTGGATACAAAGTATGCCTTCAGCTCTTTTGATATGCAACTGGAGTTAATCGGACCAGTGTCAAAATCAAATCAACAAAACACACATCGTTAGCACAGCAAAACATCCTCTGCAGTCGAATAAAGCATTTCAAATATAACAGGGCCATGACTGGCAACACTTGTTTTTGCTAAAAGGGTCATAACCGCCAGCTTTTCCCAGCAAGATAAGAGCAGGGACAGCCCTAAGCCGTTAGCTGTGTACAGGCAAATGAATGGCCCCGATATTGTGAACGGGCGCCTGATTCAAGGTGCGTGATTCGGCTGCTAAGACAACACACTCAGTGCATTTTTCAAGGAGAGAGACGAAAGCTGACGATGGTGACCCTTTCAGTTCCGTTTTCACACTATTGGTAGTCAGATCTTTGCAGTCCATACCATCTGCTTTAACGCCTTTCTTCCTGGGTGGGTCGATATGCACTGAACGCAGAAAGTAGAAGTCTTCAAAAGATTCTACTTACGGAAGTTTAAAAAAAAGTCTCACTTAACGATGAAAAAAAGGACGAAACACAACGAAAACAAAGTTTTACAAATACTAAAGCGACTATAAAGCAAGACGTGCAGGTCAGGTAACACGAGGATCGGTTTTCAACTGCGCTTACCGCCCACTCGTCACTAAAGGTTACGACAGGAATCTATTACGTACCAAGATGATGCAGCACATAATTACGAAAGCAATAGTAACTTCACAAACCTCTATTCTATGTGTTTGACACTGAAACAGCGCCAGAGAAATGACAAATAACTATGGGATGTCATGGAACAATGCAAAGCCAGATTGATAATAATTCATCAGGGTACTTACTTGTCAGCACGCACAGCAGGAACAAATATTCGGTGTACGAGATGATTCCTGAGAGACAGAGAGAAAAAAGACCACTTGATGATCTGGATCATTGCAATGTCGGTTATTGGGAGGTTCAGGCAGTGAGTTAGTGAACGAGGGGGGAGGGGGGACAGCGTGAGATTCGGGTGGGGCGCGACAGACGGAGAGAGAAATTAAGGGATAACGGGCGCGGAACTAATGATACTGTTCCTTGTTATCATTAAGTCGTTCTCTGCACGTGTACGTGCATGCATACACAACCTTTGCAACACAAAACGTGAACATCTGAATTCTCCTCTTCCCTCCTTCCACCCACTCCCTCATCCATGGTGATCATAGCTTTATGGTTAGCACCACAGAAGCTAACAAATTCGATTTCAGGTAACAATACTAAAAGTGCATATTCTGAAATAATAATAATAATAATAATAATAAGCACCCGTCTGCGTGTAGCCATGTTTTATTCGCCTGTTGAGGGCGCATGCTTTGTTGCCAGTGAACACCAGGCCTGACAGAGATACCTGTCAAGATGCATCTGCAGTTCTTCAACTAGTCAGACTGCAAAGCGATGTCGGCCAATAGGCTAAAAATTCTAGGATTTTTTAACGTCTACTTTAAGATTCTAGAATGTTTACGTTGTAGGGTGACATCGTCTCGCACGCTGAGCTGGTCAGAGGCGGCGTTGGGAGCACGCGGGCCTAGGACCGACCATGACGCGCGGGGCCAGAGCACCGACCAGTATCCCGACTGGTATGCTACATCAAACACTGGTTGTGTTTAGACTAGATCCACTTTCGCGACTGGGCGCAAGAATTTAGTTTGTTCATTGTTCATAAAAATTTATCCTGTTTGTGGACAACGGATTGACAAACTCATAAGGGCGACCTAAGGCCTGACGAGCGAGGCCTGGGGCGGTGGCCCCACTTATTACCAACCCCAAACGCCGCTCCGGCAGCTGCTAAGGTCGGTGACACTGACCATCGTGCAGCCTGCAACATTCACGCTTAACTCTTAGCGCACCCAGTCCGGTATCGAACTGGACAAGACTTCGCTGAGACAAAAATTAAGAGATGCCATGTGTTGGCAGAATTTAAACGAAAACGGGTGTAAATTGAAAAATGTCAAAAAAGGAAAAAGTTTGTGTCGCAGCAATTTGCCAATTGGAACGTGCTTCCCCGACAATTTTTTAAAATAAAAAAGTCCATTAAAATTTATGCAATCCTGCGCATTCTGGAACAAAGTTTATAGGAAATAAAGCTGTACAATACGATATTCTAGAAAGCAAACTTTTAGTCCCACATTTAAAATTTGTCTCGCTGTAGGCACATGCTTCGCTGTATGCCATACCTGACGTCCCTGTCTTCCTCGTAAAGTGGGTGATCCTTTCGTCTTCCACCCTTTTCTCTACTCACTCCCAATATCTTTGGCCAAGCGCTTTTACTTCAGCCTCGTAAAACTTGTCTACTCCCCAAACGCTGTCTTTGGGCGTCGCCATTTTCCACAGAAATACAATCAGATTTACAACTTCCGTCGCCGCGTAGCTTCAACGAACCATTTAAGAACAAGGTGATGTCGGAATAAGGCTGCACGATGAAAATGGACATCGAACATATTTTCACGTCATTTTTTAAGCGGAACCCTTTGTTACTTTGGCGAATTGCAAGTGTCACTTCAGCCGAGATTCCCCGAAGAGCTGAACAATTCCCATCCTTTAAAAAACCCAGTAGATACGTACACATTCAGTGCATATCACATCAGCGTCTTCTGGGATCAAACAGTAAGTCCTGCAGCCTTTGTGTTATGAGCCTCTTACTGGAAATGGGCGAATCGTGACACTTCTGTTTGGAGTCGTCGTCGCAGGTTCGATGGCCGACTGTAAAAAAAAAAAAAAACCTCTGGGGCCGGGGGAATCTGG
>SMGT01016925.1:90059-101373 GCA_004794575.1 Lanistes nyassanus | reverse complement strand
GGGGTGGAGAACCAGAGCACACCCGACACCCAGCCCTGTGAACAGGTAAGCAACTGCAAGCAACTGTCGGACGCTGGATCCGAACCCATAACCCCTGTAACGCTGGTAAGCAAGCGCTACCGTCAAGCTGGGGGTGGGGGGGCGCCCCGAGAGAGAGAGAGAGAGAGAGGGTCTGGTAACATAGGCAAACTACAGACGAAGAAGAGGTTGGGGAAGTGTGTCTACCTTTGTCATGAATGCTACGAAAGAGATACTGAGATCCTTGTGCTCGCTTGGGCGTAGTCCTTAGCCAGCTCTCCAGCTCTTGCCTGGCCAATCTCGCTCGTCCGATGCGCGCTGAAACACAAATCAGCCACAAAACAGAATTAGACAAGTCAAACTGGCGGACTCCTCTCCAACCCATCACGCAGCAGCAACAATCTCGCAGTATATCTTATGTCAGTTTGGTGCTGTTTGTTCCCAAAAGTGTTGCTTTGTCATGCCCAACTGCACGATGCCACTGCCTGGACGCGGCCATTTTTAGCAGCAGCATGCCTTAATAAAGCGGACGAGGCCACACAACACGTGCACGACATTCGCAATAGCTGAAGTTTTGCACACTTGTCGGGAGCCTTCTCGCCACACTCTCCAATTTCTCCTTTACCCTGTTTTTTTTAAAAAATGTATTATCAAGGCCCACGCACTAAAAAGTCCACAAAATTTGCCCCCCCACCCACCCAATCCGCCACTCAGCACTGAGCTATTGCCCCTCTGTGATGCTCTGCTGTCAACTGATTAAACCCCACTGGAAACAGGTCGGTCGCATTCCACAAGAAAATGGACACTGCGTTCTTTTGTCGATGCGTCTTTTATTGCCCATTCTTTAAATTACTGTTAACAGGCTAGGGATGAGCTGACGGGACAGCCTTGACGTAATAAAAACGTAACCACATCTCGGCCTTTTCTGGACCCCCCCCTCGCGCGAGGCACACAGGCCAACAGCATGCCGAGCGTCCAGGCTGCCTCCGTGTCTTCCATGGGACGCGTCTAGAAACAGGAACCGAGTGATACCCAACATTGCCATCAGGTCGACAGCTTAAACGAGACTTGTTTAAAGGTAAGACTGTATGATAAGCAGGGACGGAGAGGCATCAGAACTGCCACTAGCCGGACGGGGTAGAAACTAGGGGAATTCACTAGCCCAATGATATTTCTACTGGCCTAGGGGTTTTGGTTTTGGTTTTAATGCCTACAGCAGTTGGAAGGAGGGGGCAGATGAATCAATAGCCGACGAGCTAATGACTAAGGATTTTTAACAGCCCAGCATATTTTCTGGTGGCCTGGGGGCCACTGTATTTCCTCTTCCCTGATAAATACGTCTATATATATATATATAGTTTCATATTCTTAATTCAGTTTTCCTAACGTACAACTCCAAGAACTATACCACCACCATCACCAACACAACAAAAGTCATCCCCCTTCTTCCCACAAAGAATAGAACAAACTTGATTTCCCAGCGCATGGAACAGTACCCAACGTTATGCAAATGCCGCTCTTAACTGGTGCACAGTTATGGTGAACTGCTGGATGTCATGAGACCGAAAAGTAATTGGGGTGGAAGAGGGAGGGGGCCTGCAGTCGTCGGGAGTGGGATGAGCGTTTGCTTCCTGGCGTGTGTGCGTGCATCAGTCCTCGAGGATAGCGTGGATCAGTGCAGCATAGTGCCCCGGCACCCACGCTGCAGTCGATTAACTCCACCCGCTTGGAGCAGGAGAGAGAGGAGAGGCAGCCGATACCCTTGGCTGCTGGACACCAGATGTCGCCATCAGCTACATTATAAGTGACTTGCAAACACTGCTCGCCATTTTGCATTCCAAACCAGCAAGGTGATGCTGACAAACTGCAACTGGCTTTCCCAGACTCGCTGTGAGAAATCTGTGTCATGTCCGATAAAGTCGTTCACTTCTGGAAAAAGCAACTTCCGCGGACTAATCGAGATACACTTAACTTTTTCCGAAGAATTGATCTCTCAATTTATTTTAGGTGTTGGATCTTTCCATTTTATGTGGAAGGCCATCAGAACTATCTCTCTCAAAAAAAAAAACGTGGGAACTTTTTTCTTCTTCCTTTAAAACAAAAGCAGAGTGGGAGGTCATCGGCGCTTTCACGATAAACGATAAACATGAACATGACTCCATGCAGCTTTATGAAAGATATTATCAGCAGGATCATTATCGGTTTGGCGATGAAACGTGCAAATGACTACATGCAGCTTGAACAGTGACATTATCGGTCCATCTGATCTTCTACTGAAGAATAGTGTCATGCATTCAGAAGAAAATACTGTTTACGTAAGTGCACGTATACTATAGTCTAGTTCTGCTCTATCTCTCTCTGTTACACCTAGTCAGCAACTACTGCTGTATCACGGCAAGCGGCCTGCCGTGTTTAACAGGTGCCACAGAGGAACCACGCAACGTGCGGAGGCGCCGAGATATGAATTATGTACGACTCTTGATTGTTAGTCTTTGTGACTATGGCAACCACTAGCCCTTGCGCCACCTGACTGTCTCACGTAAGGAGTGAAGGCAAAAGCCACTCTTTGGCAGGGAGAAGGCAAACCCCCATGCTTGCATGTGGCTGCACATGCACACCAACCTTCCTACTCTCAATTTACAACTGATGTCTGTCTTTTTATTGAAGCAGGCCACCCCATTCAAAATAAATGCCACTGCCACCACAAACATGAATTCTGAAGGGCTACGGGTAAACTATTCTAGTTGACAAGCAGCATCGTAGTCACTAAGGCAATCAGAGGAGACGCCTCACATCTAATGCGGGAACAATATCCCCCCCCTCTCTCTCTATATATATATATATTCCTAAAATACCACGACTCGACAGTTGTCAACGTTCGGCACCACACCAGCATGATCCAGAGCCACTCTGCGATAAGTGGGGTCCTAAGTTCCCTCCCCTCTCCTCTGTTGGGGTAGAAGAGGAAGCTGGAGGATGGTTTGAGGATGAGGACAAAAACAGAATGAACGCCCTTGGCGTTTTGCTTGTTCCAAAGGAAAGTCGACTGACATTGCCTGTAACTTTACACGCCCAAGCAAAACACAAAAATAAACGTGGGGGGGGGGCGGGGGGGATATACTAGTTACTATGAATATACTTTGGGGAAAAAAATCAGCCTTCACAACCAAACATATACTGAAGAAATCAAGTCCGATTCCGCGGAAAAAGAAAAGCCCTCTGGTAGCGCCAAAGCTCGTTTGTCAGGCAGAGGGTAGCAGGTTTGGATCTCGTGTCAGAAACAAATGCTCTCTCTTTGGATATTGCACCTGCTTACAGGGCTGGCCGTGGAGTGTTCTGATCGAACACTCACGCTTTCTCTCCATTCACCCCACCATTATACGCCCAACCCCGTTCATCGCCTTTTCATCTAGACCCCGTCGTAAGACGGCCTCCGTTGCTGCAATAAACTAGCAGGCCACCTATTTTGCGTCAGTACTCACGCCGC
This sequence comes from Lanistes nyassanus, assembly GCA_004794575.1. Taxonomy (NCBI): domain Eukaryota; kingdom Metazoa; phylum Mollusca; class Gastropoda; order Architaenioglossa; family Ampullariidae; genus Lanistes; species Lanistes nyassanus. The sequence goes on along the minus strand of SMGT01016925.1, from coordinate 97,868 downwards.
GGTGCTCTCTCGGTGACAGACTCCAGGAAGTCCTGTGGGGTCATGTACGGTACCTCCTCGTACTCCACGGAGGCGAACTGGTGAAAGCGGAGCTGGCGGTAAGACATCTTGGTGTCAGCCCTCTCCCCCTGTCGAACAGCAGCAACAACAGCGGATGCTCAGTCACTGCTCATTGCACGCCATTCTCATGCAGTTTATTCATTCACAACTTTAAATGAAAACACCCCTCCCCCCAAAAAAAATGTTTCCGCTCTTGCCAAGTTTGGCTGAATTGTTTCAATGTGTCTGCTCTGTTGTGGGTCACCCATTCATGATGTCTGACCCTGCGAGATCCTCGCTCCATTAACAAGTGTGTGGTTTAAAAAAAAATCAAACAGCCACAGAGCTGGGGTGGCATGAACAGTTAATGTGCGTTATCGTAATAAAACGTGCCAGTCACGGAAACGTAATTACAGCTGAATGAAATCACCGGCCCAAGGTTACCGGCCCCTCGCGAGGGGCATTTATCTGCCGAATTTCAATTTCTTCCTCGTCCCCCTGTCCCCTAGTCTGGCGAGCCGGTCGACCTAGAAAGTAATGCTTGTGTTGCGTTCCGTCCACCAACGTTTCAAAACATTACGTCGATGATAGTACATGTGAATAACATGCCCTCTCTCCTGTGCGTGTGCGGTATCCCCAAGCAGTTCTACCGTCTTCACTGATGAAAGGACACCCCCCCCCTCACCAGCACAATAATAATAACAAAAGTAAGGGATTAATTAACCCATCATCCAGCACTACAAAATTACAAGAAACAAAATTTTGGAAGAAGCCTATTATGGCTGTCTAGACCATTCCATTTCCATTTGTACATAAAGATCTGAGATCAAATACACACACATGCCAGAACTGGGCAGACATACTCCTAGTGTGAACGAAGAGAGTCTAACATTTAATATTTCATTAAATCGATCAACTTATAGTGGTGACATGCAGTGCAGTCCACTTCACATGATTTTAGGAGGCAAGAAAAACATTCTAGCATTAGCTAACTTTCCTCTTAGCCAAATTAGACCAAGTGAAGCACGATGATTGGAAACTTCGAACAAAGTACAGGTATATTTCTCATGTAATCCAGCCTAGTGTTAGATAGACAGTGACTTAAAAAAAAAATCTTTCAGAACCAAAGAATTCAAAATCATTTCATTATTTTTTAATAACACTTTGGCCATATCTTTCCAAATTTAAATGAAGCATACCAACGGTCTGACTAGTTTTAAGGACTCTAATGTTAAGTCTTGTGTACTGCTGATGACAATCCTGTCTTTCCGCATTTGGATCCAACAGGTTGACCTTAAAGGTTATGTTGGCAAGTCTGAGGCACGCAGTCAATCTTTACAGCCATTTAACTGCCATGTTTTGGATTTAGAGCTCCCTCCGCCTCTGCTACAAAAACTAAAATTGTACAGGGTAATACATTATAAATTTAAATGCACCAGTGTGTATTTCGATGAATTACTGGTAGCTCTGAATGCATGTATTTTGACTGAGCTTTGGGTAGAAATAAGACTCCAGCTAGAAAGATCACTCTGAAAAGCAAAAGGTTGATCGTTTGACTTGCAAAACCAGATTACTATAGAACACATGATGGTAGGCCATGAAACTATACCTTTTTCATATACCTGATGTTTGCAAAATCATTCCTCTTTACCTTTAAATCTAGTAGGACAAGCAAGCTGCTGAAAACGGAATAAAAAGTTTAGATGTCTGACATACAGTGGGAAAAACTTCAAGTTCATTCTACATGTCCTTCACTCCCTGGCAGTCATGAAAATCTGTCACACTATGTCATAAGCACACACATGTATATCATTAGCTTTGTGCTGTTCTTAACCAAAGACCATTTTAACTTTTCCTCTTTTGGTATTGTATATAATATTTTTCATGCAGTTTCATTTCCACTTTACATAACACTCATGCCTAAATGATATTCTTTATTTCATAGGAAGGCACACAACACTACACAGTTATGTAGGTTTCAGTTTTCTTCATCTTTTATAGAACAGAACACTGATAACTACAGTTGTACCAAATATTTCATTCAAATTTGTATTAAGCCAAATAATGGCAATATACAAATAACTGTATTCAAAAGGTTTTCAATAATTCAATAATTAAAATTTGAATATTTAAACATGTATTTTGCCAGGACTGCACAATACTGGGAAAAAATTATTATTCAGTTACAGAAGACCCAACCAAAAGTTCAAAAGGTTATGATCAATAAGAGTATTAATAATAAAAGCTAGAATGTAATAAAAATGTCATATTGAATATATGGTATTGCCAGTAAGTGGTCCCATTTTGATGAACCTACATTTTGTATTTGTATTCTGTACCCCCCTCCCCACCTAAAACACCCTCTCCCCACCAAAAACATGCACATTTGTATTTGACTATAGATATTGAAAACCTTGCATTTGGTGCAGCACTTTTGATAACTATTCACTCCAAGCAGACCTTGAAGAAACTTGCAATCAATTCAGCTTCTCTACAACTAATACTTTAGGGAATATGTGACAGGTTCTAACTTCTAAGTTTTATGTCCTTCTAACCAGACCTTGTGAAACTTCAAGACTTATTTTATTACTCTCTTCTTACCAAAATTTACTCCCACCCTGTTTATTTAGGGTTTCTGGCCTGACCTTGTTTACTACATGTCTGGAGAAGCACCAACATGCACATGCACACCTATATGACTCTGTGACTGAATGATAGCAAGAGAAACAAACTTCTGTGCAAGTGCCCTTCCCACCCATCCCCCCCCCCCCAATAAAAAAGTGTGAATGTTAATAACATAGAGTAGCAAAGACAAAAGGCACCTGCAGGTAAATCTTTTATCACCCACTCACATCTGAGGCACATCTAAGAAACAGTTGAAAAGTCTTGGACCAGAAAGAAGGGTATAATTATAGTAATTACAATGTTTATACATCTAACAGAGCTAGAATACATCATTTGACTTCATTAAATATCATTTGAGTGAAAAACATCAGCAAGAACACACGACATGCAGTTATGCTCAAAGGAGAAGGGATGTGGGTGGCAGGTTGATGGAGTAGGAGCAGAACAGGGCAAAATTATCACCCTATATTATATGCACCAAAGAATTAAACATCAGCTATGCTTTGCCATCTAAAATGCATGCCAGTTTTAATATATGAAGATACACGTACAGGGGATGGTTTCATTGACTGGAACGTGGAAAGATTATGCAGAAGTCATGAGAACCTTTCCTTAAACAGCAGAATCAGGAAAATATCCTGTTTGAATCTGCACCTTTTGTCTTTAATATTAGGTGCAACACTATATCACGTTACCATTTCAGAAATTTCACAAATGCTGATAGTGAAATAAACTGAAATGATAAGAAATTTTGTTTTTTAAAAATAATATTGTAATAACTGGATGTTATGTAGCCGGGTGGTGGTTACGTAACGCCCTGGAGTCCACCCGACCGGCCCCTGAACTATACTGCGGGTGGCCATTTTGCACATTTACAAGGGTAAGAAATATACAATATACATTATTATATATGTTTTTTGTTTATAATTATACAAACTGCATATTATAAACTGCATATCATAAACTGCTAGACAATTTTTGGTTTGTTTTTCAAATATTTTGTTAATACATTTTAGACTTTGTAGTCAACTGTTGTTTTATTGACTTCTGCATAATTTAATTTTTGCCCATAGAGGTGATTTACATGGATATAGGACAGCACTTTTTGTCACATTGCAGCTTACTGTAAAATAATTCCACAAGATTACATAACCACTGTAAGATAACGATGTCTTCACATGCGTTTGCAGCGTGTCGGAATTAGAATGATTCTATCTTAAACTCTGTGAAGAAATTTAAATCTTATTTTTAAAGCAGCCCACAATTGCGTCTGGACTTAGATGTTATCATCAAGAGGTAAACATGCCTGGGCAAAGCCCCCTATAAACAGAAATGTTTGTTCAAGTCTAGATTATCCATTATTAAAGCGTTGCTCTGATGAACAAAATTAACTCTTTCTTCTTTTGTGTTTTGGATAAACTGTTTCAACATGTCGAAGCACATCGGTAAGTAACAAGATTCCCCCGCTCCCACCCCGCCAAGGGAAGTGTGAAAACTAAAAGGTCTATTGTTTGCCTTGCAAGACCAGCTTAACTGAAGGCAAGAACATACACATCTTTTGCGGGGCTAGGCCATACAAAAGGGGAAGCGAAATTTGACACATCAGCTGTGACCTCGTAAGGGGGAAGCGGTCGTGGAGGAGTGAAGCTGTGCAAGCATGTCTGAAGTCCAAGGTGTTCTGTCCCTTGGACTGCAGTCAACGCAGTAGTTGCTACACCCATGACCCCTCTATGCCACGGGCAAAGTATTTTACATTTTCACGCTGCAAGCTCAGGGACTAAAATCGAAATATTTATAAAATCATTAAAAACGACCAAGAACGGGCGAGAAAAAGTGTAGGATCAGGTTGCTAGAAGGTTCAAAGATGCCAACCAACCTCATCATGACTGGCGTATACAACAGGAACAATCCGCGCATTTTTAGCTCTCATCCACTCATAAACGAAGTAAACTGCGCCACCTCCCATAGCTGAGGTCATTAGAGAATAAATACATCGCCTGGCCGTGATATGTGAGGTCTGAGCAGCCCGCAAAGCCGCAACATCTCGCACTAACCGAACCAGACGTCTAGCTAAGGCACCAGGCACCGCCATTTTAGATTCAACATCATCTCCCCCCACCACACACACACACACACTGCGCATGCGCAGTAGTCAAGCTTCAACACGCTTATAAAAACTGGGCAAGTTGGCCTGCTTCACAAGGGCTGACGGAACAACCGTTGACGGTAATTACAGTTTCATTTCATTTTCTTTTATTTCTGTGCTGGATTACTCGCACTTGCTTCGCGGATCAGTGGTGTCTGTCGTGCTGATTTACTTTTTGGAAACTTCCACACCTGATTGCACAGTTTGATCACTTGCAATAACTTTCTTCTCAGTCGTCATTGATTCAACAGGACCCTACGTATGTAGGCCATTGAGCTTCATAACCTACCATTACATACATGTATGTATCTGTCTTGTCGTTTATCACCTGATATACCAGTCGGCGTACGGGCAACACCGGCCGATCTAGTTTGCCGATGTGTACCGTTATTTCTTGTCAATTTCTTTTGACGTCATTAGAACGCTTTCAGCGGCGAAAGTGTACGTAGGTCTTTATCTGTACACTAGAGTCACACCTGTTGTTTAGAAAGTTGCTTTGTTAGAACTGAACTTAGTGTGGATGGACTGCCCACGAATCTTTTCTTTAACTTTCTTCCACCACTACCGAAGAGATCGAACCTTTAAAAATGTCGTTGTCATGTGGGCTTTCTCTTGTTTTTTTTTCTCTCTCCCTCTCGCTTCTCACCCCTTCGCTCCCCTTTCATAGTTTTCACACACCCATTTTCTCGTTTCCTTTCCTTTCGCAATTTTTTCTTTCTTTTTCTTTTATTTGTTTAATTATTTATCTTGTTGGGAAGCTTTTTTTCTGGGAGCATGAAAATGCACAGTGAAGTAGAATTATAAACTGCGCTTTGAGACAGTTTAGAGAATCTAAGTATGGGTTTTATTTCGCTTTGAAGAAGATATTGCCATACTTGTGGGATGTAAAACTGCATTTGTATTCGTTACTATGTATTACGTACTTTCGTGCATCAGAATCTATGTACATGAGCACTTTGCATTGCTATGTACTACTCGTCTGGGCTGCATGAATGGGGCTATCGCAAACCGCTTAGCTGGCGAAATACTGCAGACATTGCAGTCGCGCGCAGCCCGCACTCGTATAAATTGATCAGACAGAAGGTGAAAAGAGAGTGGGAGGGGTGAGAGAGGGGAGGGGAGGGGGCAGAGAGTGTCACTAGCCCTGGCGAAAGTTTTACGTGGTTTTTTTTTTAAAGGTAGAACGCGAAATATCTGAAATTGTTCTAATATGCTTGTCTGTTATTCTTCTGTGTCTTTTATACTGTGGCAGTCCTCGTTGTCATCACCTTGTATTTCTCTTCCTCCTTCTCTTTGGTTCTTGAAGCCTGACACTATTTTGCTATTTGAGTATTCCGGCTTACTGTGTGGAGCTACAGCTGGGTTGCATGAGCGCGCATGTCCTCTCTATACACTTAAGGATTTCCCCGAATTTCAGAGACTAAACAAGGGCTTTCTTAACCGTGTCAATGTGGGTGCTAATTTGGCGAACTACGAAGCACGAGGCAGTCCGGCCAAGAAGTGCCCTCAACGGGCTACAGCATGGCAAACAAGAAAACTGGGCTGGCTTGCAAAAGCGTTCTTATCCCCTGCTCATACGTAAAGGTGGACGTAAAATACACAGCGCGAATGGGGCTTGCGGCCACCCTTCTGACAGGAAAAGCAGCTAGGAACGCTTATCGAAGCCAGCCGAGAGCTGTAGCAACCTAGCGGAGGAGTTTAAAAACGTAGTCGTAAGCGCTACGGTCGCTTAGCGTATTGTCGTTACGTTCGATACTCGCGCTTGTTTATCTGGAGAAGTAAATCGCGCGTATGACGTGGCTTTGGCGTTCTGCTGGGACTGCGAGTTGGACCCCCACGCTGACGTGGTAGACGAGATTCACAGAGCATGCCCTGATTTCACCAGAACTTGCAAGCTTGCAAGTTGGAGCTGACAATACGAGTGGAGTACCTGTGCGGAGGGCCATTTATTTTACTGGAGAGGAGACTGATATAGGCGATGACTGTTGAGATAAGCTTTCCTTTGAATGACATTTTGCGCTGTTTACGCAATGATAATTGTGATGAGGTTCATTTCACCGGTGAGTTGAGGGGTGGGGGGGGTGGTAGGGTTGGGAGCGACAGAACAGATGCGTCCTCCCGAAGTTATCTTACGCGTGAAAGATGTTTTCCAGCACCAACAGCAGAGGAGAGAAGTGTCTGATTGCTGGTGTTTAATCTTTCCCGAAGAATTAACAACAGTTCCTTTGAGGAGGCAGTAAAATTGTGCGCGCGCACACTTTCTTTCTTTTCTGTGCGCGCGCGCGCGCGCACTCACGCACGCAGAGTTAAATAACTGAGAAAAACTGTGACAGACATGGGGATGGGGGACGAGGTGGGGGTGTGAAGGTACCTGGATTATGACCACCCTTTGTGACGAAACTGATTTAATCCCAGCGAGCTCTGAGCTAACCGGGGAAAAAACCCAATCCACCAATAACTATCTAGCTTGACATCAATCATTAGTTGAGAATCCGTGACATCTGTCTTACAGTCCAGCCCCCCCCCCCATCACACCCTCTTACTCCTTATTATCAAGCATATTTTAAGCTTGCCTGCTGATTTGTTTACACAGGTCTTTATCTACACAGACGACAACAACACAAAGCTCACGCGAGTCCTGGTTCTAAGCTTGTAGCGGACGCACACCGTGTGCCATCCGAGTCATGTTGGTACATGACATCAAGCTTCGATGAATTCTTGTTGCACTCCCCACCCGCCAACCCTGCGAGAGCATATGCAGAGCGCTCGCACTTGCACGTTTACGCACGGACGCACGCTCAGACAGTCATGCGCTCGCTCGCATGCACACGCGCATGCCAGCAGTCGGTGGTACCTGGGCAGCTACGGCTTTTTCACTGCTACTCAGCTGCGACACGTGGAGATCTAGGTAAATGTTGCGATCACTGTGACCGACAAGAGGGTGGCCCGGCTGTTGGTGCCCCGCTGTTATGGCCAAGTCGGGGGGGTGGGTGGGTGGG
>SMGT01016925.1:52219-90023 GCA_004794575.1 Lanistes nyassanus | reverse complement strand
GGGGGGGGGGGGGGGGGGGGGGGGGGGGGGGGGGGGGGGGGGACCCGCACCGAACAGCTGGCACGGAGATGGTCGGCGATGATTCTTGCTTTCAACTTCCTACTGCCTCGCACTGCGCACCCGAGCAAATGATGTGAGAGTGAGAGACGGAGAGGTAGAGAGAGGTGGGGAGGGGGAGAGAGATAATTATAGTTCAAGGTTATGATTGTCAGCATTTTTCTGGCTTATGCCCCAATTTTCTTCCTTTCTGTCTGTCTGTTATTCTTTCCTTCCTTCCACTGTTGTTAAGGGAAGGTGGATGAGGGTCTTAAGAAAATTCTCGTCGGTGTCTTTACATGCCCTTTACAGTTAAAAACGTAGGAAAACCTTCAGTGGTGACCGTTGTTGTCATCGCGCCACCTTCCACCATAAGCCTAGGGCTGGTTTGCGTGTCCGATCGAAACCCGTTTTCAGTCATAAGTTTGCCAGTGAATTTCAGAGTGTCAACTGGCGCTAAAAGGCAGTATTGTGCCCGGAAAAGAGGACGCATATCTTCAGTTAGCTGGGCTTTGGTTCCCATACGTCTGATCTGGAAGCAATCGCTGCACCACCATCTTCATCTCTAGCCCCTCGCACAGTAGTTACGCGTCCCTGAAACCGCAGTACGAATGACACTTAAAGAGCCACACATTTCTTGAACACTGCAGGAGAAGGCCACTCTTGATCCGTAGAGCGCTCTGCAATCGAACGTCTGCAGTTGTTGCACGGTGCAGCAAATAGGCGTGTGACTGCATGCACCGTCGGCAGACGTGGAAGAAATCACCATGACCGAGTCGTTCGAAAAGTACCCGGCAATAAAAATGTCTCCCTTCAAGTTATCACCCAGCTTTATCGTTCTGCATGTTTAGGTAGATAAACACCGTCGGTAGATACAGGTAGATACAGGTAGATAAAGCCGTATTGGACCCGGAACGGCCATATTGCACCCCGTTGTCCGACTGTCGCTCCACTGTAAGACAAGCACGGCAATCAGGTTTCTGAGCCTTGCGCGTGAAGACTGTTAGGGATCCTGTTGTAAACGTGTCTCTGAGAACGCTGGAACGGACGTGTTTGCTGTAGGTTTATGTGGGTCTCACACGGCCCGACCAAGCCGAAGGAAAACTGTTGTGAACTACTCCAGCAGTTGGCAACAAGCACGCACCTTGACGTCTTCCAAACACCAGACCTGGGCTGTCTTGCATGAGGGGTCGTATCCCCTGTTTATACGTAAAGGCGCACGTAAAATACACAGAGAAATGGAACTGACGACCTCTTTTATCACCGATAAAGCAGCTATGAACGTTCATGGAAGCCAGCTCAGGGGTGGCTTGCACGAGCGTTCGTATATGCACTCCCGATCATAAAGCAGGTCGCCAGTCCCATTTCCCTGTGTGTTTTACGAATGCTTATGCAAGCCACCCTTGGACTGGCTTGCATGAACGTCCGTAGGTGCTTTGCTGGTAATAAGATGGTCGTAATGCCCATTCGCCCTATTTTACGACCACCTTTACGTATGAACGTGAAATAAGAACGCTCATGCAAGCCATTCCTGGGCTGCATGGTAGTTGTATCGCCTGCTTATACTTAAAGATGCACGTAAAATACATAAGGCGAACGGGCCTTACGACTGCACTTATGGCCGGAAAGGCAGTTACGAACGCTAATGCAACCCAACCTAGACCCATATCTTGGCTGTGCGGGCTGTAGAATTTTGCTACAGCGTCCCCGAAGAAATGGTATGATGGGAATCTCTTGAGCGAAGTTAGATGAAATGTTTGTTAAAGCCCCTTGCCTGGTTAAAGGCTTGCTGAAATCCGCTGAATTAAGAGGCCCGCACACTGTTTCACTGCATCGAATTAAAGAAGTCACAAGAAGTTAGTCCGGCTACTCGCCACAAAAGATCATTAAATTTTAACAAACCTGGATTGAGTATTTTGTTAAAGCGGCGCTAGACAGCGTACAATAGAAAGAAATTAAGCAGCGCCTGAACGGACTAGTAGTTTCGCTGGGTCCTCATTACTTCTTTCATACAACGAAGGCTCATCGTGCGCACGGCTCGACTAAATCGTATCAAGCAGCAGCTAAGAACTAAACGAGCCAAGCGCACTGAAAACATCTAATTTTGACGAATCACGTCCCTGACCAACTTCTTCTCCTCGACAGTCGAGCGAAAATACGTGTCTGTAAAGAATATTCATTCCAGTTTGGTTGAAATTCGGTACCTTTTGCTGTGAATGGCTGGACTAGTTTCTTATGAGTGCGTTAGTCGAAGAGTGTGCGGCTAGCATTAGTCAAAGCGTGTGCGCCCGCTATTAGCATTTTTTTTAAATAAAAAAAACTAGCGTCCTGGTTGACTTAAACCGTGTGAAACCGACCTTGCCCATTTTCCTGCAGGTGCGTTTATCCCTAAAGCAAACGGCACCTGTCATGATCTTGACGACTGACTGATTGCTGGATTTGTTTCAGTGAAACAAACGGACTCATCGATGCGGGAGGCGAAGATCGCTCTGTCTCGGCTCATCGCTGCTCCAGGTTCCTCGGCAAAGCGAGAACTCGCTTTCTCTTCCGTCTTTGTCTGCCTCCCTAGCGGTGATGATAACGTTACCTCCCCCCTGACCAGAGTAGCAAGACGGCAGCAGCTGTAAATCACAAGGTAGCAGCAACCTCCTACGCCGCGGTGTCGGCCAGACGATGGCAGTGGGACCACTGGCCGCACACTCACTCTGCAGGGAGGCCGCGTGCTTTGGGACAGGACCAATCGCGACTCTGAGCACCTTGGCTGGTCCGCGGCCCTCCACCTTCCGCTGGCTATGCAGGACGCAGGTCGCTGCTGTGGCTAGCTGACGGGCGACATTCGCTGGCCGTCCCTCCCTCCAGCTGTTAACGGATAGTCACAGGTAATACCCAGGAATCGCCCAGACACGAAAGGATCCGTACGCTCCCCGCGCGAGATCCCGTGGCACAAAAGGATTTCTTCCCTCATCAGCTGATTGTCGCGCATGGAGTAAAATTCGTCTCTGGATCGCTAACGAGTGTGTTCTAGTGCGAGGGGAGTGTTACTGTGATGGGGGTAATTTGTTGTTTTGTCGCACTTTGTGATATGAAGCGCAAGGTAAATGCTGGGTCCTTACCACGAGGGGTTAACTTCATTCAAACGCAGTTTAAACTCTCCGCTGAGCCTTGAGGGCAGCAGCGCTCGACAGTCGTCCAACACGTTTTGGTTTAATTTTTTGATCAATGAATTTATGAAAGTCATTGAAAATGCCGAAGGCTGAGTTTTCGGAAAGAATAAAAACGATAAATGAGTGTTAAAAACGATCTTCGACGGCTCCTTTCGCCGTCAGTGCTGTATGACGTCACGAAAAGCACCTCTACGTGCACTTGCGCGTGCTGGGATAGAGCGCCTCCTTAGGCTGTGGGTGGGCGCCGCCCACAGTCACCATTGTGTGACAGAGACTTCGGACATCCCGGCTTCCAGTGGTGGAGAAAGGAAGCTACACAGGTTACAAGCGTTCATCCTATTTCCAGCGCCGCGCCGTGTGGAATTCAGTTCCTTGCGCAGGCTTCGTGTTCCCCTTCCTCTCAGCTGCCTCCCTGTTGCACGTGCTGGCTCCCTGCTGGGAGATCGGGGACAGGAACGTGGGAGCCCTCGAGCCCCTGGCCTCCCGCAGGCCTAGCCGTTCCGCTTGTCAGTTCCAGCGGGTTCTAGCACCAACCACGCCATCTCGCCACGGTCAGGCACCCCCGGGGCAGCGGCACCGCCAACAGCAACAGCAGCAGCTGCAGCAGCACGAACCCGAGTGCTTGCTGCTGCAGCCGCTGGCGCGACGTTGGCCCGCGCGTGCCCTCGCGGTCGTTGTGACCTCCAGCCGCGGAGGATCCTCGGTGTTGGCGCCCAGGCGTGTCCTCTGCTTGTTGCTGCCGTTGCTGCTGCTGCTTCTGCCAGCGCCAACGTCCGCATCTTCTGATCCATCGGCCGCGGAGATGCTCGCCGTTGGACACCTGCCTTCTGGAGTTATCACACCCACATCATCGGTGGCGACGACAACAGCAGCAACACTCATCGCGAACCTGCCGGTTATTGACCCCGTGTCTTCACTCTTGACCAGCGACGGTCTGGAGCTTCCGCAGGGTGATCAGCCACTCCCTCCCTTCAGGGATGGCACCCCGCCGCTGCCTGGCCACTGGGGAGCTTCCACTAGCAGGACTATGTTCGTGCAGACGCGCCACGGGAAATACTTGGACATGTTGCCTACCGGGCAGGTTCGTGGAGTTACCGAGGCCACGGCGTTCAGTAAGTATCCTCAAGTATTCCGTGTCCTGTCTACGTATACCAGGTTAGCGTTAGTGTTAATCTTTAGTTGTGGGCTGTTACATAGTCCCGGAGGTAATAGCTTAGTAACATTCTCTGTCCGCCTGCCTGGCTGCCTGTCTGTCTGTCTAGCTGGCTGCCTGTCCGTCCGTCCCTTCCTCCGTCCGTCCGTCTGCCTGCCTGCCAGCTTGTCTGTCTTTCTGTGTATGTGTGTGTGTGTGTGAGAGAGAGAGAAAGAAAGAATACGTCGCACAATAACACGTCAACAACCATAACCAGCACCCATTTCGTGCATATTAAAAGATGTAGAACTGTAAAGGCAACTTTCCCCTTACTTGCAGCGATCCAGTAGCTTGTTCCTGCCGTGATTCAACTACATCTGCAGGCCTAACCTGACGATTTTCCCCGCGATTAACGTTGTTGCACCCCGAAACCTTCATTCATACCTGGATAAGTTCTCCATCACTGTCATTCGCCTAATCCCGGGCTCATCATCGTTCTCTCTTTCTGTTCTTCCTCCAGTCAGCTTGTTTTCTTCCCTCCAATGAGCCCCGTCCAGTGGTTGGCGCTTCGTCGTGGTGCGTCACCATGCACTCAGTGCACCGCAAACGTGAATTATGTAGAGTAATTTCCAATTAGTCCTGTGAAGTTATTCAGAATTAGGTGACGCACCGCAGCCTTCATGATGGTATGGGGTTGGACTCGCTTTTTCAGAAAAGAAAACGTGCGTGTGTGCGTGCGTGCGGGCGTGCGTGCGTGCGTGCGTGCGTGCGTGCGTGCGGGCGGGCGAGGTGTTCACATTTGCGTTGTCGAGAAGGTGAGTGAAATTTGGAAGTGGGGGGGGGGGAGGCCTAAGATACTTATCTAGCAAGGGCGAAAGATGGTTGATGACTGTAGAACGTAGGGGATCACTTTCTAAAAAAAAAATTCTGTATGAAGAGCACATCTCCCTAACCAGATCTACAAAATAAAATAGAAGAAAACCTTTCAAAGCTCATTTATGTTACGTGGCACCGCTGTCCAGGGCTGGCTTGCATGAGCATTCGTAGCTTTCATTCCGGTCATAACAGCAGTCCTAAGGCCCGTTCGCCTTGTGTATTTTACGTGCACCTTTACGAATTAACAGGAGATACGAACGCTCACACAAGCCACCCCAGGTACCGGGAATCTTTGTGTAATAGCTGCATTAGTACACCTCTTTTATGTCGCCATGCGCATGCTGGGTAATAGTTTCGGCGCGCCACCGTTTGGTAAACCCACACAGTAGGAATCTGCGATTGCTCCCAAGCAGACCAGGTTACTTGGGGATTTTCGTCTTCCTTCTCGATAGCTTCTGCCAGTCTGCCGCTGCCGTCTCTCTCACTCTCCTCCCTCCCCCTCCCAGCCCCCGTTCCCCGCTAACTCGAAACTCTGCTGTGGTTCCCTCGCCTCCGTTTCCATGTTTATGATTGTAAAACATTGAGCAGACGATCTTTACTGACGCCATATCTGTCAGCGACCCAGAAGCTCGTGTAGTTTCCACGACGCCCTGGTGTACAGCCACCACTTGATGTAACCCCCAGTCCTCCCTCCCCCCCCCACGCTACCCTTCCCCGTCCAGAGGAGGAGAACAGCTGGGTTTGCCACCTGTAGTTCTTCAATCGCAGTAACTTATCTCTAATTCTTCTATGTGTGTGTGTGTGTGCGCGCGCGCGCGGGGACGCGAGCAAAGGGGTGAGCGTGCTTGTGTGTTCGTGTTCATGTTTTGTTCTGCAATTCACTTCTTTCTTTCTTTCTTGCGGTTGGCGGGATCATACTGTGTCGTCACCCAGTGACTGCTGTGCGACATCACGCATCCTTTGCCTGTAGTTACGTCACACTGATATTGACAAATTTTCCCTTCTAACACTAGCGGCGAATTCTTGAAAAAGGGGCAGAAATTAGTCGGACGAGGAGAGTTACATATGCAGAACTCCCAACTCCAGCTAGCGTTCAAGCCTAGATTCAATAGCGGTGAACTGTTTAACGCGTCTTGTCGCCTGCAGCAAACAGGTAGTCAGTGGCCATTTGTCATCTCCGGAACGGGGGAGGGTGGGGTCTTTCACGTTCCGTTTGAAGTCGAAGCCGGGCAAGCCTGAACACGCCTTGACCATTAGCTGACCTTCACCTCACACGGGGAACCAAGCGGCTGACCAGGCAGTGCGGTGATTAATTAGATCTTGAATTAACTGCCCGTCGAGACGTCTCTTCCCCCTCCCCCCCCCCACCACTGCCTGCTTCCCCAACCTCTCTGCCCGACTTTCCGAGCTCCCGGCTCTCTCACGTCCACCTTTTGCCTTTCATGCACCTCCGATTTCAAGATCCGTTGATCATTCACACGGCAGGCGAGGAGGGGTGGAGGAAGGGTAAGGATGGTGAAACTCCCCTGGTCCTCCATCCCCCCCCCCAGCTACGCCCTTCCATCTCCTCCCGTCTACCGAACAATAAAGGATTCACACACAACCCCGCCATCTTGGCCCTCCGTTGGGTAACAAGATGAATGCCGGAGCGCTGACCTTCTCTATCCCTCTGCCAACACTGATTGTCTTGGTCTCAGGGTCCTGTCTAGCACTCGTGCAGGGGTGTGTGGGGTGTGGACAGTTAGCAGCAGATGCAAGAGAAACAATTTGTTTTGCTTTCTACACATCTAAGCATCATGTTACGTTAACACTAAAAGTCGAGTGGTCAATTCAGAAAATATTCGTGGTTAAACTGTCTACTTGGTCAGTCTCTCGCTGACTGTGTTACTCTCCTTCTGACGTCTGTTGTACACACCTTCACCCGGCGGAAGTTGCGCGCTGGTCCTCTAGCTCCGCAACACATACAGAGTTAACATTTCTCTTTCGTTTTACTTTATTATTTGTTCCCTTCTCCCATTTCAATTCATTTCACCGCTGCGTCTTATAAAGATTAGCATTCCTAAACACACACTCCGTGACTGCTTGCCTGGCCATCTGTCTGTGTATCTTACTTTACTCCATTCTTTGCAGTACGTCTTGTGAAAAAAAAGACAGATGTCTGTAGAAATAGCTTTGTGAGCAGCCTGTAGTCATACCCAGTTACGTGTGGCAGGTGTATGTAAACCTGCGACTCGCTGGCTCTCCGTTCGACCAGAATCGTGCGAGTGAATGAGATCGTCTGCTCTAGCACTGTTGGCGGCGTTGAGTTCTTTGAAGTTTCCTGGCGGTGATTATGAATATGATCCGCCTCGAGCCCTCTCTTTGAATGAGCAGCAAAGCTTAAGAAGAAAGAAAGAAAGAAAGAAAGAAAGAAAGAAAGAAAGAAAGAAAGAAAGAAAGAAAGAAAGAAATCACACAAGATTCGGGGCCTGTGCTGACTGGCAAGCAAGGTATCCCCTCTTGACAATCGCAAAGACGTACAGCTGGACCAACGGTGAGTTTTACAAACGCAAAGGCTGCGAGTGAAGCGAGGCGGTCAGATCAAAGCTCCTGCAGACAAGTACAGTATCTCTTGCCACAAGATGTTTAGTTTCGCTGACGACTCTGGCATGGAGGAAACTCGCACGCAAGCTGTTTGGAAATCTGATGGAAAAGCGAGTCGTCAGGCGGAAGATGACAGTGAAGGATTTAAATTAGCTGTGTTCCTGAGTCAAGCATCATCTTGCTTGTGGTTCCATGTTTTTCTTCGTTTACCCGTTTCTTCGTTCGCAGATGTTCTGCAAGCTCCGACCTCAAAAGACCAAAGAACCGCAAGCGCAGGTGTAAGTTGTGAAGTCATGCGGCAGGGCCGCAGCGACACGCACACCCGGATGAAGCACTTGATACCTGTATTATTTTAATTGTCACGGCTATCGTTTCGCGTCAGTGCTTCGGTTTTTGCGATTGCCAGCAGCTGGCGCCCGCTTCCGGAGGCGAGTTCTACAGACGCGAGGCACGCGAGCGAAGACAGGTTCTGAGGTCTGAGACACTATGTATTGGACCCCAGCAGCACCAACGTCACCGAACTATCTTCGTTCGCGCTCCTTTGGGTCTGTGAAACTCGCCTCCGATCGAGGTTATAACAATTAGGACGATATTTGCACTGCGGACGCAAGCGGAAGTGGACAGATCAAAATACCAAATCGTTAGTGCGACCTTCGAGTCTAGCGACATCTGCCAGGTATGTGGCGGATCTGCTACTGTCATTTGTCATGGGTGGCACATTCACAAGTCCGGAACTTGTTTGATCTAACGGCTGCAACGATTCGCTGCTTGACTGTCTGGGAGAGAGAGAGAGAGGTGGGGGTGGGGTGGTTGCTGGCCAGCTCGCAGGAACCTGGCAGACACACTCTTTCAAGCCAGTTTTTAGCAACAGACCCAGACGAAGTATGAATAAATTTGACAGACTGAAGCGTACACTGTCAACTGCGAAAAGAAGCCATGAGCGGCGCTGCTGTAAACACTGAGGCCATATTAGCCTAACAGCGTACGGCGTCGAGGAGCGCGCGAGCGAGCGTTTGGGAATACGCGCGTGTGCGTATGTGGATGAGTGTGCGTGCGTGCGTGCGTGCTTTATGACGACGCCGACGACTGCAAAAGATACGACGATAAAGAAAGATGATGCCGGTCGATCGAGCTAACCTTATCCACCATAGAAAGAAGCTGCCAGGGAAAAAAAAAAATAAAAGCACGTGCTGCACGTGTCGAAAGCTACTGACGCTGCCGAAAACCGCGAAGTTTGACTTGCTTGGAATTAAGGGTTATTTTTGCAGACATGTACTTGGTGCCAGAGACCCACACAAGCAAACCCACACAGTAGTATAGGAACTACTTAGAAGATTGTGAAACGTAAACCTGTATGGGAAGAACTGCGATGTGAAAGGTTTCTCCGCTTATTTGGAATCACAGGTTCGGAGGCATATGGTGTGAGCGTAAAATCGTCCCGTCAAAGGAACAGCCGCTTATACAGAATCACACACCTGTAGGCTGTCCGTGCCGCTTATTGGCCATTACCGTACGATAAATCGCTAATCAGGGTTTCGGTGTAAGGGTCGCCCGTCAGTCGTCCTCCCCCCCCCCCCCCCCCCCCCCCCCCCCCCCCCCCACACACACACGCCCACACGCACAGCCATTTGTATGGACCCAGAGCTGATTTGTGACGCTCTGTTGATATATTCCCGGAGTTCGATCTCAAGACTGTGCTGTGTAAACAATCGTCCCTAAGATGGTAGACGCCCCTCCCTTACTGATCCACCCCCACCCCCGCCACCCCGGACATCTTGAAAAGAAAATCGCCTTGAGCCAGTTACTTGCTCAGCCAGGCATCTCAGTTCAGAGCAAGTGCGGACAGTGGCATGAGAAATTTTGAAAGGAGACCTCGCTAAAAGTTGTTGGTATTGTAATTTGTTTGCCGCGCCGACTCCCTCCACTTTTACTTTTGACAATCGCGGAAGACAGTTATAAATCATGCCGAGGGTGTAACACGGCCTTCAAGGGATACATACAGGTCGAGGAATTCATACAGGTCCTCGTATATGAACATCACCATCAAAGGGAAAGCAGAAATGGTGGTGGGTGGGGAAGGAACCCACCCGTCATGATTCCAGATCGAAGTGGATAGGTACTCTGAATGCACTGTAGTCGCACACGTTGTTTCAGTTTGGCGTGGTGCCATATTCTGTACACTTGAACCACAGTTCTATTTGTTGATTGTTCGCTTGCCAGCACAAGAAGAAAAAGTGAGTTGGGGGCGTGGAGGGGAGTGGAAATGAATGGTGGGACAATAAATTGAACCAGTAATTTCTGAGAAGGGTTTTAGCCGGAGTAAACTGCCAGCCCTTATGCAGGAGGCGACCCGAGCATATGATCTTGATGACTGTTTACTTTCTGATTGAGCTATAGACAGACAAGTGTATGGGAACTCCCACACAGCCTACATTGTCGCACATGTACAGAGACCTAGTTTATGAAAGTTATATTGCATTTAAAATCGATATTGCGCGAAACTGTTTGTCCGTCCGCACGCCTGTCTGTCTGTCTGCCTGTCTGTGAACATACACGAGTAGGTATGTAATGTGATAAGATAAAGGAGACGGGTGGGGAGAAATTGGTAGGTTCCATTAAAGTAAGTCTATTAACATACAGAATGTTATTCGTAATCGTCGTCAAAATTTACTGAGCACTGCATGTTCCTGCTCATGAAAGGATACAAAAAAAAAATCCCCAAGACCTTTTGAAAAAGGTGACTACACGCTTGGAAGGAAGATGAGGTTCTGAGAGCTGCTTTATAGATATTAGTTTAGAGAAATACTTCTTTTGTTTAAAAAAAATTGACATATTTTGTAGAGAAAGCTTTGGAGGACGGATTAAGTGACGTACAATAAGACGTGTGTGTGTGTGTGTGTGTTGGGAGTGGGGATAGCCTCAGCTTCGTCAGCGAAATACGCAGTAAGCTCCCTGTGAAAAAAAAAAGGTTGTCTGCAGTAGGTCACATTTGTCTGCAAGATTACTCTAGCCTGGATAGTCTGATAGTGCTGTCGGCGTGCACAAGACTTGTTAAGGTTTACACCTGACTGCAAGGCAGCGCTGCTAAAAGAAAACCCATACAGGTGCGCTTTCTAGACAGTGGGACGTTATGCAGTGATGTAATAGTCGCCACCTAGCGGCCCTTGGGCTGTAAACCCTACGGTTGTGCTCGCTGTTGTCTCGTTACAGAGCCTAGAAAAAAAACTTGCAAACTTCATGTTGTATGTAAAGACATCGTTACCACCTCCCGCATCATTTTAAATCTATGACGTAAAGCCATCAAGTACCTCTGACATCGTGACATCACTACTTAGCGTTCCTCGCGCTCCTCGAGTCTATAAAATGCACCTCTCTAGACGACCGCCTACAACATTTTTTTTTAGTGGACAGTCCTAGCCACCCGTTGCTGACACGTCGCTGTGTCGCTGTGTCGCTATAAAACAATCTGACTTAAAGTGACCTTGGCAGAGATCTGACCGGAGATCAGCGTTCAGACAAATCCAGGTGCGGGGTGCAAATTGTCTGGAGTGGTTGCAATGTCCCGGCCGTTGCCAAAGTCCAAGTTAATGTCCGCCTCACCTAGTTCGATCACGGCTATCGTTGAAAACTGGTTATATAAAAAAAAAGAACCAGTTCGAAAGTTCGCACCAGTGGACTGAAAGACCGGCGCACGCTCGTACGTCCTCCCGCACGCGCAATTTGATCCATTTTCTTCAAAATGGTCAGGGCTTGACATTAAGGGTTGCATAGTCGCTCGGGGCAACTGAATGTAGACGTAGGGCAAATGAAATTTCTGACAACTTGCTCGTCAGGTTACGATAATGGTTGCAAATGGTTTTCTGTGCTACCAAATTAGACTCCAAAACTGTTGGCGCTCAGGAATATTTTGCCTTCGCGGACAAGAAACATTTTTTGGCCCGACTTGATAAGCGAAAAAAAATGATTTAGCCTCAAGACCATTTGCTTTGCTTCTATTGTCGTTTGGTTGATGTAGACCGGCAACAGGGCGTTTTTAATTAGGCAAACCTACTGCAAACCCGAACCGGTCGATCCTAGGTCCGTTTTTGAGTGGAATGTCGAGATGCCCACGTCGCGGTGTGGCTTTCGCCTAGCAGTGAGCAGCCGACGTTGAATCGAAAAGGTCGTCTGTGGGAGGAGACGTGGAGTGTGGGTGTAGGCAAAGGTGCAAGGACAACTTACCACCGCATACCACAGCGAAAGGCTTGTTGTAACGCGAGGTTTTATCGTGGGTTTTCCCCACCCTCTCGTCGCAGAATCGAGGAAGGCTGCTATAAATACAATCTCCTTTGTGAATTTTTTTTTAAAGAATAAAAGTCTGTACCTAGTGACTGTATATAGGAAAATACTTTTCCCCCCATCCGCCACCACCACTTTTGACCTTTCCTTTACTGGATGAAAAAGCAATAACCTCAACTGTCGAATAGCGCCAAACTGCACTGTGAATGTACGCTCGGATTTCGCACGCACGCAGACACGAAAAGAAGGCAGGATGGGGAGGGAGCGAGAGAGAAAGGGAGTGAATGAAAGCCTGTGAGGTAGGGTGCCTGGGAAAGGGAAGTAATGCAATGACGTGGCAGTCATAACAAGAGTTGTAGCCAGGCCCAGTGTTCCCGACTTGCTTGAACATTGTCCTTCCCAGCGTGTATTGATATATTTCCTTTCCCCCCTTTCCGCCGGCGATGTCTAATGCAGATTGATGCTGAATGAATTAAATAACACTTTGCCTCTAGTCCGCCTCTTACTGTGTCTCGAGGGTTTCTCAGCACTCACGCTGCGCTGAGTTTCAAAAATATGCATATTTAAATTATCCAAATATCAACGTCAGGTCGATTCCTAGTAGGGGGACTGCGTATTCATGACATGCGAGTATGTCTTCTGTCGTCTACTCGGGGAATTGTTTTTACTCCTTACGGGTCACCTCACACGATCGGCGTTAAGAGGCTGACAACGCGCAAACTGGAAACAAAGCACCGCATTGTTTGTGATAATTCTTTGTTTTTCCAGACCTTGTGATATTTCAATGAATTCTGACGACGCGATCCCCCATCCACCTACAATTTCCCCCAAAAGAATCATATTACTCTGTAAAACAGTGAAAGATTCAACAGGACGAGTTAGATAATTGGTTGTCCCGGGGATGCCCCCGGCTTTCCTTTTACGTCAGCCTAAGGTAGGTCTACAAATCAACTGTAACATCTCCTCCCATCACCTGTTATGCACAGCCAACAGCAAAAAGGTGCGCATCCCTTGCTCAAGGGCCGCTGGATACAGTGATCACTTCAGGAAAAATGCACGACACTTGTCACACAGAAATTTACAGTTCGCTTAACAGTCTGTACCACAGAAAGGGCCCCTCGCTGCTCGCGCAACGATGACTTGATAAGAGGCTTCCTCTCCGCGTCTTCTGTGATAACCCCAGACTTCACGTTGTTGAACTTTTCACACGTGTCCTCGCCGGAGCCGGAACACAGTGACAGCGAGGATTGGCAGGCGCTTCTCGTAGACGTCACACATGTCAACTCACATGTCGACACACCAAGCCAGTTCTTGACCTCTGAACTCGTTCCACACACAAGTCCAGCTACTTACGATCCGCTCTTTGACCATACCTCTGCTTCTCACTCCAAGCCGCTGTTTCTTTTTCTTCCAACTCGGTTACCTCCTTCATGTTCCGCGATTTCTCGTCTCCCGTTTACCATAGATAGTTTCAAGGCAAAGGAACAAAGAAATGTCTTGCACAGTCGCCTGGCAATCCCACATGCCGAATCACAAATGCAACACTGGAACTGACTGATGCAAAAGTATTAATACCAGTACAAAGGCCCAACACTATGCTCGCACAACTACCGAAGTGCAGTGCCTTAGTGTTCGCTGCCAGCATTCTGTGAATATAGGTTCCATATCTTCTGAAAGCCAAGGTCGATGGGGTGGGCACACTAGGTACAGCCCGAGCAGCGTTCGTTTTAACAAGGGGTCTGAAACAGTCAACTGTGGCGCTACAAAGAATATCACATGGAGCAAGATGCTCGCCAGGCCAGCAAACATTCGATGTGACATCCATTGAAACGCCCCAACTTCCGACAACCTGCCCTCAACGGCTTGAAGCCTGTTCCCCTTTTTTTCAGCAACAGCAATACACTTTCAAAGAGACTCAAGAGTACGTAAATCTGAGATGACAGCTATAACAGAACAAAAAATAGAAAGGAAGGGATGAAAACGGTTACAGTAGAAGAAACAAAGATGCAACAGTAGATTATGTACCATACTAGCTAAGGTAATTCTCTCTCTCTTAACCGAGGGTGCGTCTTACTTCTGTTGAGCTTGGTGTTTGCTCTAATGATCAGGGGGTGAGCTGCATGGTTGTTTCGTATCTCTTCCAGGCAGGCATGTGGGTTCTTATCGCCTTTCCATACGCAAAGGTGAACTTAAAATCCACAAGGGGGACAGACCTTACGACTGCTTTTACGACCGGAACGGCTGATAGGAATAATCATGCAGGCCAGCCCAGGTTCGGGAAAAGAAAGGCTCTTAATCAACAGTAACCAGACTTTACTGCGTTAGCCGTTAGACACTCAAAGTACGTGGCAAAATACCTGGTTGAGTTGCATATGCATCCGGATATTATGCCCTTTCGATTGTGAGGCCTATCTACCCTGTGTATTTTGCGTGCACCTTTGCTTATAGGAAAGCGATAAGAATCCTCACACAGCCCGGCCTTGTGAGGCAGCGATTTCCGCGTCCCAGTCTAGTTAATTAGCACTTGGAACGCAAGCCAAGAAAACTTCTCGTATCAACCGACGCGAGACACGCAAATGACCTTGCGGGATAATTTTCTGGCTGTACCAGACAGTGGTACGACAGCGCCGCCTAGCGGCTGCAGCTGCAAGAACGCAGTACGAAGACTAGCTTCCGTTGCGACAGCAGACTTCTTTTGAAGTACAGCTGCCTGCTATCTCGTAACGGCTTGCTAAATCTCTTATCGCAGGGCCGGGGGCTTGGGTCTTGACCCGCGTGAGTTAATAGGATGAGAAGCGGAGCGTACGAAAGTACTACGCATACGCAGTGTTGTGTCACTGTCCACGACCTTTGGAGATAATAGACCGACAATCCATCGTGATTCACTCTCTCTCTCTCTCTCTCTGCCTCCCCCCCTACCCACTGTCTCACGCGCCCGCACGCACACAACACAGAGATGCTTTGTACTTATCCACTTCACGACCTCATAATCACTCCTGATAAGCCACCTGCTATTTTATCTCAGTCTTTCGGATATACGTGGGCATAGACAAAACACTTGGGAGTTACAAGGCGGTTTGTGACACAGGTACAGGTGTTCACTGTCTCCCTCCTCTCTCCCTCCCTGTCTCCTTCCCGTCTGCATTCCACTTTCGCGTGATGGAGCAGACACGTCGTTGAACCCTCAGAATCGAAAGAAACGTTCCTTGTCGTTAATCTTAAAGCCGACGTCCCACTTCTGCAAATTCCAATGAAACAGGTGGCCAAGAAATATTTCGGCAGTCTGCAGCGCACCATGGACTTGATTTGGGTCTAGTGGGCGGGTGAACTAGTTATCAAATACTGGTTTCGTTAGACTTACTGATACTGTGTGAGGTTGGATGGAAGCAGCCAGACCCTCAGTGCTCCGTCTGTCAGCGTTGTTAGCACTATTCTGGTTCCTGTCCCTATCAGGCGTTGTCAGCACTAGTCATTAAAAGTACGGATCGAGGGTCACAAGCGGCCATGACGGAGAGAGAACGAGGGGAGGGGGGAAGGGCTGAGAAATTTGTAGTAACGCTAATTGGGGGGAACAGCCGTCGTGAGGGGAGGCGTTCAGGTATGCACGAATAATCCCGCCCCCAAATGCAGGCTCCTTGCCTATCGCCGTGCATCAGACAGGATGAAAGCGGGCCTTTGATGTTGATTAGTTAAAGACGTTTGCACGGGTAGCACCTCCTGACTTTAGGACGTAAGTCTGCGAGTTAGATCGTTTGTGCGAGATCTACTGTATGATCCCCTACATTACCTTGTATTGCTTGCTTAGACTTTCTATCCCCCCCTCCCCACCGATCTCACGAACCCCCCAGCAGCCGACATATACACAGGCAGGTAAGTGGGCGGTAACGGAAACTGCTGCGTTATCGGATGCATAGCATGGATAGTTCTTTTCTTTCCTTCCGGGTTATTCTCCACGATCTATTTAAAGCACGCACGTTTTCTTCGTCTCATGAGGTAAAACAGCATGCACTCACCCTCCCAGGCGCACGCTTGCACTAACTGTTACTTTCCCTCGCGGCTAAAGGTTGAGGAGTTTTATATTTTGAGTCTAATGTTTGCATCTCCTCAGCAACATTATTTTTATTTATATTTCATCCTTTTTTTCGTTTGTATGCAAATGTTCACATCTGGGAGGGGTTAAAATTAGGCTATTCTAGTTTTTTGTAAATCGCGACACGTTGTTCAACTTGTTGGTACTATGAACACAGTAATGAACTCGTCTTCTCTCCGGGGGGAGGTGGGAGGAGAGAGAGATTTCTCCCGAGTTATGACATCGACACTACGCATGTATTTTCTCGAGGTAAAAGCCAGTCAGCAATGAGAAAATCGTTCTGAAGTGAGTAGCTGATCCCTTTAAGTGGAATAGCCAGTGCTCATCAGTGGATTAGCCAATGCTTTTTAGTGGAATAGGCACATTGCCCCTAAATAGAGATCGCCACACACATATATATATATATATACTGGGAGCAAGTACCAAAGCACCCCATGTTCTTTCCTAGACGAAAGGGTAACTTGTTGATTCCCACCCGTTTCCCTCCTCCAAGGGGGTGGGGAGTGGAGGGGCAATCTAGAGGAAGTGCCCATAGCGGGAACTGGACTGCAAGGAGAAATATTTTACCTCCGGCGGCCAGCCCTGGAAATAGGTGCCAGATGGCGAGAAAGTATTTGTACTGGTACACGGGATCCGAACCCATGACCCTCTATAGGTGGTAAGCACGCCTTAGTACTGTGCTGCGGGCCGTGTGCCGCTGAGTTGTGGGAGAGGGGGGGGGCTTCTTGTTTACACTGTCTGCTTGCTGGTTGTTGTTTACTCGTCACTTGGGGCGCGAAGCAAAATTGGGCCGCGCGGTCTGCCCGTTCATCCGCATTCTACACTTGAAATAAAACTCATCAAGGTCTGCTGAATGCAGGAAGCATCCGTTTGTGGACGCAGTTTTTTTTTAAATAGCTTTTCTTCAGCCGGATTTGGTCAGAATGCCAGGCTTTATTAAGTACGCAAGCACTTGTTTTACGCATGGTCTCAATATAAGGTGCACCCCATTGAGATAGTTTAATGCTGACTTGCTGGCCCATCGCTCTTAACCACAAGCAATTGTCTAGAATGATTCTCACTGACTCTCATTGAACTGCAGGATATAATAGAGAGTTTAAGATTACGTTTTCGTTAGTCTGTATACGACGTATACATTACTAAAAAGGAAGCCCCCGCCATCGGCTCCTCAGTAAAATTATCTTAACAATAAGTAGAATTTCGAGGCAAATTTTCAAATGCCACAGTGCTAGGATGTTCAGTAATTACTTATAGAAGCCTGACTGAATTCAGTCAGAGTTTCGCATACACTGGCATAAAATCCTGAAGTTCTTGCCCAGGGCTACGCTGCATGTTGGCATGTGTACTTTCAGTCGTAGAATGGTGGTAAGGGCCGTTCACTTGTGCATTGTATGTGGACCTTTACGTGCTGGCAGAAAATACGAACGCTCATACAATTGCGTCCCACTAAAAATAAAGGGAGCTCCCAGAGAAAGCGAATTCTATTTTAAACTTTCTGTAAGCCGGCGTTTCAGTGCAGGAGGCGAGCCGACGACCTAAGTGTCAGGCGTTTAGTCTAGGGAAAGAAAATGTCTTGACTCAATGCAGAGTTCGGCGGGGTACCCAAGGGCAGTAAACACGGATCCTTCTGCAAGACATTTCTGTTAAAGGGATCCAGAACAGCCGCAAAGAGCGTTCAACGTTATCGTTGAATGGAGCTCGGAGCACATTAAAAATCTCTTGAAGCGGTTAGTGCGATTGAAGAACGGGCCACGTGCAGGAGGACTGGAAAGAACAAATGCATGCCGACTGCACGTGCAGTATCTTGTTCTGCATATCGGCCTTTGCACGTCATCGTTAAAAACGCGTGCGGTAGGGCTCAGCTTATCACGAGGCAGACTCCGATGATGAGAATCATCGATTTACTCCTACTTTTCTTCTCCCACCTCCATGACCCCTCCTTCATCGCCGTCCTCTATCATTGTTTGTGAAATGTCTGCGGTATGGAACTCAAAATCTGACAGTTATAACTGGGAAATCCATATTCCTACAATGTTATAAAAACACATTTGATAATCAAACAAGATGGAAATATCAGGGGATCGCTCACAGATTTTACATCTGTGAAATACTTGGCACAACCAATGGTAATGAAACGATATGGCCTGAATATTTGCTAAGGTGATGCGCATCTTGAAAATTAACTCGATGCCAGCACTGGGTAGTTGCCACTTACCATATTTGGTGTAAGTTTTTTTTCTCCTCGCGACCAGATAGGAAGGGGCGTTGATAGTCCATGTGCTGCTTTAAAACATATTCTGGCACCTCAAGCATTTCCTGAAAATAAATTGGTGAAACGGGAGAACCCGTTTCTTGACGCCAAGAAAAGTGAACCGCAAAAAATAACAAGCGGACGGAGGAAAGATGCATCACTCACTGTCGAACACAACTCACCGCCGCCTAACGTGAGATCTCGCAGCGGAAAACGTGAAATCGTTCCTCCTTCCTCGTCCGTTGCGAACCAGTCTGTCATCCTTGATGAACATTTGAGGCTGTTAATCTCAGCCACTGACACTGAAAATCACACACATCCACCCAACTTTTTTTTTCTTAGCACCACTTGACATGCGTAAATTGGGGTGGGTTGGTGGGTGATTGACTCGAAGTCAGCTCCGTTAAACAGGACACATTGATGTTTCACATTTTTCACTTTTGGACTGCACTGCAGTTACAGTAAGATTTCCTGCTTTTTCGTTAGCTTAGGTACTGAGATTGTGACCATATGCCCGTGTGTTCGGCGTTCTTATGACGTTTATTGTCACGGGAAAAGGACTTCATATCTCTATGTACCTATCTTGAAAACTGTCAACAAAACGAGGCCTGAAATAGACTTGACAGTGTACGCTAAATTTACTCATCACGTCAGCCCAGTACAGATTGCCTCTCATTGACGTGCTTAGTACATAGCAACCTCTCAAAGAGTTCATTAGCATTTAACAGCATACCTCACGCGGGCGTGCCCATAGTGCGTTGACCTAACGACCTACAGGCAGACGATTTCCGGTACATCGCGTTGGACGGTCTTTCAAAATGGCTCTAACAGCTTGAAAAAGCGCAGAAAAACTGGAGCCAATCAAAATATAGTCTTACGTGAAATATGCTAATCTCTTAGGGTCACCACTGAAAAAGGAAGATCTTTACTGCCTATACCCCTTTCTGTGGCTATTGTTTGCATTTCTAGACAGCCGGAATGTGAAAATGTGAAAAATACTGTTCCATATGCTTGTTATAACTGTAGCTGGAGTCCCAGTTACATTTACCCCAGAAGCAGTGTTTGCTGGGCATTTCGATTTGCCAACTATTTGTAACTGGAAATGACCTTTGGACCAGCAGTTTATTTCTGGAATCTGTTTTTAGAATGATCATGCGGCCTCGTTTGCAACGCAATGTCTCGATATAAAACATGACATCAGCGCTGTTTTCGGCTACGAGGGCAGTAGGTCTGAATGAAGACGTTTATCTTGTGAGTGGCATGCTGGGATATCTCGTCCCCAGCTGTCAGGGTCTAGTTACCTAACAGAAGGTTCACTTCAGTCCAAGCAGCCTTTGTATACCGTAGGCTTTCACTTTCGCTTTGCCCGCTGGTGCATGCAGTATTCACTCACAGACCCAAGCAACTGCACACACATGCACACACCTGCACACATACACGCACACAGCAGAGGCGAGTCATACGGAAGCAGGAAAGGCGAGAGAAGCAAGGAAGCGACGCAAAGAAGGTGGTTCGGTACGCCGTCACCCAGCGTCACTTGCGTTCCTCGCGTCTGTGAAACACGCCACCGTGCACGTTTTCTGTTGCGAATATCGAATATGAAATGCTGGAAAACATTTTATTGCCGTTTAAACACGAAGCTGAATGAGCTAGCCAGTTCTCTAGGGCAAAGGGTACAGCGAAACGCAACTGCTGCTCAGGAAGGTCGAGAGCTCTGTGAGAGCAATGGTTGTTTGTGACGGGTTTGCTCTTCTAAATTTACAAGGCCAGAGAAGATTAGCACTCCTTTGGACTGGTGCTAGGGGGGTGCATCGAGCTTTGGGGGGCTTTGCGCTAGCTGCTGCCTCGCGTTTGTACGCTTAGTGGCCTTATAGTCTGAAGGCCAAGCCACTGGAAAACGCTTAGAAAAATTAGTTTGATTTCACTGCCTGATCTTTGACTTCGTCACACGAATCCAAATCATAGCAAAGTAACCATGTCAAAATGTTGGAAAGACCGAAAGAAAGTTGCAGTTGATGTGCATGGGATGTAAATATAAATTAAGGTGGAAACCGATTACTGCCCGGATTGTCTGTCGTTGTGGTCTTACAGTCTTGTCTGGAACGTCTAACCTGGTTTCCTTGGCTTTCACAACATGGGGCTCGGCTTCTGAACAATAAGCTTCTCGATCTATACAATCTACACTAGCTCATTTTCTTGAGAAAGCAATGATTAGTGGTCCATCTAGAGTCCGTAAATTCCTCTACATTATCTGACAAATCCTCTTCGAAACGAAAACCGCCTCACTGGTCTTGCAGTAAAGACGTCCTCACCAGAGGCGGAAGGTCGGTAGTTCGCGACAGCAATCCTAGTGTGGCAGCACATAAACTATATATGTTTACATATATTTACATCCCATGCATATCACGTTATCTCAAACAACACCGTTCTGATATGCAATTCGTTTGCGACGGGACGGTAAGCAATAAAAACCAACCAACATCTTCCAAACAGCGCAGAATACATTGCGCCGCCATCCTGATTTTCGTACAAGGGAAACGATTTTTGCCCAGTTTCGTTTAGGTTAGAGATAACTTGTTCCCCGAATTTTATGCGTTTATCTTTTTTTCCTACAGGCACGTCGAGGTCCGCCGATACAAAACTCGAACCTTCTATTTTAAAAGAATATTTTACAGAAATTTCTTTTCAACTGGGGTCTCCTAGCCGACAGAGATGCGTGGTCTTCGGTCTGTAAGTCTCGGCGACATGAATGCGAGATCTTCTATGCGCGCAAAAAGGCCGAAGCCCGGTTCAATGCGAAAAGAGTGTCACAAGAGGGGGTGTGACGCAAGCAGAACGTCACAAATGAGGTATAATGCGAGCAGACTGTTACAGGGTATAATATGAGCACACCGTTACAAGATGGGGATAATACAAGCAGGTTGTTGCACGATGGGCTTAACACGAGCATATCGTTACAAACTCGATAAATTTTGAACGTGCTGTTACAGAGGTGGGCATAATGCCAGCACATAGGCTTGACGTAATCAGACCGTTACAGGATGGAGCTATCGCAACCAGACCATTACATGAAGGGCTTAACGCAAGCGGAACGTCACACAAGACGTAAATTGAACAAGCTGTTGAAGGAGGGATGTAACGATCGTAGAGCATTTCAGGACTGTTAGACGGATGACTTGTGAAGGCCGACAGCTTGGGTTGTCTTGACTCGCAGGCGGCTAGTGAAGGCAAAGGAATGAGCCACCTCGAACACGGCTGGCATCAGTCCAACTGCAAGGCGCCGCAAGTCAACACTGTGCGTCAAGCGACAGTGGGTCACTTCGTGGGGAACATTTAAAAAAAATCCGCCGGCCAACCCAGACGTCCTTAAAACGACGCCTTGCTCTTGCTGTTCGCTCTTTTGTTGTGTGTGTCTGGCTTTTTGTCTAACCATCTTTTCCGGTGTTTCACAGTTATTACTGTAAATCTATCTCCATTTGGTGGGAGCCTACCGGTATAGACGTGCGTGCGTGCGTGAATAAAAGTGTAGCCATTGGGTATACACATTTTGACCGTGTTAGTTCGGAATTAACTTTTTTGTAATGTACGTCCCCTGTTTGTAAGTAATTCGATTCATTGTACAGACTTTATTTCCCCAACACGCCCTCAAGACAAATTGACGTGTTTGCCTATTATGTTAATGGAAACAATATATATTTAAGCATATTTCGCCTTCGACCCACATGGAGGTAAACCGCTTGCGCAGACATGCAGATTCACGCAGTCCCAAAACTCCACACACGCATCCACCCTACCTTCACACACACACGCATCCAACCCTTCACCCTCGGCCCGCATCACTCACTCACCTTACCTACACACACACACACACAACCCTTCACCCTCCGCCCGCAACACTCACTCACCCACCCTACCTAAACACACTTACACGACCCTTCACCCTCCGCCCGCAACACTCACTCATCCACCCTACACACACACACAGAGTTCCTTTAGATTATAAACAGCTGATGCCTGACAAATTTTCTGAGATTAGAAGGGTTAGTGCTAAGACTTTTTTTATTGATGGTTTAGCGAGTTTCCAAGGGGCAGCAAATGAATTTGCTACCGAAGCTGGCTTGTTTTAAACATTATTTCCTTAAGCTGTCGCCTCCGGAGCGTGTCTGATTCAAGTACAGCAGCCAACAGTCGAACGTGACGTCTAGGCCAGGCCAGTGAGGATGAGTTTTCGTATCTGCTCTGCCATCCATAACGGCTTCGGTAAGGGCTGTTCACGCCCGGCGCATTTGACGTTCGACTGACATGGCAACGCGCCTCAGACAATAGTTATCCCCAAGATCCAGACTTGTCATGTGAGAGCGTCTGCGATGGGCGAAGACAAGAAGTGCAACGAGGCTGCACGCATTGAATGCAAATGCATTGCCCTCGCTGCGTCTTTCCGTAGTTATTTGCGATTCGGAACCACGCTAGCAAACCAGCGTGGAATGGTCAAAGCCATGGAATCGTCAAAGTCATGGAATAGTCAAAATGACGGTAACAACGACTTCTTTCCCGGGTCTGCGGGCGGTCTCTGCCTAGATTGCTGTTTTTGTAGTTTTATTTCATGTTGATCGTTAATTGTTGTTGTTGTTCTTTTTTTAAAGCTACTTTCCGATTCATATGCACGGGGCTTTTATTAACACTTCTGGTAGGAGGGCAGGAGTATAGATTGTTTCGTTCCTGTTCATTAAAATCCACTTAATCACGGACATATTTGTCTCAGTAAGACAAGACGGGAGTACGACGTGTGAAGCAGTATACCAATAAGTTAAAAGTTCTTTCTTTCTTTCTTTCTTCGCTTATTCCTGTACAACTCCACTGGTAATCCCACTGCCGATATCGTCGAAGCCCGTGCGCTGCATGTGCGCATGGCCCCCACACACAAGCCGAGATGCAACGATTCCTCCCATGTGACTTGCTTGTGCACGTTGTCCACAACCTTGTAGCGATTTCGAGGGGCCCACTGGGGTCTGCGAGCATGCGCTGCTTAAGGTCAAAGGTGACGCAGGTACACGTAGTGGGCGGACGATACTGAAGGAGGTCAGTATACCTTACCGAGATGTAGGTAGAGTTGTTCGAGTCTCCTGACAGCGAGATGGGCCACCTTGTTTGCATGAACCCTGGTATTCAGCTCTCGCGCGTCCAAGAGCGCCCTGCCGGTTTGTTAATCGATTCCATTGCGACCCGAATCGCCATATTTCCAACCACGAAACCATCATCAGCTCTCCTTAAGTTTGCTTTTCTGTTTCGCTTGTTTGTTTGTTTTGTATTGTGTTTGCTTTGCACAAACAAAGATTTCAAGCTGGTTTTCGAGTGCACAAAGTGCTTTCACTTTCCAGCCATGATGACCTACAGTCGTCTCAAGTTACGTGCAAGTGCCGAACGCCGCTCTGTCAGAACGAATTCGGGTTTCGGTAGTCGATCTCGCTCGATCCCCTGCTGGAAAGAAATAAGATTTAAGCTGTGTAGCACAGTGCGTGAGATGCAGATCCCAAGTACAAAACACGCCATTTCCTTAAGGAGAAGAAAGCCGATGTAAAACCTTTGTGTGTGTGCGTGCGAGTGTGTGCATACGTGCGTGCGTGTGCTAGAAGTATTTACCGAGATATGTTTTCGGTGTTTGCTTTTGTGTGCCACACTCTTCATAACTGTGTCTGTCGAGCCCGTCTGGCCATAAAATTCGTATTAAAGGTATGTTTGTACTGCGCCGAAACGTGAATTCATTGTACGTTGCACGCCGAGGTAAGTAAACGCACAAATCTTAGTCGGTGATCTTGACATTACCAGGCACTCCACTGCACGACCCTGCCTCGTTTTCCTAACATGCAGATGCTAGCTGTCTTAATCTGTCGCCGAGATAAAAGGCTACAGGGAATTTGCAGGACGTTTGTACGTCCGTGTGATTTCTGAAAATGTTGCGATCATCCTTAGCGTATAAGATAAACAGATCAACAACGCTTATTTCCGTACGTTATTCAAAACTCTACGTCGTTACATCAGAGACTGTCCTCTGAGGGACTCGATCACGGGTACCTCCGGTGTTGTCTGATCGTCTCGGTGGTCTAACGGTTAAAGTGTCTGCTTTAACACGTAGGCTACACATAGGCTACACGTAGGCTACATGTAGGCTGAGTGCTGACCCCAACAAAACTACACGTAGGCTGGGTACTGACCCCAACAAAACTACACGCAGGCTGAGTCCTGACCCCAACAAAACTACATGTAGGCTGAGTGCTGACCCCAACAAAACTACACGCAGGCTGAGTGCTGACCCCAACAAAACTACACGCAGGCTGAGTGCTGACCCCAACAAAACTACACGTAGGCTGAGTCCTGAGCCCAACAAAACTACACGTAGGCTGAGTGCTGACCCCAACGAAACTACACGTAGGCTAGGTGCTGACCCCAACAAAACTACACGTAGGCTGAGTGCTGACTCCAACAAAACTACACGCAGGCTGAGTGCTGACTCCAACAAAACTACACGTAGGCTGGGTACTGACCCCAACAAAACCACACGCAGGCTGAGTACTGACCCCAACAAAACTACACGTAGGCTGGGTACTGACCCCAACAAAACTACACGTAGGCTGAGTGCTGACTCCAACAAAACTACACGTAGGCTGAGTGCTGAACCCAACAAAACCACACGCAGGCTGAGTACTGACCCCAACAAAACTACACGTAGGCTGGGTACTGACCCCAACAAAACTACACGTAGGCTGAGTGCTGACCCCAACGAAACTACACGTAGGCTAGGTGCTGACCCCAACAAAACTACACGTAGGCTGAGTGCTGACTCCAACAAAACTACACGCAGGCTGAGTGCTGACCCCAACAAAACTACACGCAGGCTGAGTGCTGACCCCAACGAAACTACACGGAGGCTAGGTGCTGACCCCAACAAAACTACACGTAGGCTGAGTGCTGACTCCAACAAAACTACACGCAGGCTGAGTGCTGACTCCAACAAAACTACACGTAGGCTGAGTGCTGACCCCAACAAAACCACACGCAGGCTGAGTACTGACCCCAACAAAACTACACGTAGGCTGGGTACTGACCCCAACAAAACTACACGTAGGCAGGGTACTAACCATAACAAACACACACGTGGTGCAAGCCAGAGGCTACCTCCTTCAACGCCAAATGGCTTCATTGTTTAGAAACCACCTTTTCTGATTTCTGTCGTGTCAGGAGAGTATAAGCAGCTTCTTTCATTTGTGCGAAGAGGCTCCGCCGGAGATCCTATTATGAAACAGTACTAGGACTGGTTGGCCCGGTGTCAGTATAATGTTACTGGGTGGGACTGTGTTGCGACAGCAGTCCCACCTTTGGCAGCGAGTAAACTTTATATAAGCAACACCGTCCTGATATGCACCTCGTTTGCGGCGGGGCGTTAAGCCGCAACCAACCAACTAACCAAGCAGCTTGATTGTGGCCATAGTGTTGGTGGTGTCACAGATTTACTTAGATGTACATATACCCAAAATGAACACGCATTGTAAGCCTTACATAGCACACACACACACACACACCGGATTTAACAGGGGAAGACGTAAAAATATTGCGACACCAACAAATGAAGACGCGTGTAAGCTTCAGGTCTAGTGTAAGGTGAAAATGTCGAGGAAATTTCCTCTCTTTTAACGCATGCTCTTGATTCTGTCTCCAGGTGCGTTCGTGCTGATGTCCCATTTTTCGTATCTGGTGATGAAAGGATTTGTTAGCGACAAGTACCTGTGCATGAACAACGTCACGACCAAGTTGTATACTAGCGTGAGTATCCATCACTGACAAGGAGCAGTAGTTCGCTTGCGTTACTCTTGTAACTCGCCATGCTCTCCTCCGCCTTAACTACCTTTTGTTTAAGTGCAGAAACGTATTTTCTTGTAGCTCGCAGACGACATTCCTGCCCGCAAGAAATACTCTTGTAGAATATTATTGCACTTTTCCCCCCTTCTACTCAGTGTTGAGCTACACGCGACACATTAACCAGCATTGCGGCTGACCCTTGTTGTGGTACTTAGCGTGAAAGCTAATGAACATCTGTTTTGAATGCGTTAGTACTGGACAAGGGTAGGCTGTCATTTAGGAGAGTACAGCCTTTTTTCGGATGCTTTCGGAATCTGCTCAGCAGCTTGAAGAGTGTGGCCGTACGTCACGGGAGTGGGGGAGGAAAAAGAGAAGAAGGTAGAAAAGAAAAGGATAGACCCAAAAAAAACCTTATCCATCAGAAAAAAGAAGGGGGAAAAAAAACGAAGCCTAGAATAAAGATGTACCGGTTTGTTTCTGAGGGTCACGGACGATGTACCTTTAGGGGTTTTGTAAGCCATCACTGAACTGTTGTGGTGGTTATAACCACACTTTTGTCAGATTTGGACGGTTCTTCTGACATGGCCTAGTTTAAGTCTGCTATTTTGATCTTCAGAGCGAGCCGCCTGTCGAAGACGTCTGGAAGAAAAAGAAATGCTAAACACGCAGTAGGCCATGCGTCGCTGTTTTGCTATTCAACCCTTTTCTTTAGAGCAGTGTACGACATATTTTATCCCGGCCACGCTTGAGAAAGGGTAACGCTTCGTAAGAAAGCTTTGCTTGGGTGCCAAAGGGGTATGAGTGCTTGTCATTGTCTGTGACAAATGTAAAGGCAGGTGAGGCAGTTGTTACACCCTGTCATGGGAGGGGGGGGGGAGGGCGCTATAAATTATAATCTAGCAGTGTTGGGCTAGTGTTTTCTACAGTCGACAGCGTGCATGGCTGCAGATTTGTGGGTATATGTCGATAAATGGGCAGATAAAAAGCAGAAAATTTATGTAATTGTCGTTGTCTGATCTTAAATATAATTCAAGCATAAATATAATTTATTGTTAAGCAAAGTTTTTTTTCGTGGACAGCTCAGCAGGAAATCAGCCCTTTTTTTTTATTATGATGCTGATTTCGGAAAGGTGCGGGTTACGTTTGTTAACGTTTAATCTAGTTATACGGACAAAAAAAAGGTTGTTTGAAAAAAAAAACTTTCGGCGAATTGTTTTGTAAAACTTTTTTTGTGTTCCCATGGCACACCGTGTTGCGCAGCCTTTAGCGTTTAACGTTTGTTCGCGTTCCTTATTGTGGAACTGACTTGTTATCATGACAACACTGTGAGGTTGGGGTTTTTTGTTCCTGTTCTGACAGGCTGACCTGAACGAAAGCTGCTACATCACCGAGCAAACGAGGAGCGACAACCATTTGTTCTTCTTCAGCCACTGCCGCATGCGTCGCAAGCGCTGCACGCTGGGGATGTACAGAAACGGCACCATGCGCCTGGGCAAGGAGGCCCGCCAGTCGCAGCACACGGCCCAGTGGCTGCTGAAGAAAGTCAACGAGACGAGGATCCAGGAGGCTCAGGAGGAGAAGGATCGGGTCCAGCAGCACGGGTGGCAGCGGCCCGTCAACCTCCGCGAGCAGCGACGCAAGCGGGCCCGCCGCTGGTGCATCCAGCTCGACGTGATGGTCCGGCAGCCGGACAAGTACCGGAAACGCTGCAAGCAGGACTGCGACCTGCTGGAGGAGATGCTCAAGAACTCGCAGAAGTACATGCGGCGCTGCCTGCAACGCATGGTCCGGCGGCGGCGAAGGATGAAAGCCCTGAAGTCCAGCAAGGGGTTGCCCCCGCTGAGGCGGCAGCAGGTGCGGCAGAGGGTCAGAAGTATGTGGCCCAAGCGGCACGGCATCTTCTCCCGGCTGCGCAAGAGGCGATGCAGCAAGATAAAGAAGCGCGAGCTCAAGGAGCGATGCCGGAAGAAGGAGTCGCTTCGAAACCGGAAGCGAAGGTCGAGGCGCAAAGGCCAGGTCGGGTCGCTCGGTGACGTTAATGTTCTAGTGCGGCAGGAGGCCACGCATCCCCTGTTGAGAACGGACGATGTGACGTCGCACCCGACGAGCGGCGTGCAGGTGACGCACAGCCATAGCAAAGGACTTCCCGAGCAACATCATCCTCACGGGGATCCAGTTCCTGCGCCAAGGACTCAGAAGTCTCTGCTTTTGCAGGCGTTGAACTCTCGGTGATATCTTGACAACCTGTCCTTGGTCCCCTCATTCTAGCGGACACACAGTGAGCCACGCGTCACTGGTCCGATCTGTTTGGTCTTCCGTCTCTTGTGGCAACAGTTCCGCGAGACTGGATGCGTAGCTGAACGCACACTTCGCAAAAGACATGCGAAGAACACGTTTGTGTTTGTGCAAAAATTAACAAACAAGAGCGGGGAGCAAGTTTTCCTCCCTCCAAGATATCTGACCTCAAGGCTGTGCCCGCTATGTGCATCTTCTTTGTACACCAAACCTTGGTAAAGTTCTTACCGGCCTTTTGGATAGATTCTTTACTATTATTTTACTTTCTCCTTCCTTGTCCGTGTTAAACAGCGGTGTGCGGATGGCTTTCGAGTGTCGTGCCCGGCCTTGACAAGAGCAGAGACTCCGGTGGAGCGTGTTTACTACAAAGGCAGGCTACGAGTTCAGGGAAAACAATGACAGTGAAGTTAGACAAGAAGTGCGTAGAGTGTGATGCAACTTTGTTCCCAGTGTATGGACTCGTGAAGACATATCTTTTCGATGAACCTGGCTTTTGCTTACCCTGTCCCTGCCCTACCCTCCCTCACACACGCGCGCACGCACGCACGCACGCATTGTACTTGGAAAATGCACAAGACCTAAGTTCTGCTTAGTTT
The DNA here is from genome assembly GCA_004794575.1 of Lanistes nyassanus. Lineage (NCBI taxonomy): Eukaryota > Metazoa > Mollusca > Gastropoda > Architaenioglossa > Ampullariidae > Lanistes > Lanistes nyassanus. Next base: position 60,868 of record SMGT01016925.1, on the reverse strand, counting down.
TGGCCACCGCCCGTATGCAAATCGCCTTTGTGTGAAAAATTTAAGTGTATGAGACTAGACAAAATTTCCAGAAACTTTGGTAATTGTAGATTTTAAAAATCTGTTTGGTGTAAATGTGTACAGATGTCAAATTATGCATTTTGTCTGTATGCATCTGGGTTTTGTAACTTATGAGCCCGAGCAGATAGTATTCCACGTGCCTTGAGTCTGGCGAGATGTGAAATGAGCGACAGAAGGAGAGGAAAAAGAGAATGTGCAAACCAAAACGAGAACACAAGAAAAGAAACTACCATTCAGCAAAACTGTTGCCATGACTTTGTCCCGTTGTTACGCTGTGTCCGTCACCGGCGCCATGTCTGCTATCGATGGGCATGTGCTGGAGGGCGAAAACAGAAAGCGTGGATGTTTTCTTGTGTGCGTGCGTGCTTACTTGCATGAATGTCTGAGTGGCGGAGAGTTGGTTGTGAAGAGAGCGAGGCTTGCAAAGCAGGTGTGTACTCCAATGACCAGGACCCGATGTGCGCGGGACACACGTTAGTGTCTCGCTTTGTGTGTTACGACTGCATGTGATGTACAGGGGCAAGTATTAGCCATCACTGAAGAGGACTGGAATGACACTCGGCAAGGTCGCAAAGCAAAACCCAAGTGCGAAAAAAAAAGTGTACATGGTTTGGTGACTGTGGTTATTTATTGAAGCAGAACTGATGACGTTGCATGATTGTATCCGGCACTGGAACGACCCTGAGGAAGTCATGCGTGTCCTGTGAAGTCTCCAAAGCTGACTAGGATAATAACAAAAATATTGCCGTCATAAAGACCTCACCCTCCCCGCCAAAAAAACTAGGATAAAAATATTGTCGTTATAAAGACCTCCCCATCCCCGCCAAAAAACTTCGGAAATCTTTGAGCTGCTTAACACAGCTGTAATGATGCGGGAAAGATAAAGAGATTTGATGAAACCCGGTCTGGTGTTCTTGGTTACTCTAAGGTGTGGGACAGTTCGACGCCCCATGCCTTTCAGGGTTTTCAGGTTTTATCGCTGTGCATGTTTCAAGACAGTTTTCGTATTCGGTTTTAGTTTTCACATCATGCTGTTCACGGTCAGACCCCTGATACACCTCACAAACTTAAAATCTTTCCTGCAGTAATATATTTAACTTTCGTTTCGTACAAAAAATGAATCGTTTTTAATTCTACCACGTTTACATTAAACCTAGCTCCCAAGGGGAAAAAGATAGGAGGGTGGTTGGTGTGTATGCGTTTTTTTAAAAATCCTAACTAGTCAGCGTGAAATTCATCCATAGAGGCGTAAAAGGTTCAGAAATCCAACACCTCGTCATTCTTCTGATCAGACCTAACAAGCTGACCAAAAATATTGACCTCTGACACAGGATGGATGACACAATAAAATCTACGCAAACAGAAAATGACTGTAGTTGTCGTACTCTTAAACTGCTATTCTTAAACTGCTATTAAACTGCTTTTCTTTTCCCAGCCATTAGTAACAAGCATGGGACTTCGATAATTTTACTTCACGCATAAGTCGTCGCCAGTTGCCCTCTGATTTCTGTTTTTACGATTATCTTGTTCGTGATGTTCCACGCTGCGAAAGCCACGTTTGCTTCATGCCTTAATCACGTGCAAACCTAGTTTTATCCTCTTTGGCGGATTCGCCTCTCCCCCCCCCCCCCACTAAATCATTGTTTGTGTTTTGTTTCTGAAATTGTTTTCAATGGTCACTTTAGTCCTTTATTGGAAGCTCGATATTAGAGGGGTGCTTTCACCTTATTGTCCGACTCGTGCAGATACTTTTGCTGCCCTACCCACCCCTTTCCCATTTAGTTGTCCCAATTGTTTTTAAATTTCTTGTACAGTAGCCTGCGAACAGACTTATGATTTCGTACCTTACCTCACAAACTTCAGTGATGAACATTGGTGGTCATTTCAGTGCAATATAGTATGGGTGAGCCATCAGTGTTGTTATACCCGAAACGATGCTTAGAAACAAGTCTTCGTAGAATACTAGAACAATTCTTACCTATTATTTCTGGTACTGAGAAATGTTAATGCAATACGTTTTTAAATATTTTGTTAGAATGTTTTGATATCCATTTGACAGTCTCATTTTTGAAAACGTTCACAGCTTCTGACATCGGGAACAGTTTTAGTATAAGAGGTGAGGGGTTCAATATGATTCCGAGATTTTTGTCCCTTGCTTTTTGTACTTTAAATCTTCTGTTAAACAAAACTGTCAGAATTTGGGGTAGGGGTGGGGGTGAGGGCGTGGCCATGACAGTCCGATAGACACTTTGCCTCTCGTCAATGAAGTTATTTAACCTGAACCGTCCCGATTTGAATAACAATAATAACGAATACCAGCTGGATTTAATTGGCATGGAACTTTGGCTGTCTGTGGCTTAGAAGTAGACAACAGACAATGTGCTGACATTTTAGCACACTTAGCCCATTATGTAAACTGCATAAGCTCTTTGTCATCTAACATTAATGCGAATAAAAGTCACTCGACGAAGGGTTTTTTTTTCGCCGCATTTTAGCTGAAAATATCGATTCAGCAGTTGTGGCGTCGTCAAAACAGGAGTCGTCTGGATTATTTCAAGTAATCTCACCTCACAGTATTTCCAACAAGTGTCTGAGAACTGTCTTGATATGCATGTTGAAAATACATAAAACAATTCCAATCCATCTTTATTTTCCTTCGATTTATATTTGTGGCGTGTGCGCGCGAGCGTGTCCTTAAGCAACTGCAATCAGGGCTGGCTTGCATGACCGTTGGAATCTGCGCTTCCGGTCATAAGAGTGGTCGTAAGGCGCATTAGCCCTGTGTATTTTAAGTGCGCCTTCACGAACAAACACGAGATAAGAACACTCATGCAAGCCAGCCCTACGCGCATGCACATGAGCATAGCGTGTATGTGTGTGCACGTGCGAACTTTTTTTTTTGGAGAGGGGGGGTGGCTTTGCGTGAGCTTTCGTAACTCCATGTGGTCTTAACAGGTGTAATGGCCTTATGCCTGTGTATTTACGTGCATCTTTGCAAATGAAGAGGTGACTCGAATGCCGATGCAACCCAACCCTTGAGCAGAACTCTCGCTCTTTGAAGATAATCACTGTTTGGAGATAATCCTCGTTCTTCTATACACTAACAGGAAGTTATTTAATCTCGCAGATGGCACGTTCTTGTCTACATTATCCAATCACGAGCAGGCGCGCCATGCTAACTGATCAAACACAAAATGATCAAGAAAGTGATTTTAGGGTTTTTTTATTGCCGACATTTCACCAAATGAAGAAACCGTCAGTCAGTATATCACGCGTGTTTACCCAAAGAGGAAAACAGTTGTATTTCGAGAAAATCCGGCATTTTATCTTTTGATAAACACATTTTCCGCAGTCACACGTAGTTCCTAATGGCCTGGGTAGCTCATTTGTTAAGACGGCAGTCTTGCATAGTGAATGCTGCGGGTTTGAATCCAGCATTGTATCCTGTGGTGAACATCGTGCAGTCTCTGTTCATTCCTCGCCCGAGCATGATATTGCTTTCTTGCACTGAAGCTGACATGCAGGTGGTGGGTGTTTCGGTGCATAGACTGGAAACAAAGTACAACATAACCCCATGCCAGCAGTGACCTAAGCTGCTGATACGATTTTTAACAACAACAACAAAACCCTTAAACCAACCTATAGTGCCTAACCGTCACGTCGAGTCTGGGATTTACAGCAATACAGCTGTATGTCGACTCTTTGCGTAACGTACATTTTAAGTCACGGACATCACCTGAGGGTTTTTTAAAAATGGGATCATTTGACAAGCAATAGTTTACATTTAAAGAATTAAAACTGCGTCGATGCAGATAAGTCTAGTTATCTAAACGACAAGTCAACGCAAGATGGGCCCGTACACGTCCTTTGTGAAGGCGACATTGCCAGACATGAAGGAGCTTTCCCCGATACAACCGCCCACTCCCCTTCCTTTTCCACAATCCTCCATTGCGAGGAGGGGTACAATATCATTCATAAGAATAATGCGCAAGTTCGTTATCAGGCGGCTTGGTCTAAAGCTGCAGGAAAACAGCAGGCAAGACCTACTGTAAACGCCCTGTGCCACAAAAATGATTCAGTGTCCTTAAATTTGAATAAACGCGTCTGCGCAGGCAGAGAGATTTCTTGCTGCTACGATCTCGATGACGAGATTTGTAAAGAGGGAAGGGGGAGGAATTAGATGAAATCGGACGAACTATTCTTTGCATGTGGTCAGATCAGTTTTCCCGGAGCTCTTCCGTTGGCATTGCCGACTGGGATGAGACCGACGTACCATGCAGGAACTAAAGCTGTCTGTCCGCCGAGAGGATTTAAGGCAGCAAGATTGTTAACAAAGTGAATACGAAAATTACTGCCTCCAAAATTGCCATTAAACGCTGAGCTTATTTACAAACAATATTTATTCGCATTCCTCAGCAACCTGTTGGCGCGCGCAGAATTCCCCGACAAATCAACTCTTGACTTGACATAAAAGTGTAGCAATTCGGTTTCTTAGCGAATTTTGCTGTGTGTTGCTTGCGATTAAAGGTACTCCCTCGCATAATATCAAGTACATGAAAAATCGTCACGTTGTCAAGAAAACACTCTCGCGTAATCTAAACATGCAGGTTTTTGTGTTTGGATGATGGCTTCTGGCAAAATCTCACACCGTTGTATGACGTCACGAGCAGAATCGGAAGCTGAAAAACAGCGCCCATATCCTGTGTATCGCGTTTTGCACGGGCGCCTGCTAGCACCTGGAAACGAACGGATTCAAGTACATTTGACCCACAGCAGGCTGGCAATTACATCCATATGAGTTGTTCACCAAAAGCTAGTAAATGTTGAAAAGCTTAATCGCTGGTGTGATAAACAGGCGCGTTTAGCATTTCAAAGGGATTGCAGGACTCTTCTGCTTTGACGATTGTGTTGGAACACATTTAAGCTCACTTTTTACGAAAACAAGCACCCATATGTATTGGGAAATCTACGCGTGCTGCTTGCATACACTTCCTTTTGGGGTCAAAGCACATTTTTGGACAATGTTGTGCCCAGTGCAGTTGTACAGGACAAGTCAGCGAAGAAGACAACTGCAAACCATCTAAAGTGCAGTTTGTCCACCACTACCCGGTAAGCTTAGTTGATTCCAGTTCACGCATGAAGGGCAGTCCTGTTGTCGCAAAGCGGAAAGCGGACACCTTCGGCTGCTAATCGAACTGGTGACAGCCCCGACGCTACGGCTGCAGCAGTTCAACGCTTGCTCAGACTTGCTGAAATTCTTTGTCCTCCTGCGTCTCGGGCGGCCAGATCAAGCGTGTATAGACAGCTAGCCTCCCACCCCTCCCCCCGCTGCTCCCGCTCTCAGAGTTTGCCTGTCTGTCCTTTTATGACCCTGTAACAGGTTAAAGCACGGCAGAAGAAAAGACTACACAGTGGCAAACAGCGGGAAGCCACAAACGTTGTCTGAAATGCTAGTTGAAGGAGACTTCTGCGTCACATCGTTTGTCGCCTTCCTTTTCATCATCGCCAGTGTCGCCAATCGCGCATTTTCAGTCTGTTAAATATTGACTGGGTCTTTTATTTATTTTTTAATGTATTGGGGGATACAATGACAAACATTTAAGAAAGACCGAACAATTCCAGTAAACAAAAACAAAAACAAAACTTCTTTTGTTTAGATCTGCCGTTCAAGAAACACAATAGTTTGTTTCTCTTTGTATATTTCACTAAGTTCTGTGGAACATTCTTCACAGATTTTAAACGAACGTCCGGACACAGAAACTCTATAGCTCAGACCAGTCGTGCATGTGGGTATGCGTCTCGAATCTGGCAGCCATATTGCTGGGGTTGTCACGTTTCTCTCCGTCTGCGCCGAGATTTCTGAAACCCGAGATGGGCCCATCATGCGATCCTCTGGGCTGTCTTGAAAGCACATGCTAAGTCATTCGTGTTTCGCCATTTTATTTCTCACTTTTCTAGTGTTTCAGCTCGCCGGGCTGGGGTTTATTTTTCGGATTTGATTATGGGAGCGTGTGAGCCCAGCATTACTGAAACAAAAGCTACTCAGGTGAAGACTCTTGGCAAATTCTTAAAGGAATGCTCAGTCTCTTAGTAACAAGATCTAGTTCTTGAACGTTATTAAATTATCATTTCTGGGTAACCCACCAACTGTTGTGATATGGTATTAAATAATGCTGGACTAGAAAAAGTCAGTCGCGTAACAAAAAAATAAAATGGTGTACCAGTCTTGGTCCATCCGCACATATTCGAAGAGTATATTTGGGAAATGTGCGTTTAAGTAAACAGGAAAAGTATATCTCAGATAAATGTCGAGGTTTTGAGAGATATAAGCGTGTTCCTCTGCACGTAAACATACTTTGTGTGCGCGCGCGCGTTTGTGTGCGCGCGTGTGTTGGTGTGTGTTTTGTGTGCGTGTGCGTTCGTTCGCGCGCGCGCGCGCGTGTGTGTGTGTGTGTACGTGTTGTGTGGGTTCGTACGTGTGTGAGGGTGTGTGTGTGTGTGTTTGTGTGGTGCTAGTAGAGAGCTGCGAGAAGATTCTGACGGCCAGTCGGTGAGTTCACAGTACTGTTCCAGACGAACCGGGAGGTCGCCTGGTTCCATATTGGTTTACGTCGGACCTGCTGTCCCATAGTACCACTCGACATCAGCAAAACACGGACAGCAGGCAACAGCCCAACAACGGGCAGTAAATGATGACATTGTTTGGCGCGGACTTGAGTGGCCGCCGTCCGACAGCAGCAGTCTGGGGCACAAGGCACGTGCAGCGCCATAGTTGCTGGCAAGCAGGGTCACGTGCACTGCACAAAAGCTGTCCGTTTCGCACGAACCTGTGCGCTGTTTTGTTTGCCTTTGCCGGAGTTTTCGTGGGTGCACCAGTAAGCATTTTGTCAAGGCCTGTTTAACCACCAGAAAGATTGCACTTGGAAAAATTTAAACTTAGCAAGTCACCTTTTACCTTCGCCACAAAAATACGTCAGTTAATTTAAAACACCAATAAATAAGCAGTCAAACGGAGAGTACTGTTCGCCCTGTGATTATGTCAGGAACCAAATTAACAAACAAAAAATTACTCCTCTCTCTTTAATTTAGTTTATTGAAAGTGTGTGTGTGTCTGAATGCGTGTTCGTGTTCGAAATTTGCTAGACGCCTCAATCAACCCGAAAGAAACACAAGCATGGATCTATTTTCACCTTTTACTTCAAAACAATACAAAATTAAAAAATTATTCAAATGAGTTTAAAAACGCTTACGTTCATGTCATCATCCCACGCACACTAATTAGATCTATACCTCGGTCACACAATCCAAAAGAAGGTTCTTGGTCTATAAAACGAATACTGTTCCTTTACAGTTCCGCACGTACAAGATGCAATAACTCTAGTATTCACAGTTCACTCCTAAATGTTACTGTCAGACAAGTTCTTGTAACTCAGAAGTCGAAGACGTTTACGAGGACGTATGGAGAATGGCGATGATACTGAAGACGGCGGTGAAATTGAAGACGAGCAATGCTGTGGAAGATGGCGATGATACTGAAGACGGGCGATGATATGACCCAGTGGTCTAGTCGTGGTTGACGAATGTTTAACTAAAGTTTTTTTTTCAAAGCAAGGCAATATTTCAACGTTTCGTTCAATGTAACAATTCAGTCTCTCTTTGCTTGCAATCGTAAGTTGACGTTTCATGTATGCTCAGACAAGAGTATTAATTTCTTCACAACTTGTGTTCTTTATCGTTTTTTTTTTTTCTGGAATCAGGGACAAACTCGGCAAATCCGCGGATTCCTACGTGGTCTGTATGTGCTCTCCTTAACACTACTGTCCGTAAGCCCTCGACGCTTTAGCGACGCGAACTCAATCTTCAACTCGTAACTACCAGAGCTCGACTCTGCAATAGTTACTCGAAACGTATATCCTATCGGGGAAATACATTAAACAACAGAACTCCAATTCTGTTACTTCGGGTTCCAGTTCTCGGATTTGAAACCTATCACTATACTTCGAGTTTGTTGCTATAAGGCTCTCGACACCTTTGATAGCCGACCACGGGCTCGCTAACGTCAACGGTTTTTGAAGTTACCCTCTGGTGTAAAATGGAGAAGCAAAGTCTGGGGTGCTGCCGGCCCTAATATACTATCTGGTCACGTGATGTCTAAATCCCATAATATTTGGTTGTTCGAGAACATTCTAGAAGGTTTGTTTCCACTGATTCAGCGATTTTTATGCCTACGCAGCACCTTTTGTTCTTAAAGTCGCGGTGAAACACAGGAAGACCTCGTCACTTTTGACAGTTTGAACTGTCGCTGACCTGCTGGCTGAACTCCCTATTTCCTGTCTTTCTTTTTAAAAGTAAACTGTACTAGGCGTTCCTGACAGATTACCTAATCAGATACCTTACTCTCGATCCTTACTATAACGTGTTATGATGTGCCAGTGCCAGTCGCTGCAGAAGAGGTTTTCTTTGTAAGCTCACCCCCATCTCCCTACCAAAGCAGAACCAAACTTTTATATTTCTAACCCTTGAAATAGAAAATACCCATATCGGTATAAATAACAAAACAAAAACAAAACAAAAAACACAGTTTGTTAT
>SMGT01016925.1:34275-50460 GCA_004794575.1 Lanistes nyassanus | reverse complement strand
GACCCTCTACATCACGACCCTCTACATCACGATCCTCAACACCACGACCCTCTACATCACGACCCTCTACATCACGATCCTCTACATCACGATCCTCTACATCACGACCCTCTACATCACGATTCTTTACATCACGATCCTCTACATCCCGATCCTCTACATCACGATTCTTTACATTGCGACCCTCTACATCACGATCCTTTACATCACGATCCTCTACATCACGATCCTTTACATCACGACCCTCTACATCACGATTCTCTACATCACGACCCTCTACATCACGATCCTTTACATCACGATTCTTTACATCACGACCCTCTACATCACGACCCTCTACATCACGATTCTTTACATCACGACCCTCTACATCAGTAGAAAATATGCTGGCCGCATACGGTTTCTCACGGATGGAATTTTGCTTAAACTAATTTAAGAAACGTGAGTAAAAATTAAGGTACTGAACTACAAAGTCGAAGAGAAAAGATAAACATGCAGAAATATATTTCTTTGCTCGTCGTCCTTTTTTAAACTACAAACTCGAACACTAAGAAGAATTTAAACAATAAATTTCATTACGTTACTCCCCCCTCCCCCCCAAAAAAAAATCCCTCGCCATTCATTTCTAACGACATGCTGTCAGCGGTAGACTCGCGTAGAGATCCCATAGGTCGCTTTTACCCGTTCTCCTGTAGACAGATAGATTCTGCAAAAAAGGATTCGGTTTTCGCAGGTCACGAACGCGTTCGGTTTTCTTCTAGGGGCAGGGTATGGCATGCAGCCGTCAACTGGTTTTACTGTCGGTTCGAGTCAGAGACAAAACCACCGTAAGAACGGACCTTCGCTTCTTATAGTGAAGCTTCTGGATACGAAACAATTACTATTAATAAAATCAGAACATTTTAACATCGAAAACGAAAAATCTATCATATCAGTGCGTCGTGTTTTCATTGCGTTCTTTGTGGCGATCGGTGTCTTGAGCTAGACAGCACGTGTGTTTCTTCTCACCATTCCGGGAAGCTAATGTCTGAAACATATAATGTAATGGATTTAAATCTTTTCCTCCGTCTTCTAATTCCTCATAATATGAACAACCCGACAATGAGTCGCGCGACGATTCTCATGAACGCATTGTAAAAAGCTACACTCTGGTCTAGACTAAACAAGAGTGCGCCTAGCTTGTCCTTCTGGAGATGACGTCACTTCGGGTGCTGTGCTCCCTGCTAAGTTTTCGGCAATCTCCGGCGCGGCGGCTATCTGAAAGCTAAACTTTAAGCTATTTCACGTAATCTGTGTGCTCTTACGTGCAAATCCGTGCAACAAACAACCCTTTACGATGACTTTTCCTCCCTACTAGATTCGCTTTATGATTCTCTCCTTTTTCTAATCATTCTCCCTCCCTCCAGCCCTCTCTCGCTTGCTCGCTAGCTCGCTCGCTCACTCACCAAGCTTGCAGGGGAGAGAGACTGTATGACCTAGAGGGAGTTGCTCCGCACTTTTGGCACTGGCGGCGACTCACGAGCCATGTGCGGCCCACGTTCGGTTCAAAGACCCCAGGCAGCCGGCGAAAACGCCATGTTTTACTGCTGGCGCGATTCTGATAAGAAAAAAAAATGTAGGGAAAACAAAGGCTGGGGCGGATGGAGCGGGGATCTCACCTGGAGTCACGTGGGTCCATAAAAGTGCTCCACCAATGTGCAAGCGTCATGCAGGCAACAGCCATTTGCTGGGATCTGGTGTGTGTGTGTGTGGGGGGGGGGGGGAATTGGCCAGGTTAGGCGACCACGTAAGATGTGAGTTACAGGTGGGGGTAGGGGGTAGTGGAGTATGAGGCTCAGCACCTGACTGCGCAGATCGCTTAATTCTGTGAGGGGCGATCGACGGGAGCCCACGGCGCTTGGCGACTCATTTCTCGGATGGCCGGAGAGCTGGCTGGCACCCCGCCCAGGGTCCGCTCCGAAATGAGGGCAAGAGGCCAGTTTTCGAGGCCCAGGGGCTGGTATGCCAAGGCAGGTCTGGGGACCTCGTCCAGCTATAGCCCCTATATAGCAGGTTTGGGTGATCGAACTGGATTCAAGAAAACAGAATAGCCGAATTATTTCTGTAATTCCAAATACAAGATATTCTAGAATACGTCCTTGAATTCCCCACGCACGAAGACTGAATAGCTTATTGTTCCGTCGTTAATTGGGAATACGTTATGCGTTCGTCCCAGAAGACAATGGCCTTGTTGCAAGATTGCTGCGTTAAGCTTAAATCAACCCTATCGCAGAACAAATATATGCCAAAACAGAGTTTACAGAGACAGAAAAAATCTATTCGATATAGTCAATGACTTTAAAATAATAATTTGAATTTCACTGCTGGACCGGTTTGGTTTGCGAATTCTTTTCTTTGGGTTTGAAATCTCCGCCTTGGCAGTGAAGGAAATGAAGTGCCGAGCATAGCGCATGCGCACTCAAGGAGAAATCCCGTCGTCTAAAAATAACTCGTTGGATAGTTATTCTTCCCTATCCCCATCTTGGACATACTGAATTTTATCCCGTTATAAGAAAAGGATAGCTATAATCCCTGAATAGAGTTATTCGGGTATAAATTCAGCATATTTTACATGCATGCGGCGCCTGGGAATTCGAAAGTGTAGGCCCTGTGGTTGGTACAGCGAGTGGAGGGGGGAAACTGGACAGCTTCTGATCTCAGTGGATGAACGGAAAGGGAAAGACTAGGTCAGGAGAAAAATAAAGCAACAGCAGAAGAGAGGGGGGTAGGTAAGATAACTCTGTGATCTAGACTTTGTGCTCGATGTTTAAACTGGTTGTGGCAGCCTGTGGAGAAGGAAGTTAGCTGAAAGGAAGATGCAATATATACAGAACATGATGAATAAACAACAAAAATATACAACCCGACCTGCACGTGTGCGCACTTCATTTAAACCAGTTTTTCGACTTTTCACCGGAGAAAAGGAGAAGGTGCAGGAAGAAGAGAAGTGGGGGCATTGATCTGAAAACCAAATAAAGACGATGAACAACTTTGTAAAAAGTAGACAGTCAATATATTAGTGCTCAGTATAAAAGGAGAGTGGGACCGGTCCGGAAACCCATCCACTGTTGACAAAATGTAAGTGTTTTTCAGTGCATCAAAACTGTGTGCGTACACGTATTAGTTCAAGGTGTATGCCCGTTCCTGCCCAGATACAATCTAGTTGAAGTTCTCAGCGGTTACTAATCACCACAGCGTGACAATTTCCGACAGAAGGGGCTTACAGGAATAACCAAGACAGAAAGTTATTCTATTTTTAGCTGCATGATAATTGTTTCCATCTTGGGTGAATACGTCTCGTCTTTGTCTGTGACTTTTATCGCGCTGCGTCTTTCAACCCAGACGACGTACACATCGCGCGGACATTTGAAGCGTGTTGCAGCAGCTCAGTTTGTTTTTCAAAAAAGAGTATCGTTTACAGCCACGGGTGTTGTACAGAGTTGCACAACGGCGGATCAAAATAACCCTTTTACAGATGGCAAGACCACATGCAGGGATAATTGGATAAAGCGACAAAATGTCTTCCAGCACAGGTACAAGCCTGTGGATTCAGATAAAAAATGGCACCCCATTAAATTCGAAAACATGTTTGGTGAGCATGACTTTTTCGATAATCAAAACCGAATACAAAATCAGACACAACAAGAAACGACATGGTGGATAGAGAGAGGATTAGAGGTGTGGTGGCGTGGTGAGAATAAACTAGAACTGAGGCGGTACACCCCCCGCCACACACACACACACAAACACATACCCACAAACATGTACACACGCAGGCACACACTCACCCACGCACACCCACACGCAAACGCATACCTCAGTATATCAGCTGGGAACAACCTGTGTCCTTGCCACACGCTGTTCTGGCTTTTTTTGAGAGGCTATGCACTTAGGAAGCCAACCTATTGCCAAGGGTTCGAAACAGAAAGCATATGTCCAAAACGTCGTCTCAAGCGCTTCAGCTAAATCGAATAAAAACAGTGGTCAGGACCTACCAAGAGTGTCTGCAGGTAAGATTCCATCTGAGGTGGATTAATTCCTCACTCCTACCACCTTTACCGTATCTCTCGCTCGCCCACTCGTGCACGCACACACCCACGCACGTAGATTCTTCTCGACGAGACTGAAGCGTAAATTTCTATCTTCTCATATCAGACCAGATCAAATTGTTTGACAATATCGCAGTTCTGTTGCAGATAGTGAATCTATAGTTGTTTGCGTGTTCCCACTGATGGCAGCTTACGCGACTATAACGTATTCGGCATAAAGCCCTTTCTTAACTGGACGACTGGCGTGCCATCTCGCCTAACCTGGCTAGGTACATTTAAAGTAGGATTCCCGTTCGCCCAGTTAACACCAAAGTCGACCACGAAAATGAATTCTTTTAATTTTAGGACACAGGCTGCCAACGCCCTGTTAGATTTAGAGTAAAACGTCTTGTCGACGTCACATTTCGAACATAAGGAACACACGTCCTTCTCTGTTGACCTCCTCGTGCAATAATGCCACGCCAACCTTCTCCGATTAAGTCGTGATAAACAAATGTGGACAATATACGCATGATGTCACACCCTTGCTTTTACTCTTTACACAATTGCTTAAGCTTCCAACAACATGTCAGTACGGTCTGCTGCTGTCGTAGTGCTAAATGGTCCGTGAATTTGTTTTTAAGACTAATTTATCGACAAGGGCTCACGCTTCATCGATTTAGTTGCTGAAGAGGAAAAAGCGAGCAAATCAATACCATCTGGCTGTTTTTTTTCATCCGTCTGGTTCTTCTTGCAGTTCATAGCTTAGTAATAGCACCCCCCCCCCCCCACACACACACACCCGTAGTGGGAAATCACCACCAGGTGGAAGCACTGTCCCTCTAATATAGCCAACCAATCAACGAACCAAAACAAAAGCATGTGTGACTGTTTGTCACAGACTTGAATCGCAGAAGTTTTCTGTTCTGGACACCCACGCACACACAGGCGCACAAATATCACAGCAGAGAGGGCAAGAGAGAGAGAGAGAGAGGCTAACCGATCACAACCAGAATGCAGTAGATAATCAGTAAGTGAATAGGAGAGTTTTCAATGCTAAGAAGCAACAGTCCGATTTCCTAGTGTTCTCCGACAAGCCATTCGACATTACTGCATTCTTCAGTGTGACGTGACGGGCCGTACCTTACTTACTGGACTCGACTTCTCAGAATTACTGAACAAACTTTTATGGTGATCTCGTAAATGTAGATTTAATTGAGCAATCGTCACCAAAACCGTTACTGCCTCAGGCCAATGGTTTCTACACCAAAGGGTGACGACGCTATGAAATAATGCGAATAACTAGAGAAATCTACCGAGGGAGAAGATTCTCATAATCTGACACGTTCGCTCAGTCTCACACAGGCAAAACACTTCTTGCTCAAGAGCCCCCACCCTCGTAAAACACACAACTGCAGCGAACTGTTATTCAACATATATTTCAAACACTGACTGGCTCGACAACATCAAATATATCTACAGATTATTTACAGAGAATCACCTTGCTCGTGTCTAGGGTAAGACGCTGCCTGATTACGTCATACCAGGTGGTATCAGACAAAGAAGATAATCAAAGTCCAGAGGGGGAATCAAATTGCAAACGGCTTATGATCCCGCTCAACAGACAAATACAGTAAGTGACCGACAACAGAGCTCCTACTCTCGTCACTACTGAAACAACTACTTCTGCAATACACACTTCCAAAGCTATTCGACGACCAACAAGGAAGCTATGACACTGCCACGATCAGCCCTACCTCTACCTCCCTTGACACACGTCCGGCCACTAGCTTATGACGTCTCCTCTCTCCGGCAGGATAAAACCACCTATCTTAAATCAACCCGAGTCCCAGACTCTAAGATAAGTTTATGGTAGGAGCAGTCCTTACTTATAAGGCACAATCAACAATCACTTACAGGTCTATTTCGTAGACGTGTCGGCGAAATACAGCCCAGTTTATTCGCGTGATTGTTAGCTGAAGTTCTGTCGTCCTGGCTAAGATGGCGAGGGGTAGAGGTCCGTGGGTCTACACGTGTCCGCTTCTCTTGGTCCTCCTACATTAACTCTTTCTCCATGTCCTATCCTCTCCCGCCTGTCTCCTAATCTCTGATGTCCAATGCTTAAGTACCCTGCCTTTTCCGCACTGCGTTTCCAGGAACCACCTTATTCTAGTTCAACCAGTTCTGGCCAGCCTAGGTTGGGGCGGAGCTATCAGCCTGTCATGGCTAATGACGTAGCGCCCACCTACCAGGTGTGAGGAGAGGGGGAGGAGCGAACAGGCTAAACTAAGAGTGACATGTGACATTCAGTAGAGAGACTGCTGAGAATTTTGCTTTAGTTCAGATCACACCACAATTTTACGGACATATTGTAAATAAAACTTATGTCTTGTATTTGAGAGAAATGAAAGCTGTCCTCCAGCCAGTAACGTGTCACCTGTTATCATGTTTGGCTTTTTCTCTTTCTCCCCTCCCCTTCTGTTCGTGTCTTTTAGAGGAAGACATTGGAAAGAGAGAGTAAGGATTTTCTGTATGTATCAGATGTATGGCGGAAACTGGTGGTGTACTGAGCATTGAGATTACCTGTCCTCATATATGAGCCTTTCTCTCGAGTTGTCTTGGAACCTGCGTGCTTGATGCTTAGCCTGATAAGAAGTTTAATGATTTGAAAATGCCAGCGGTGACACATCAACATCTTATTTGTTTCGGGGTGTGGCTCATGTTTAGAAGAGGACAAATGTTACATTTTAAAACTGTGTCGCATCAGGTCTTGCTCAGTGTATATGACATAACATTAGGAATGAAGGATTGATGTGATGTTTTTCTTTATAAGCAATCTATGCATTTGGACCTGCATGTTGCCGCATGGATTTTTGCCACAAGCATTGTGCCATTTTGCAGCATGCAGTTTGCCATTTGCATTTTTGGCACAAACTGTTCCCTCCCGCTCCCCCACTCTCCCAAGCAGAACAAGTTTCGAGCTGTTGTCGTATTTTTATACTCTTATAGCCACCTGGCATTATAACACTTTTTCTTATGGGCTTTTTTTTCATGACGAGAATTGCTGCTACAATGGCAAGGCTGCAAGACCGTACATATAGCCAGCTGGATAGTCTCGGAATTAACATAAGAAGACATGGGCGATTTTGACAAAGACGTGGTCACGTGTCAACCGTGACAGCTGTCAGCCGGCTATGATAGGATGGGCGAGTTTGTTCCTGACAGTTCTCACATTAGTTGGTCTGTTTGGCAAGTACTCGGTGTGACTGGCACCCACGCCCACCCTGGCTCCAGAGAGATAGAGAATTTAATCAGTAATTGTCCAACGTCATTTCGGCAACGGAGGCAGTCTGATGAGGGGATTGTGGGGGGGGGGGGATAATGAAGCGCGTAAACAGGTACAAAAAGCAGAGAGTTTGATTGGTTCTGTGCTACTGTTTTCAGCTGATTTTGTCAAAGCGTGTGAAAGCAGCATCGTTTCCACAGACCAGACTTCAAACGTCGGTCCAAAAGACAATAGTTATGCCGAGGACAAGGACTGCAGACAAAAACACGTGACTGCTAAACCCGTAAGAAATAGTCTTTTCGGGAAACGATAAAAAGCAGCTGGTCAGACACTGGCCACAAGCTGATCTCACTTCTGCTCGGAAAGCTCGGGCCTGCCAGCGTCCCTGGGACGCGGACTAGCGCTAATGTGTGTGGACAAATCATACTGAGGCAGCAAACGACGCCGTTGGTTCAAGGATTGCTGGGGGAGTGGGGGGATTTTAGCAAGGGACACAGATTGCTCTGCAGCAAGTGTTAGACCTTTAAACAGCAGCCAACAAACCCCAACAGCGTCTGTGTGGGAAAGTGGGTCTGGGTCTTTTTTTTTTTCAAGGCAAGATCGGAGGGAGTGGGGAGGCAAGGTGTAGGGCGAAGGACCACCCGGTTCCCAAGTGATCGCGCAGGTAAGAGGGGGGGGGGCTCAGGAGAAGAGGATAAAAACGACGAGAGCTAGAGGTTACTGCAATGATTTGACGCTCTGCATATAAAGAACCTTGTCATAATGATTTAAAATTTAAGTGCATGTTACTGCAAGTTGAGATTAAAACGACATGTTACTGAGTATTGAGACTATTCGGAGACAATCAGTATGCCTGAGAGAAGAAACGAAAATGTGTATGATTAGAGGGAAAAAAAGGTATTGTTAAGATCGGAGATCAAAATGAACTTTTATTGTGGATTAATTGTCCACATTTCCTGCCTTTAAAGGCACTCTGGCACACATACGTCAACGCAAAACTCGCTACAATCCTTCTAAAACTCTAAATGCACGTGAATGTGACCGACAAGGAGCGCGTAAACTGTGAAAAAAGTGCATATTAATCGGTCCTTTTTTTCAAGCTCTGGCAGCCGCCAAAGCAGAACAAGGTAACAGAGATTTGTTTTATTTGTGACGTCAGCGCCAGGAAAGGACACTTTTCTCTAGCTGCTGATCCTCCTCGTGACATCACCCAACAGCTGCGAGATTTTTTCCCGGAAGCCATGCAGCAGCCATGCTCTTTGCACATTTTGAGAAAAATGCATTCAAAATAGAACGAAATTGTAAGACACCAACACACAGCTCTTGCGTGTACTTGGTATTATACTTCGGAATACCATGGAACACCTCAATCCACGCACACGCACAGACACACGCACACGCACAGACACACGCACATGGTGGGACGCACGCACGCACGCACGCACGCTCCCACTCACATAGCACGCATACGGTGTTGTCACACTGACGCATGCGTCCGCATTTTATTCGTTTGCTTTTTTAAAAAATTAGCTTACGCTACCTTAGCACTGACTAACTTCCCAGTTTTGCCTCCATTCGCCTACCTGGCGACCAGAATTCGCCTGTCTCTTCATGAATGCACTTCCTCGACACTAGGAGCTAATTGTGCTCTCACGTCATTTTACGGTCGATAATTTCCTTCGCACATACGTGAAAACGCATTAATCTAAAGGGAACGCATTTTCTATCGGCAGTAAAATTGGTTCCCGTCTAGCCCGTTGTTGCTCTGACCCCTTTAGATAAATCGTTCGATGATCCGCAGCTGTTGGAAGAACAAACGTGAAGACTCGCTGCAGATCTCGGTTCAGGTCGTTTGCAGAAGGCTCTCGAGGGAATCAAATTGAAGAGACAGGTGAGTGTGAAACTATGTCCACCTGATACCTGGGCCCAACCTGCGCGTCTGCACTTACAAGACAGCATGACGATGACAAATGAGCTAGCCGCATTTACTTCTGTGTGCTGCACGCTGTCTGGCACGGGGCTCGTTCGGCGCCAGGTCATAAATCCTGATTAGGTTAAAGTTTATTTTTACGATTCTTCGTGGGGAGCCCTATTTGGTATATGCTATCAAAGATCCTGATTTGGTTAGTTGAAAAGGGATCTCGCCTGCCATACTCCCTTTGAGCTTTTGGCTGCGTCCCCTTACCCTTAAACTAAACTAAACTAAACTAAACTAAACTAAACTAAACTAAACTAAACTAAACTAAACTAAACTAAACTAAACTAAACTAAACTATGATACACTAGCTAGACGAAACCGTCCATGGACATTAATCCACTATGTTCCTCTTACCACGTACACCATGAAGAAGTGTGGTCTGTGCACCTCGTGAAAGCCAAAACATATCTGAATACCAAAGCAGGTTCGATACCTTGGACAAAAGCATTGTATTTTTTTTTTTGTGTGGTCAGGATTGACTGACTGTCGACTGTCTGTCTGCCCATCCATTTGACGTTTCGTGTCTATTTGTTCGTCTGTCACCGTTTTTATTGTTGACGTGATTTGGGAAATACATTTGAATGCCACCAACTGATGCAGCATGAATTTTACTCACACAGCACTCCAAATATTGATTAGTTATTTGATCACAGTCAAAGGGAACTGAACGGAAAAAAATATCGTGCATGAAGCTTAGCAATGTATTCATGTCGTTATTCCGTTGTAAGATCGTCTTGCTACACCCAGACGGTGTAAACAAGAACCTATTTGCTTGATCACCTTTCTATAGACATTCCATTTACACTGACAGGGGTCCCGAATGTAAGCACTGCTAGGTCACACGTGATCGCGGGTCTGAGCCAGTGGCATATTAATGGTGTGAGGACGGCACACACCAACCGAACAAATCCTGCTACAGTTTTTAATCGCTAGGACATTTTAAGTTTGGAACCCAGTCAGGGCGTAATGTAGGTTAAGGACGATATCCGCTCAATAAGAAATAAATATTCAAGAGTGACAAAGTCGCGTGTCTTCACCGTCACTCTTCGTCATATCTTGTGCAGTTACTGCATAATTTTTGCGAAAGCTGGGTGTTTTTCTGTCGAAGAACCGGTAGTGTACAGAACGTAGCAGATTTAAGGGCCGGGTGTATTGCATGATTGTACAGCCAGGGTTTTACCAAAACTCACTGACTGGCCGCGCCTTAACGTTCAAATTTCTGAGTTGCTATTGGCATCAGACCAAGAGGATTAAAAGGTATAAATAAAATAATAGGGTGGTAAGAGTAGTCTCTCTCTCTTTTCTCTTTCTCTCTCTCTTTTTACAGAGAGAGAGAGAGAAACGGAAGGAGAGACACAAAGCTGGAGAGAGGGGAGAGGGGAGAGTACACCTGTCTAAAAATAGAAACCAAAACTGCATTCGAGGAGTAAGCCAGCATTACGCCACCCAACAGAGGCGGCCCTCCACCCGTACACGACAGACCATCATGACCTGCTGGCAACCAGCAAGAAACGACCCAGTAGCCACCAACGACACCACACCCACCAACACCAAACATGCCTGCTGCTTCTTCCCCAGTTTGTTTATAAACCACTTGTCCCGTAGTGCCAGAATCCATGCTACCTGGAAGCCTTTTCCCCGCTAAAGGAATAAATGAACGAATAACGCATCAGTTATGTGTACTATTCTTGTGTGACGGCTGCATGCGATATTCTTTAGATTTTATGTGGTGACCAGCTCATTACGCTTTTAGTTTTTATGGCACCCGATATTTGTACAAATGTAGTCAAAATGTTAAATTAAAAAATACATATATAAAAAAGGAATAACGCATCAGTTGTCATCGTTGACATCAGCATTCATTACCTCATTCGGCAGTCTGCGACTTGCGCTTTGAGAAGTGTTGTAAATATTTAAACCTTCTCCAGTGAACTTCTCTAACAAGACATGCAGGTACTCAAGCTAGGTAAGTCAAGGGAAGTCAGTGGGAGTGGATCTCAAAAGGTCCGAATCTGCATAAGCACAGGCTTGCGCACTCGCACGCACAGACAGACGGATAGACGGACGGACGGATGGACGGACGGACAGGCTTTTTTAAAGTCTGGGGGAACTCCCTCATGACAACCTTACTCGCCTGACCTCGACAGGTGGTCCGCCACAGTCAATCCTAAAACATCCGGGGCTGTTAAGACGTGCATATTGATTCCCTTTAATGACGGCGAAGGCCAAACAAATTCGCTTCCTTTCTCTCCAACGATAGGCTGTAACTTACATCTGTAGCTGATCCTTTGATTAGACGCCAGGACCCTGGACTTTGGCCCTTTTCTTCTTTTGTGCTCTTCGATTTGAATCTATTTTCGAGTCGAACTGCGAAGCGGTTTGGCGTAGCTGTTGTCATCATTAGTTATACGCTGTTGCCTATATACTACCATGGCTGCAGCTCCCCAAACTCGATGAAACCTAGACTGGACGGGTGGGGAAGGGAGAGGGAGGAGAAAGGGTGCATTCAACTGCATGCCTTATGCTCCAAAAGGAGGAAAGAAGACTAAACAAACAAACAAACAAACAACAAACTCCAAGCCTCTTGGCACTGGCCATCTTACTCCAACTAGTCTAGTAAGTTCCCATGCATAGCTTAGTAATACGACCCCAACCCACCAATAGGGCATAAATCCCCTCGAGCATTGGAAGCACTGTCCCTCTGAAATAACCAGCAAACCAGTAGATATGTTAACCAGCGTTTGGGGCAGTCTATGAGGTCACGGATGTGACCAAGCTAATTCTTGGTTGGCAAGAGGCTAACTCCCTCTTTTGAAAACACGGAAAACGGATGGTTTCACAACGCGTTTTTCACTCTTGGAGAATTTGTTCCTCAGCAGTCGCTCTGTGATGCCGCTGTCTGTAATTAGTATAGAAAAGGACTTTTGTAAAACAGCTTGCTTCTAACTGCTCAGCTTTGACGAAGTCCCACCAGCTCACCCCACCCAACAACCTTCAAAGGTAAATCGTTTGCAAGATGAATACAAGTCAGAACTGCTAGCACCTCTTGCAGACTGCTTACAAGTTTAAATAAAGTGTTAACTGTAGCCTGTAAACACGTGATTGTCAGTGTTACTAATGACATTGTCGTGCGTGGGCCTACGTTTTTTCACGCGCCTACGCTCACTACAGACTTGATTTGACAACAAAGGTAGGCACTGGTAGATCTTCTCAGGTGATAGGCATGAATGCAGCTTCATGTGATAGGTATGAATGCAGCTTCATCAAGGCGCTAGGTCCGCCAGTCAGTTGTTCCAAGCTTCTGTGTGAAGCATGCGTCCCGGTAAACACCTACTGTTTTCCTAGACCGTGACCCCAGGTTTCGTCTACTGTGCAGCTCGCTTCAAATGGCCCGTCGTCGCTGTCTCCAAACCTGGCCTACCCCCCCCCCCCCAACCCCCGACTTCCTTTTGCATACCCCTAGGAAAACCCAACGTGTTCGGACATGCTCTGACGTCACACGGGGGATCTACAGCCCTCTCGCAGTCATCCGTGTTAATCCTGTGGAGGTTTTTGTTGCTTTTAAAAGACATCCTTGGCCTGCCTTGCTGCTGCAGTGGAACCCTGAAATGCGGGCCCCCTCATTTACGACTCCCTCTCATTTCTGAAGCGATGCTGGGGAAAGTTCAATTTATGTTACTAAATCCCTATCATTTTGGGAAGACCCACATTCAAAAAATTATCAAGGACAAGAGCTCGATTTTCTCAAGGTGGAAGCAAGGACTGAGTAAAGAAGAAAATAAAAACAATGTGTGAAATTGAAATTGACTGTAGCTGAAAGCTGTATGCATGTACTTGTATGAGTGTAAAGCAATAAAGATCGTATTTTTAATTTTTTTCTTAGCAACACATATGCGGACATGGAAAGAATAATAAATCTAATTTCATTTAACTTTGTTCATTTTCTGTGGGTTGAGAGTTTGAACCGTGGAAAATCTCCCAAACAAGATCATCCCTCTTTGAAGACCCATCCCCCGATCGCTGTACTTTAAGACCAATTTTTCAAGTTTATTTAAAAAGGGTCATAAAATATTGGTTTCACTGTACCAGTTCCAATACTGAACTACTATGGGAACTTATAGCACTGCTAGCGTACTCGCAGTTTAAACACAAATGCAAATACACGACTGTTGTTACGGACAATGACAGAGCAATTGCACAGGAGGGCGATACTCCAAAGTCGTCTTACAAACGTTCTTATCTGTGCATCGTTATTAATATGCATCGTCTTTTGTCTAAACTTAGACAGCAGGGATCAAGGCACACCTCAGGGCAGACTGTATCCATGGAGTTGAAAAATGAGCACGCACCGGAAACAGTAATGGACGTTAGCTCGATGAGTCCTCGGTATCAAGTCGCGGGTGAGATCATCCTCTCATTTTGAAGAGTGCCATTGTTGGTAAATCCTGACCGCAAGCTGAGTTTTAAAACTTTGCAGGCCCTAACTAACTAACTAACTAACTAACTAACTAACTAACTAACTAACTAACTAACTAACTAACTAACTAACTAACTAACTAACTAACTAACTAACTGTGTCAGTATACAATCCACGCTAAAACTGCTTCGTGTGACCCATTATTGTAGAATAAATCTAGCTTCCATTCCTGCATATAGTAAGACACGTCAGAGAAAGGCATGGCATCGTATCGTGAAGAGTGTTCACTTTCGCGCTAGACTGCAAGATGTACCCAACGTCTTCAAGCCCTGGTGGCTTGCATGGAAGTTCGTATCTGCATTTCGGGTCATAAAGACTGGTCTTACGGTCCATTACCCCTGTGTGCTTTATGTGCACTTTTACGTACGAACAAGAGATACGAACGTAAGATAGCCCTGATCATTATCATCCGCCATGCACCCAATGACTTCAAACCCTGGCCGCTGTCTTCCGCCAAAGGATGGGGGCCATCGTGTAAGTTTCAAGTCAGCCCTGCAGCCTGTCTGGCCAAACCAAACTTTTTTTTTCAGGAAGACGTGTACAGAGCTCCGGGCGCAAAATATTTCTTTTGTACCTCTTCAGCACAGCCGTCAATAGCGAGACTTTTCGCCCAAGCCAGTCACCTGGGCCGATCTGCTAGCAGCCTCAGACGTACCCGAGTGGGAGGGCACTGCTGTCGCCATGAAAGAAGTCATGGAGGTCCATTGTTGTCTTTCAGACTGGTTAATGCAAGCTGGCGCCGAGCTGTGCGCTGCGGAGTTGAAAGAATTGCTAACTTCGTCAAGATACATGCATGTCCCGCTCTATGCTGCATGTTTCGACGAGAACAAGAGCATCTGGCGTTGTTATATTATTAGCGCAACAAAATCAAAGAACGACTGAATTTCAGTCCGCCGTATTTCGGCCTAAGAAACGTAAATATAAGTGATGGTAATCTATGTTCCCACTGCGCACAAGAAGTGCTACCTTTTCTTTTTTAAAAAGGCGGGGTGGGGTGGGGTGGGGTGGGGTGGGGTGGGGTGGGGCGATTATAACGGAGTTAAAAGGGCTTGTGCGCACACAACCACTTACAGATGTTTTAGCTGAAATAAAACGGGCGCGGACTGCCGATTTTTTTTTCATCCTTTTTTTAAAAAAAAATTCAAACGTCCTCTGCTCATTCAAATTCATAGCCTTGACCTTCGTGACACTCTGGCGCTGGATGGCATGCGCAGAAAGTACTGCCCTAGATTAGGGTTCAGGATCCGTACTCACATGGATCCTTTATATTATGCCCTTGTTTAAACCACCACCCCATTCCTGTTTATAGTCAAATGATGAAAAATCAACATATTTATCAAATCTACAATAATCTGAGGTTGCGGATCCCCGAACAGTCGTTATTCCCAAGCAGGCTGGCCGATGGGATTATATTTATATGCTGAATTGATTCGTCAGCTAAACGACTCTCAGGATTGACCCACCCGTGACGTGGTTATAGACAGTTGTGAGTGCGGCCCATGGATAGAAATCGCCGTGGGTTTTCGGAATATTTCTTTCAGCAAAAGACAGCACCCGGCACAGCAACAAGAACAACGCCAGTCGTTTCAAACGAAATGTATCCCATAAATCATGTTGCAGATCAGCGGCCAAGCATGCATTTATACCTGCACGAGGTCCTCAGAAAGAAGTACCTGGTCTCCCCGCGGACTGTGGAGGGGCAGATCACTTCAGTGCTACGCCAGCCGAGAAAAACGAGCCGCGAGATAGAAGAAAAAGCAGGTACCCAAGGTCGTCTTTCAAACTAGTCAACAATCAGGCACAACACAAAGCGGGCAGGCCTCCATCTCCCACATACAAACAATAGCACCGAATAAACTTTCCAAGGTCGGGGATTTTTTTGCTCGTCTGTCTGTCTGCCTGACTGCCTGTCCGTCTGTCCGTATTCTGTCTTCTTTCTTTCTGGCTTCTCAAGATATTTCAATGGTTTTTAACTGGCACCAGTTAATGCATGGCCCCATGTGGTATGTTCTCGCGGAGTAGGGACACATGTGACTGGTATTTTACTTGTTTAATTTTGTATTGTTTCAGTGACACTGCTGGGTCTGGGGAATGGGAGGGTTTTTTTTAAGCTCCCTCACTAAATACCGAGCCTTGCTTTATTCCCGATGATTAGCATTTTGTTCTGATGAGATTGCGAACAATCAAATTTGCATACTGCTATAGAAGTCTGTGTTTATTTAAAGGGACAGTTCAGATTTGGGTCTGTACAAAGTTTGCCATGGTATTTTGTTGGCGCAGCCTATCCCGTAGGGGAGTTGGCCGAGTATTGTCCTGTAATTAAGCACAATTTTTCGTTGCGGTCGCTCCACCAAGCCACCGAACTGTGAAAAAAAAA
>SMGT01016925.1:0-23421 GCA_004794575.1 Lanistes nyassanus | reverse complement strand
CCCCCCCCCCCAAACGCTTAAATTCGCCATAGCCACCCGAGGTGGAAAGAGATAATTATAAATAGGACAACAATCACGCCGTTAGCTGCGGGTGTCTCATTCATTCTCGCGGCTGGACGAGAAGACAGATTGCACCTTGATTACTCCCATCATGGCCTGTTCTTTGATGTTTCGAGCCAGGCGGGTGAAGCGTCGCACACAAAGTGTGGTGGAGGTCAGCTACCTGGACTAACCGATTATTACCTGCTTTGGGTTCATACAAGGCAGAGGTATGTGCTCAGGACGCTTAGAGGACACGTCAGATAACGTTCAGAGAGTGCAGGGTGGAAACTTGTCCTGGCCGCGTTTTGTCCACACTGGTGGTCTAACGGTTAAGGCGTCTGCCTCCGAGGCGCGAGATCAGTGGTTCGAGTCTCGCCTGAGTCCTGTGGTTTAGATATGGCCAATCCACTATAGCTGCCCTAATGTAGCTCTGACGCTTGGCACTATCGGGATTTATAACCTCAATATACAAAAGAATGAGCTTTAAAGAAAGCTATGCGCACCCACACGCGCGCACACACACACATACACGCACGCACGCACGCACGCACGCACGCACGCACGCACGCAAACATTCTGAAAAAGTGATTTTTTAAATTTAGTTTATGAGGCCTGGTTTTGCACTTTTCTTTTAAAAAGTCGACATACGATGGCTTCAATAACCCCAGAAAGATCTATCAGTGTTTTGTGAAAATAATAAGAAACTGAAGCAAAACAGTTGCTATCAAAAGGGGAAACTTCGGAAGAAAAACAGAGAAAAAATGGATTAAAAGAAGATAAAGAAAGAAAGGTCTGAAACAGACACATCATTTGTCACACAAGTTCGCATTTGACATCGTGATAAATAAATTAACAAATAAATAAATATGGTGACAAGCCAAAGACTGACTTTATAGGCAAGAAGCACTCACAACTACCTATCCTCACTCACCTTCTTAATATTCGCATTAATTTTGTTAGCCAGACGACAACTTCAAAGAACAACCTACAATAATCTTCCAAATAATAAAGTGGACAACTTTACAAAAGTCAAACACATTCCACAGCATTTCTGTAAAAAAAAAAAAGCCCACCCCTGAATAATTGGCGGAAAATTGGGTAGAAAAGGGAGAGAAGACCAAATTAAAATTTATACAAAATTAAGACAAAATTAAACTGCAATAAACCAGACTTAAGGCCATGTCAGACGGCGCAGAGCAATCCCGAGCAAAACAGGGAGCGGTGGGTAATTTTCTGCATCAGGTATCAGTATTCATGTAGCAGAAAATTACTCACAGCTCCGTTTTGCATGCGATTGCTCGGCGTGGCCTTTAGCCACATAGCACATGGGACAATTTACATCCCGCAACTAAACACTGACATGGGGAGCGTTGCAGAAGACAAACACCTATACAAGCCACACAGTGGTCCCGAAGAACAACTGGGCAGCATTACATGTGAAAAACCTCACACGTGCATAGCAGACAAACAGTGTCTCACAAGCTAAAATGAAACAGCGCGATGCACAAGCTGCAGGGCGTTGAGGGAAGCAAACATCAGAAAGACATCTGCAGACAAAGCAGGAAGCCAAGGATCTGCCAAGTTCCTTTCTTTCGGCCCTCTCTTTGCTACGTGTTTGGGTACGGTAAGCTCCCTTGGGCACAGGCGTCTGCACACGGCTATGTGTGCGCGCTGCCAGTATCTTTGTTGGAGTTATCTTTCAATAATTTAAGCGCTCTGTCCTCATTTGTTCTTTATTAAGCCATAATACGGCAAAAGATTCATGGGAGGGGAGCATCAGGCAATGTGCGATTGTGCAGGTACATTTGTGTCCTTGGATTCAAGAGAGTCCACAGTCCTCCCGACCCTCCACGTAGACACACGCATGCACTCACACGTCCGCGCACGCGCGCACGCACGCACGCACCCACTCACGCACTCACGCACCCACGCACACAAGAAGGAAAAAGAAAACCTTCCGTCCCAGGAGGCAGCGAGGCGTGAAGAGGAATTATAGGAAGGCGGCGAAATGAGAACTGAGGTAACAACTGTGAGGAGAAAGGCGAGGAAGGTCCATTAACTTATCGCGCTCAGCCTCACGCAAACTCCGCGGCCTTTCAATAGCTACCAAGCAGTCTGGAGGGCGGGGATGGCTCGGGTGGGGGGTGGGGAGTGGAGGACAAAAGGAAACAGAGAACTTAGTTTACGTGGCGGATTTGGCAGGTAATTGTAAAGGACCGCAAACACCTCTCGCCCGAGCGGCCTTGCGTGCCTCAGCTGATAGGTGGGTGTCTGGGGATGCCCGACTCTCTTTAGCCAGACAAACGATGCACGGGTCCATAAATTATTTTGACCACTGACGGGCCGAAACGATGCGCCATAATGGCTAAAACTGGTCCTTGAATGTTGAATGTTATTTTACTACTGATCAAATGCTTTCAAGAAGATGGTGTGCGGAAAGAATGTCAGCCCGATTGTTACGGGACTTGAAGGAATTTTTAGTGGGATTTTGGAGGGTTCAGGGTGTGTGTGGGGGGGGGGGGGGGGGGGGTGTTCTTTGGTCACAGAAAACGAAGTATAGGTATCTGACGACTCCAACTACTATCTGGTTAATCTTAATGGGCCAAATGCTGATAGTCCACAATTCTATGACCAACTTAGAAATAAACTCAGTACACTTGAAAAAGGTTATATCATTATGTGCGGCGACTGAAACTTGGTAGTGAACCCCACCATCGATTATCCAAACTATAAACGAATAAACAACCCAAACCCACGGAAAGCAGTAGATGACATTATCGATGACTTTAACTTAATTGAGATTTGACGAGAGAGATGCACCCCGATATCAAAGGGTTCATCTGGAGAAAGTGAAATCCTTTGCAGCAGGCCAGACTTGACTTTTTGCTACTGTCAGAAGATTTATTAGACATGGCTGCTTCATCGAAGATTGAATCATCCTATAGATCCGATCATCTCCCCTTAATGAGCTCTTTTCACTTAGGTCGAAAAGAAATTTTAAAAAAAGACATTCTGGAAATTTAACAAATCTCTGTTGAAAGACGAAACATATATAAAGTTAGTAAAATAAGTTATTACTGTAACCATAGGACACTACGCAGCTACCCCTTATTGTTCAGAAGCACTTAAAGAAATCCCTCCTTTCGACCTCCAGTTGCACCAAGTTATGTTTTGAAACATTACTGCTGCAGGTACGAGGAGCAAGCATCGCATATGCATCAAATAAGAAAAAAACCAAGATGAACAACAAATAGACCTTAATGTCCAAATAAAACTTGAGGAAAACCTGACCAATGATAACATATTACACCTTGAGGCGCTTACCAATGAGCTTCAAGCTCTTAGGGAGAGGAAAATGGAAGGTGTTAGGGCAAGGGGCAAAGAAAGATGGGTATCTGAGGGAGAAAGGAATTCAAAATACTTTTGTAATTTAGAGAAACGGCCTTTGTAACTAAACTAATGAAGTATAAAGAAAAAGAAGATGGAAAGATCTTATCTGATCAAAAACTAATTATGGAGGAATGCGAAACATATTACAGAGGCTGTAGGTGGAGCAGCGTATTTTATAGCAACATCGAGTCTTGCCTTCTTGTGAACGCTCAGGTCTCTTGCCGCTTTCCTGTGGAGCGTGGCTGCCGACAGGGAGATCCCCTCTCGCCCAATATTTTCTGAATAGGGGTAGAAATTCTTGCCATCATTGTAAGAAACAAAACAGATATGAAGGGTATAGAAATTGAAAATAGAGAATTCTTACTTTCACAATTTGCCGATGCATGTCGTTTTTTTTCTGAAGGCTCTAAGAAATCTTTCGAAACGACCACACAAGAGCTACAAACATTTGCTCTACTTTCAGGCTTAAATATAAAATATATGTTAAAACTGTTGCGGTATGGACTGGCGTAACCAAAAGATGCTCAACACGCTATATGTCCCACCTACAGATTAAATGGAACCCAGGGACATTCCTAGTCCTTGGTTTTATATTCTCCCTGAACCTTGAAGACATTACAGCTCTTAATTATGATAAAATGTTCACAAAGGCACAAAAAATAATGAAGGAATGGAAAGCTAGGGATCTTACTCCGATCGGAAGAAAATGTCGTCTTTAAATCACTCATACTCTCCTTATTTACTTACCTATTTGTCACACTTCCATGTCCTGGTAAAAATGCACTAGATAGAATCACCAAGATTGACTTTGAGTTTATTTGGGGGAGCAAAAACCACAAAGTTAAAAAAAACTCACTGTGGTAAGGACGTACTCTGGGAGTGGGGGGGGGGAGAGTGGTCTTAAAGTTCTAGATATCAACAGCTTTCATAAAGCATTAGAGCTTACATGGATAAGGTAACTTCAGAAGCTAGCTGGAAACATCTCTTGACTGTTACCTAACCACAGATCACACGATTTCAACTTTTTTTTTTTTGGGGGGGGGGGACTTTCTAGAGAGCATCAGGATCCAAAATGCCTTTTGGAAAGATGTCTTTTATTTCTTTGATGGCTTTTGTAGTTCCTTCATTCATCTGTCATTAAAAGGTTTCCTCTGTGAACCTTTATTTTTCAATACCTCATTAACCAAAAATGACACTATAAAAACAGCTGAAAATGGCTGCAACATAAGGAAAATTGGAGATGTCCTAGACGAGCAAGGAGCCCCCACAAAGTATGAAGTCTTTCGACAGCAGTATGGTATAGATATATATTTCTTAAATTTCTGTAGCAGAATAACGATGAATAAAAAAAATCAAAAGAAAGTTATGCCATATATGGCAAGAAACAGGGACAGAAGAGGGGGAAAGACCTACGGCTTTCCAGGTCATAATTAGGCACAAAAGGGGGACAACAGGAATATATGAAAAGCTTCTATTGCTTCCTATTAGACTGAGTCAAACCTATGCTCGTTCTGTTTACTATCTGAAGAGACAATTAAAATTTATTTTTTGACATTCTTCATCTGTATGTTTACGGTTGCTATTGATGTGATATGATACTAAAAATGTATCATGTGTCAACTATTATTGATGTTCACCACAAAAATGTCTTGACGAGGAATAAAATATGAAAAAAATTAGACTAAGTTTTTTTTTAAAGTATAACTATCTGGTGCCAGTCTCTTTAGCACTGACATGTCATCTTCCTCGATTTTCTTCACAAATTAATCCACTAGATTCATCGACGCACGCATGCGTCCACACACGCGTGCGTCCACACACGCGTGCCCGCACCCACCCCACGCACACAGTCATACGGAGAGAAAGAGAGAGAGAGAACATCTCCTTGACCTTGCGTTCTTGTTCTTTTTGCATGAAGACCAGTCAAAAAGCCAGAAAGTCAGGATATTCATGCCTGGATGAAGATCCGACCGAAAGATTGTGATTTAGCTAGCTCACTAAGCCCACGGTTTGCAGGACCGGAATTTGCATCAGCTGATTTTCTGGCACAGCTGTCAGCCGTTACCATGATTACCATTGTGATTACTGAGGGGCTGTCTGTCACTGTGACCGTCATTTTACCGTGCGATATCAGGCGCAGGTAGAAACTCTGTGGTTACCTTCGTTCATCTTCGATTGAACTCGGCAGGATACCTCCAGGTCCGCACGATGAACATTCGGCAGCTCAGCGCCCCCCCTGGTGGAGACCCTGGGGAGCTGATTACATGGAGGCGAGGCCTGTTTAAAAACGGACAATTCATCGTGTGGGACTAAACGCGATGCTGTGGGGTGAAGGATTTCTTTGGGTCCTCTCATTAAAAGGTGCGATTTAGACCAGTTAGCTGGGGGAGGTGACACTTTGTTGTCAAGCCAATGCAGAGAGCGTTCTTACAATTGTGTTCTCGGCTTTTCCACTCACACTTGTGACGACAGCTAAGGACCACACACTGATCGTTTTTTAAGACACGTTTTCTAGTACAAGTGTATAAACCCACCAACGAGTCCTGCTTAACGAGTCAACCGAGCATTCAGGTAATTGATACGAAAACTAGTTCATTCCATATTTCATCCCAGGAAAAAATGACACCAATCAAAGAAGAATAAATATTACTCAAAGGTAATTGAACAGAACAAAAGATGGGATAAGAAGCAAAAGAAATCAAAGAGAAAGAGAGAGAGATGAGAGAAAAAGAGAAGGCTAGGGGTAGATGGGCAGGTAATTTTAGAGTGGCGGTATCTCGTGGTGATTTCGCTTTATGGGGGTGGGAGTGTGGGGGTAGGGGGTGGAGATGGGCTCCGATTGCTAAGCCATGCAGTGAAAGCTGCAGCAAGATGGCCAGTGCGGAGACGGATCGATAGAGGGATGACCAAATTATCGAGTCCGCACAATGTTTACCTCCAGGATGTAATCCGTGGTCACTCCTGGATTCCAGCCAGCAACCTTAGCAGTTTTACCCGCAGAGATATCCAGCCTCCCGGGGGCCAGAGGGCATATCGAGGTAGATATATGTGTAGCGTTCTGCGTAATATGCAATCTTCGTCTGATTTTGAAGAGCTCGAAGGAAGATAATGATTAAGGAGCTACGTCACGTGACTTTGAGGATTATACGTCGTTACAGGGAAGAGTGAATCGCTCATTGTGTACACGATTGCTGAACCTGAGCTGTGAGTCGTTAGTTTCCAGAGCCAGGATTGGACCCATTCCATGTCTTCAACTCTGCTGAATGTTCCTTCTGTCAATGAGCGGGCGTCCTCTCTCAGGACGGCAAGACGCCACGCCAAGTGTCCGCGGTGTCGCTGAGAATGCGCGATTCAGCTGACGGGCGTTTCAAAGACGCAAGGCAAGCGAGGGACGCTGTATAGTAAGGTCAGAACTAACATGGCGTACCTTAGGAGATCTGACATCGCTACATAACGTCAGTCGATTATCAAACGCGCCTCTGCGCGTATCCTTGGTCGCAGAGCGGACCAGCAAGCGAAAGAAGTAATGCGGGGCAGATGTACTCAGATATCTTGCGTACGTACTGTTGACCCTGTACTGTAGATATGTACAGTAGATCTCAAGCCGTGAGACGGAGGAAGGCGCAGTCTCCCCTCCCCCACCCAACCCCCAAGTTCCCACTTAAGAAGCCCGGTGTCTGGGGTGAGCTGGTGCGTCTGTCTCTGGCAGGCAGTATATCGAGTAGAAACATCCCCCACCCTGCCTTCTTTGCGCGAGAAGAAGGCGGGGAAATCCCATTTCGGAGGTGTTGACCAAGCACTTTTGATTAATCAGTTCCTTTACTGTGAGGGTTTTTTTCCCTTCACTTGCAATTTTTTTCAACAGGGAGCGTCTTTGCTGCCTTGGTGATATCAGCAGCACGTCTGGGTTGGCTTGCATGAGCGGTCGTAGCTGCTCATAAGACCCATTCGACCTGTGTAGTTTACGTGCATCTTGGGGTGTGAACATGAGATAAGAGCGCTTGTTCAAGCCTGGTTTTTACATCCGGGTCTCTCGCCGTGTGAAAAACAAATAGGTGTGATACCTGTCACGACGGGTTGTACCTTAACTTACTGGACTTGACTTCTCCAGAATTACTGAACAAACTTTTATGGTGATCTCGTAAATGCAGATTTAATTGAGCAATCGTCACCAAAACCTTTACTGCCTCAGGTCAATGGTTTCTACACCAAAGGGTGACGACGCTATGAAATAATGTGAGTAACTAGAGAAATCTAACGAGGGAAAAGATTCTCATACTCTGACAAGCTCACTCAGCCTCACGCAGGCAAAACACTTCTAGCTCAAGAGCCCCCACCATCGTAAAACACACAACTGCAGCAAACTGTTATTCAACATATATTTCAAACACTAACTGACTCGACAACATCAAATATATCTACAGATTATTTACAGAGAATCACCGTGCTCGTGTCTAGGGTAAGACGCTGCCTGATTACGTCATGCCAGGAGGAATCAGACAAAGAAGATAATCACACTCCAGAGGGGGAATCACACTGCAAAACGGCCTATGATCCCGCTCTATACACAGATACAATACGTGACCGACAACAGAGCTCCTACTCTTGTCACTACTAAAACAACTGCTTTACCGCAATACACAGCTCTAAAGCTGTACAACGACCCAACCACGAAGTTTGTGACAACGCAACGACCAACACTTCCCTCTAACTCGTCTTGGGGTCCGCCCGGCCACTATCTTATGACGTCTCCTGTCCCCGGCAGGATAAAACCACCTATCTTAAACCCGAGTCCCAGACTCGAAGATAGTTTATGGCAAGAGCAGTCCTTAACTTACAAGGCACATCCAGCAGTCACTTACTCGTCTGTTACGTAAACTTGGCGGCGAAATACTTCCAGTGCATTTAGCGTGAGAACTGGAGCTGCTCTTCCGGCGTCCTGGCTAAGATGGCGAGGGGCAGAGGTCCGTGGGTCTACACGTGTCTGCTTCTCTTGGTCTTCCTACATTAACCTCTCCACACAACACGTCGTCGTGATACACTCGCTAAGACCATCTTGCGAGGCGTAGTGGCAGGCGGAAGGAGGAGAGGAAGGCAAAGGAAAAGCTGTCCTGACAACATCAAGGAATGGACAGCACTTGGCATCCCGGCTCTTCTACGGAAAACAGAAAACAGACCAGGATGGCAGAGATTGTTAGAAGCTGCATCCCACATGTCCCCACCTTTCCCCACGACCCTCTAGGTCACGGCACTGAGATGAGATATGAAGGTATTATATGTCTTGATATGTCGGTGTTCTATCTGTACATGTCCGTATTACATGTCGTTTTGAATTTTATTTGGAAACTATCCTAGATATAAATGGTTTATATTTTCAGGAATACAGATTGGAATAACAGATTAAATCCAGACCAGTTGAGCGTGCGTGCCCACACTTTAGGTTGAAATACATAAGTAGTGTGTGTGTGTGTGTGTGAGAGAGAGAGAGAGAGAGAATATATCTGTGTAACCATCCATTTTCCTCACATTACGGACATGAGCAGACAAACTAAACACATTTAGAATGTCTCATGTTTTCTTTGCGCTCACTTATAATAGAAAGTAAATCACACGATATTCAAATTAATGGGGTAATAATGCAAACCATTTCTAAACTATCCAATTACATCGAAATTAATCATGGGTATTTATATTGCTATTAGGCACATCTGATGTAGTTGACTACAGTTTGCATGCAGCTCTACATTTTCGTAAACTTCTGAAAAGTTATGTTGCGAAAACTGGCAATTTTCATATGCTAATGCATCAAACAGTTTTAGTTCTTATTAGCTACATTACAGCTAAGTGTCAGTTGACAGGTAAAAAGAGAAATACTTGGGCGTCTTTAACTCTCGCCTGCTGTCTTCCCATGTCTCTTTCTTTCAGAAGTATTACACATTCATATAAAAGGATAGCCATTGAAATTTAGCGTGAGAAATGTCCATGTGCGTACTATGATATATGGTTGAAGTGCTGCAATTTCACGCCGCGTAATATACCCCTATAATTAAATGGCTCAAATTTCTTCAAGAGGTAACGCAGCAAGGAGAACACTTCTCTTTGTCGAGGCATAGAAAAATGTTTCCGGGTTGTAAAACAGAATGAATGCAAGCAAGGATTTCTCAGCAGCTGCTAACAAAGCGTTGTAAAGCGATTCGACCAGAGGTCTGTCTGTAATCTTCGTGTGAAAATGTTCCGAATATGCACGTATCTCTTTCTTAAATTTTACCAGTACGTAGAATCTCAATCTTTTGTTTCACGAGGATACTATCTAACCATTCCACAAAATGTACTACCAAGCTCGACAAATACCTTTTGTGGTTGCAAGTGTCATGCAGGCTGAATACAGCAAAGTCTTGATTGTCTCTGACAAGAGTCGCTTGATCTTAGGGGTGCATTGCTACCGTGCATGGCTGCAGATCAGTTTCTCTTGCCTGCTGGCTGCTGACTACTCAGCCATAGATTCGGCACCAAGGTTTTTTTTCTGGTCGAAGATCAAAGTTGATAAAGGATCCTTCCAGGTGTTTTTGAAACAACGTGACATCTTTGGAACAGCACGATTAAAACAGTTGCAGTATCTGTTAATACACTGTGCTGCCAGGGATCCAGAGCAGAAAAGTACGAGCGTAAGTTAGAAGACTACCCAGCCATCGCACTTTCTTGTCTCGCGCGAAGAATGATAAGATGCAGACCGTATAGTTCTTACAATGGCAGCTTTGTACAGCTGCACAGCTGTTTGCTATCGGCCGGTCGGTTTCAGAACTGTCGTCTGCCGAGTTTGTCCAACAAGCAGGTCTTTGCGAAGGACGTCAGCGCATCTGTCCTTGGCGCAGAAAGGTTAACAGCTGTGAGACAAGGCCGACTTCAGATGAGGACTGAGAGGTCGTACCTTACTTTCGGGAACTTTGGCCTGCCGCATGCTGCAGTTACTAGCAGCTTCGTGAACTGGTGGCCTGGTGTCACCAAGTTCATACGGAACACGCACGAGCACAGTCAGCGTGCACATGTATCTATGGGTGTACTCACATTCGCCAAAGCGGGTACACACGTATCTATGGGTGTACTCACATTCTGACGCTGACATGTTTCATTGTGACTATTCCCAATGTTCTCAAGACTTCAGCCCCTAATGGGTTAAGGGGTATGACCTGTGACCACCTTCCCCAACACGTTTGACGCCGATCGTCAAATCCTGAGCTGGCTTGCATGAGTGTTTTTATCTCCACTTCCGGGCATAAGAGTAGTTGTAAGGCCCATTCACTCTGTGTACGTTTACGTTTGACCACCATCCGGCCCAGGGCTGGCTTGCATGAGCGTTCATAGCTGCTCTTCCGATCGTAAGGGTGGTTGTAAGGTCCATTCGCTCTACGTATTTTATGTGCAACTTTACGAAGGAACAAGAGATAAGAACGCTCATGCAAGCCAGCCCTGCGCCGGATGGTGGTCAAACGTAAACGGTCATTGGCTGGAGGATGGCTTTCACCGGTTTGGACTACAAGCTGGCGACCGACACATCAGTAGAGCGGATCTGCAGCATACGGCTGTGGTGGTGGTGGTGGTTGGGGGGAGATCTGCCCCCCCCCAAACCTTCCGCGTGACTTCAGCACGTGGAGTTATTTCACAGTTCAGTGTCTTTGACTTCTTGAGACGCCTAGGCCTCGCGCAGAAGGTGGGAATTCTAAACAGAAGAAGTTTTTCTGTGCCTCTTATTTCAGTTTGTATTTAAACGTCTTCGTGTTCCCCCTCCCCGCTCCTGTGAGCGTTGCGCTCTGCTTTTCTCACAAGACTTGCAGGGTTCAAATTTGACTTGCACACCCACCTCCCCGGCAGCACCCATCCCTTACCGGCAGGAGCTGGGGGGTGGAGTGGGGACACTATACTTTTTTAATCGCAAACTGAGAAATTCCGAGTTCGCACTTTAACCCGCGATCGCCCTAGCCTGGGACAGTGTGTGAAACTCCCCTCCTGCCCTAACTTCCGACTTCTTGTTTGTGTCACTTCTAAGTTCCCAGGGTCTAATTGGAGACAAGGAAACAAGAACTCTGAACAGTGTATGCGGAGTGAGTATCAACAACTCCTGGCTTCTCCCACCCCACCCCATCTTCTCTTCTTTTTCCACCCCCTCCCCCGATCCCAAGCTTTGGAAATGAACTAAAAACCATGCCGAGGATAGAGAGCGCAGAGAAGACTGTGGATCGGTTATCGTGGGAAAATTACCTTTACACGAACAGAAATAAAATATAAGGCCGAGAAGGTGAGGCACGGGCTGGGGTGGGGAGGGGGAGAGGAAGAGGGGGAAAATAAAAGCAGTCACACGTTATTCTATCAGCCTCGCATGATCACTTCGTCAAGGGGACAAGAAGGGTATATAAAGGAACGAACGTAACATAACGAATACAACAATTTCTGGGTGTATGAATTGTATATACGTACAGATTCCTCTTGATACCAAACTGCCGCCGGCTCCTCTCTCCCACCTCCCCCTCCCCCCAAACTGTTTCTTTGCTCTGCTTCACTCCCTTCTGTCTTTCAACATGAGCAGACAACCCTCCTTCCAGCCACGCTAGACTTTGCAGTTCAGAATCTAAACAGTAGGAGGGGGGAAAAACCCTCTCCTAGTTCTCGAGAGAGCGATAGCCCCGGTGCGTCTGGGCAGACAAATGAAGATCAAAGGGCCCCGCTGTTGATTGCAGAGCTCGTTTGTAACTTTGTCCAAATTTGAGCCGCGCGGGTCCCGCCAGAGGGCGGCCCGGACACCGTGTTTGTTGTGCCGCAGCGCCCCCTTTCGCCAGGCCTTGTTTTCAAGGGAGGTAAATTTATTCTGGGCTGGCGCTACACGGCTTGTACGTGCTCCGAGCAAAGCGCCGGAGACCCGAGTGTGAGTCTAGCTTCACAAAGCGAGGACACCGCCGCTAGATATACCTGGCGCACCTCAAATGTCCTCTTCGATCTTTATTTTCAGCGAGACGGCGTTTTTTACCGTGCAAAGCTTTGCAGATAATACATACACCTGGATTACTTCACAACCTCTTAACACCCCTTAACCCCGGTTCCTTAAAAAAGAGGGTCGTTTGCCGATTATATTTTTGATGATTTAAATATATCCTGGGTGCTTTATCGTGACTATTGGCATTTTTTTGGAACTCGTTTCATTGCTTCGAATTTCAGTAGTGTAAGTACAAAATGTATGAAAATATATGAAAGCACATACAGCTTGTTGAAGATTTTGCGACCCCCTTCGCCCCCGGTTTGTAAATAGCTCCTGCGCTCATTTTCTTACATTTGGGTCAGAACGGAGATTCGTAAATTAAAATCATCTTTTCTTACATGCTGGTTAGAACTGTGTGTTGTAATCTTCGTATTTTCTTACATGCTTCTTAACCGTGTGTCATAATCTTGGTGATCGTCCTGTAGTACCAGTGGTGGAGGCGGTACCAATGATGGTTATATTTGATATTTAAGGTGTTCGCTTACTGCACGTCAAGTCACGAAGTACGGATAAGAACAAAGAAATAAAAACAAAAACATACGAAACGAAATAATACAATACAATACGAAACAAAACAAAACAAAACAAAGCAAAGCAAAGCAAAGCAAAGCAAACCAAGCCAAAACAAAACAAAACAAAACAAAACAAAACAAAACAAAACAAAACAAAATAAAATAAAATAAAACAAACCACAAAACAAAACAAAACAAAACAAAACAAATATGCATGGATGCTTATGCCTTTAATTCTTGCGTATTGTCCGATGGAGATTGGATCAGTTAAGTACTTCATTTTCTTCGCAAACACTCTTCAGTTTAAGTTACTGATTATTTTTTCGAGGCAAGTTACTTGTACCATCGACATCAGCGGTCGCAACACAATGCACGTAGATGGTGCAGAGGAGGACTACAACAATGACAAAGAAGAAGAAGACGAAGAAGAAAACGAGGCTGAAGCTGAAGTTTATTGCAACCAGCACCAGGCGCATTTTATTACTAACACAAATCACAAGAATTTACGGACCTTCTCCAGATGCAGAGGCTGGTCGGTAAGCAACGCGGTGAACAGGAAACAGCGCACGTGCACGCGTAATTACCTTGCCAATCACAAGGTTGCCCCCTGGAGGCGAGTAACAGAC
The DNA here is from genome assembly GCA_004794575.1 of Lanistes nyassanus. Taxonomy (NCBI): domain Eukaryota; kingdom Metazoa; phylum Mollusca; class Gastropoda; order Architaenioglossa; family Ampullariidae; genus Lanistes; species Lanistes nyassanus. The sequence goes on along the minus strand of SMGT01016925.1, from coordinate 9,823 downwards.
GCAGTAACTGGAATCTGGAATCGTCAGATCGAACCCCTTAACTGGAATCTCGTAAGGAACATCCTGAAAGGATCCAGCGTTAACCTGAAAGGTGAGGTTAGAGGTCACCTGTTTTTGTCCCAGCATGCAAGACGATAACGGCCGATAGTCTACAACTTCCACGTATCGGCCGACATCGCCTTGCATGCTCCGTTGCTCCTGTGCATGAGTTACTGCCCTCCGGGGGGTAAGGTGGAAGAAATGGGAGAAGGATGCAGACCAGGGCACATAAATCATCCTTCAGCGTACAGTACTGTCTGCTGTGGTACTGCTGCTGCTGCTGCTGTTGCCGGAGTGACAGGTATTGCAGGTAGCAGACACAACATCCCGACCCGCCGGTAGCGGCTGTCCTTTGATCCGCCGCCCGGCCTAGGTGTGCGGGCCTGCTTGTTTCCGCAGGTATTGCATTTACATAGACAGGTGGACGGCCCACCTGCTGTATGGAAAGGAAGACAGATTTACACAGTTGGAGCGCAGCGGGCTTCGAGGATGCGAGAGCAGTTGGTACGAATGTCCGAAGATCGGTGCCCAGCACTGTAAGAACGCCCCGCCTCCACGCACAGAGAAAACATGCACGGATCTTGCGTAAATGCCGAAACTTCGGCCCCCAGCCTTCGCTCGTTTTTGGTGCACGCCTACGATGATGACAGGACCTCTCTCATCAGCTGAGCGCGGTAGCCAGTTTAGAAAGACCATACAAACCTTGAAATCTGTACGCAGAGCGTGTCACTTTGATTGAGATATTGCAGCTTTCAGTAAGACTTTCGTATAAACAGATGCTTTGTTTTGTTTTGTTTTGTTTTTTTGTCTCTGTGAGAGGGGAGTTTCCCAAATGTTTGTAGGAAAGTATAATGATTTGATGAAAAGGAAGAGAAAGAAATTGGAGAGGGAAATGAGAGAGATCCAGAAAGGGAAAGGAGACGACGAGGAAGTGAAGATGGAGAGGGGGAGGGGGAGAGGGGAGGGAGGGGGAGAGGGGAGGGAGGGAGAGGAGAAAGAGACGTGTTGGGCGGAGAGAGAAAAGAGAACGAAAGGAGAGAGGCTAAAAAGAGAGAGAAAGACACAGAAAGAGAGAGAACCGAGGGAGATAACAAGAACGACAGCACCAACGACCTATGAAGAAAAAAAAACGGACGGAAAGGAGGAAGCGTAGCGCCGGCCTCAAATTAAAAGATGGTTAAGAGGAGATAGTGAGCGCTGATCATGTCATTTGCCGCTGCATCAGACCATCCATCTCATACTCGGCTCATTAGCAAGTCTCGGGGTCGTCTGTGCGCTTCCTACAACTCCCCCCCCCCCCCACCACCAAATCAGCGGAAGAAGCCCACCCGAGGCCAGGCACCGCCCCGGTGGTTAAGCAGCACTTACCTGTCTTTGTGGCGGCACACCAAAGCAGCCTGCAGACGGAGTCCGAACGTATCTAAAGGCACCTGAGCAACTCAAAGTTGTTTTTTCTGTTTGCGAAAATCGTTCCGAGGGAGGAAATATTGTAACCAATTACAAGATGTCCCCTGTTTAATTAAACCAGTTATCGTATGTGCGGTCTGCCAGAGGGTAACAAAAGAAAGCTTCCACATATTTTGATTCAAGAATTCTAGTTAAATGATGTCGCTTTAAAAAGTATAATTTTTTAGCTGCTGCTGCTGCTGCTGCTGTTGCTGTTGCTGTTGCTGTTGCTGTTGCTGTTGCTGTTGCTGTTGCTGCTGACCATGATGAAAATGGTAATGAGGCAAACTAGTGGGCGCAGGATGAACAGAGATATAGGGTACTTTTTCCAGTTGTTGCTAGTAATCGTGGTAATAGCAGTGTCCATGCTTACCTGGACACAGTTTCAATCTACCGTACTTTCGTGCAGTGCATGACTGACTCGGCAGAAAACTCCACCGGGGATATCATATCAAAAACAATCATTACATCATGGACGCATTATGCACTGATTAGAGTGACCTCGAAGGAAACTACCGAATAAAGGAATTTTTTAATTTAAAAAAACCATTTATGCATTTTCGTCTCCTTTCATCCATTTCCCAAGAATGAAGGCCTGCTATAGCGTGTGCAAATTTCTCCCAACCGCCAACTCCAGAACACAACGAACGGGGGATTATCTTGACTGAGGTACGGTCGTCAGTGAAGCTTGCAGGAGGGGGGGGGGACTCAGCTGAGGAAAGGTGGGAAGATGGGGGTGAGGAGTGGGGCGGGGTTGGGGAATGGAAAAATCCGGAGGGAAAATTCTTCCTGCGCCACAGAGACGTGGAAAGAAGATAAAGCTGCATCACAGTCATGCATTACGATAGTTCCTGAACCTTAAGTGGTGTCACCAGCCCAAGATCTATAGCGCTTCCCTCTCCTCCACAAGTCAGAGTTTATTTGGATCCAGTGTGATTGGTGGGCCCTTGTCTTTCACGTGACCTCTGCACCACGTGACTTCTGTATTAGCAAGGATTGGTTAAAGTACGGAGAGGGCTGCATCCTATTTCTCATGTGTTTTCCTCTTCGGTCTTTTTCACTTAATAAATTGTAATATTTAGCAGACCGGATTATGATGCATAGAAAATACTACTATTATAAATTATAATGTTTAGCAAACTGGATTATGACGCATAAAGGCTTCAAGTATCATAAATTATAATGTTTAGCAAACTGGATTATGACGCATATAAGCTGCTGCTTTTACTGCTTTTGTCATTCGATCCTGAGTGTCACGAAAAAATAAAAATAACAAACTTAGGGATCAGAAGACCTGTATGTCAGAAATATCATCATTATCGTCACAGAGATGAAAAACGTATATCCCACAAATTTGCACGCCTCATTTCGTGGCATAAAACGGGTCAGTCGTCTGAAACAAAAACATGGAAAGGAGATAATGGGGTGAATAAAAGTGGGAGAATAAAATCGAGAAGAAAAAAATGTCACGACGTAAAACTATTACATTCTGTCGAAAAGAGCATTTCATCTTTCAATCTACTTACAGCATTTTTTAAAAAAAGACATCCTCTTGACGTTGCCCACAGTGTTTGCCAAGTTCCTGGCTCGTCTTGCTGGCTATTTTCAGACAGTCCCATTTGCATAAGTACACTAAGCCTGTGTATTCGATTGCGACTAAAGGTATGCGTGAGTGGAGGTAGGGAATGCGAACTATTGACAGAAGACATCGCGAGGACTGTGTGACCGTAAGCTGTGACCTTACTTCAGCAAAACGGGATGGTGGCCTGTAAGACGCTAGTGTAACCTGTGACTTCTCACCAGGGTGGCCCGTGAACTCACTTCACTAAAACAGCAGCGTAACCTGTTACCTTACTTCAATAAAATACTAGTGTAACCTGCAACGTCACGTGAGTGGAATCCTGGTGTAACCTGTGACTTCCTGCTATTAAAACAGCTGCAGTTATCCATGACCTCATGTGATCAAAAAACTGAAGTAACCTGCGAACGCACAAGAACGAAAGATAAGCAAAGAAACAGGATGGAAGAAATGAACTGAAAATATCAAAGGAAATAAGGACGGAAATGAAAAGAGAGAGAGAGAGAGAGAAAAAGGGGAGAGAGAGAGAGAGAAGAGAGGGGTAGAAGAGAAAGGGAAAAAGAAGATCAACATAAAGAAACAACAAAGAAGGGCTTTAAAAGCGAGAGAAATACAAATCCTTCATAACTCATTTCTTCAAGGATAAAGTTAAACCATCTTTATTCTGGACAAGTTTCACACGAGATGATTTCTTTTGTCCGGGATTGTAACGGACCTCTTAAATTTTGAAGTATTGATTTCATCTCTCACAGGGGACTCATTTCGTGTATTCAGTAACTATCGCAGTGCTAACAGTCACTGCTCGCTTGTAAGTTCCGACGGACACCGGACAGCTGACAGCCCTGAGGTAAAATTTGGAAGATAATCTTGTTTTGCACTTACTTGGAATTACGACAATTTACTTTAGTTGCAACATGGCCCATAACACTCGGATGAACACGCACAGCATACGAGGATATTTACACATGCTGCTGAAGCCCAAAGACTTGGGAAGAAAGCGTTTAATAATATCGCCAAGCAACGAAACACCAACGCGTGCGTCAAATTAGCGAGAAAACCCTTTTAGCGCCTCGACGCAAGCATCAAGCACACAGCAATTTCTGTGTCTTGCCACCTCCCGCTGCGTGAGGATAACTTTACGAATGTTATGACCACATACTTCAACAAATATTTAAGCAATCAGAAGCGGAGGTTATCGCAACGAGCCTAACGAGCTTGGATTAGCCCACGCGATCCCGCGTTATTTTTGGACGACTTGTAGAAGCGGAGTCTCTGTGCAAAGCACGGCCAACGTTAACGTTAGCCTCTAAGCTGTCCTCTAAAGAAAAGCAAACAGCCTAGATGCAGAGAGCGATTCTTGGATTTCTCGCAGCGCAAAGAGGACCGTGTTTAATGGCAAACACCCGCCGGGCTAGGCGCTGATGGGAGTCGGGGGAACTCTCGCTGACCGGAGTCTCGTGGAGGCACTTGAAGCTGGCTCGCGTTTCGCTTGCCGTGACTCGCCGACAAAAAGGGCGCTGAAAGTGATCGCGACATCTGACCTACCTGGTCACCGAACTGTCCAGAGAAACCCGAGGGGTGAGCTGCGCAGGTAGGATACGACGGACGGACCGCCCAGAAAGCGGGTGACAACATCCCAGTAGGTGGCTGGGTCAACGGAGTTCGCAAATGCTCCCCATCACTTGGTTGGTTGGGAAAATCCTTCGAAGTAGCGTGGATTCCTCATTACAAGGAGCAGAGCGTAGTACAGTCTCAGATAATAGCAACAGAATCAGTTTATGCATGAGCCCGCATCAAGGCTTTGTAAGGACATTCAGACAACTTCACTCTCCAGCAGGGAAAATCCTGCTTATGCTCCGATTGGAATAAATGCACATCGTGGCGGGTAGTAGGAAAACTGATTTCTCACATGTCCGTAACTTCTGCTTTTACATATCAATATACTGTACTGTGTTTTGTTGTGTTGTATTGTATTGTCTATTTTGCCTCCTTATTCACATTCTTTATTTTCGCTAGAAATGCAAGAACCAGGTCCTTGCTTCTCTCACAAGATAAATCTCCGGTTTGCTGCTCTAACCACCAGGACAGTGCTGGTCCCCATTTTGACCTTTCGACCTCGGCTAACGACGGAAACGCAAACACACAGCTAATAATAGCTGTGTTACGTAACAGGGGATGATGTGTTCACTTCCAGAGTGAGTCACATCTGCACGCAGCCATTTGTTTCGCGTTAATCTTGCCCAAGGATGCTTGTACACACCTGTCGTTGCAAATACCTGGCGCGTGATCACCCCTCACTCAAACGAGCACCAGGCCTGTGCCTGCTATCAGCTCGGTTCCCCAATCTCGTGGGAAACTCCGAGACGCAGAATGAGTCAGCTGCTCCCTCGTAGTAACCTCTACGTCACGATGAAGTCTGCCACGGTGCTTGCGAAAGTCTCTAAGTACACTGCGAAGAGGTGCAGCACTAGAAGTACCATATTCCCTTGTTGTCTTCTTATGGAACGACAAGAACAACAACGAAAATGGAGGAACAAAACAAAACAGCAAAGCCTCTTTAGTTTCTTAAAATCTCAGCCTCTCAGTAATTTCCCTTTCTTTGGAGTACTTAGATTAAATATGAGAGTTAAATATGAGAGTAAATAGTTAAAAATAATAAATAGTTAAATATGAGAGTACTTTCCAGCAGGTTCAAATAATGTCAGTTACGACAAATTAATATACAGATATATGTACGACCTGTTTTATATATATATAGGCATGTGCCATCTGCCTCCTTTCTTTATTTTTCATTGTCTTTTACTTTTCTCTTCTTATGTTACCTCTGTCCTGAATAAAGGCTACTGTCCTGAAACGTAGACATTTTTGTTCTCCTAACTTTGCTCAGTTGTTCATTTTAAAGATTTTACACGAGCTACAGGTACAGATGAACGCACGACACATCAGGAAGGGAGGGAGAGAGGGGGCTTTTAGCATCTGTGTTCAGCGTTTAAATTCTTATGGCTACTTCGATAAACACGCATTCCTGAAGCCTTTCTTATGCATGCTGGCTTGTGCCGCAATGACGACCGTACGCCCATTAGCGCCATGGCCTGCCTCATATCACGATTAAAACTACGATTACTGTTATCTCACACGCTGTAGGCATCTAAGTTTGAATCTGTTTTCCCCCCTGTAATCACAGGAACATCTTCCCGGGGTGCAGATAAGAGGTGGAGACCGATTCCCTTTGTGACACCCCTCTCTTCATACCCACCCTCTTCTGCCTCCCACCCCACCTGTTTCAATCACCTGTCTTCCGCAAGGATGCGCTGTTGCTGGCGCCTTCAGCTTCCACTCCTTTCAGGAGTAAGGTGTGGGGGGTGTCTCGCGAGCACCTGTATGTTCTGCTTTTCCTGTTTTCCTGAGCGAAGCTTATAGAAAAAGAACTCGCAACATTATAGCAACAGAAACAACATTACAGCAACAGAAACAACATTACAGCAACAGAAACAACATTACAGCAACAGAAACAACATTACAGCAACAGAAACAACAGAAACGGAGAGACTTAAAATAGAAAAGAAAGGGGAAAAGAAACGGGGGCGGGGGGTGGGCGGGAAGGCCAACAAGCTATCGTTAACGCTGGAGCATTTCTTACTTGCGTCTAGACAGGTCGTTTCCTAGTTTTAGGTCTTATGTAATTGTGTTTTAAAAGCGTTGAATAATTGTTGCGTGCCAGCAAAGATCTGGTTCTCTGTGACGTCCTTCACCTTGAATGCCTCCATTCATGCCGTCTCTTTGCCCGAAGCGCAAGGCGATGAAGTCGACAGAAGAACATCTTGTGAGGCGCCGTGAAACGTTTGAGAAGGAGATGCTACTCGCCGATAACGTAAAAGCTCTCAGCTTAGCAACGCCACCAGGGAAACAGAAGAATGGAAAGGTCAAACAGGTCGTGATCCCACTGTAACCCACCACGCTGCGCGGCGCAAACTGACAAAAGAAAAACCAAAAAATCCAACAATTTAACCTTGTTACACTTAGAGAGGCATTGTGCTGGCAGCCATGGTTCCAGTAAGTTTTCTCGCTCCCCAGCAGGGACAGCGACAACGGCAGTCCACCATCGCCATGACGCCAGAGCAACAACAACCAGGTCGAGAGGAACCAGCCTCTACCACCACTGGTCCAACAGTCACAGCCAGCACGACCCCTCTCACCCACCTGGGAAATCGCTGAAAGGTTGAAGCACTTTCCCTCTAAAACAGACGCAGCAGGGAACTAGGCGAACATTCGTCTTGTTAGAGGGGTTAGAGGGGTTAGACGGGCCTTAAACGAACAGTAACCCATCTACTTATGTCAGTTTTAAGCAGAATATAAATGTGGGCTGCGGGTAGAAAATGGTGTCGCTAAAATTTGATCAGATAGCAGCATGAGGGATTTTTTAAAAACAGGAAGTTACACACCGAAGGTTGGTACACGTTCCTTGGAGGCTCGATCATGTTTGAAATTACGAGTTTGGTTTAAACGGATTTTTTGCTGACCTTTGACATCCCCTCCAGTGCCACCACCCTCCCCCCCCCAACACAGTAGACATGACTGTTAATAAAGAACATAAACACGAGGATCCCGATGTTTTTAGTGACGATGACGAAGCGAAAAGGTATTTTAAAAATCACGAAGTGACCTCAGATTAATCTGTACCAACTCTGTCATCAGAGAAGCAAGGTGATGCTGGTACGCACAGAACTCCACAGAGACCACTAAATCCAATTTTTATTTCTTTAAGGGCGAAGCCAGGACGGTGGAGACGCATACAAACTCTATACAATTAACCAAATAAATAAATTTGAAAGAATCCCACGTAAAAGGCTCCATAAAGACCACTAAATCCGAGAAGCCCGCGGGTTTTTCTGGTTCTTTAAGGGTGAATCCACGACGGTGGAGACGCATACAGACTCTTTAAAATTAACCAAAAAATAATAATAAAAACACCGCTCTGACAAAACAAGCGCACTGCTGGGATCTATTATGATGTATACGGGTTTGCCTGGCTGTTTCTGTAAACGGAGACAGTGGTAAAACAAACGAAGCAGAGTCGCGGGGTGGGTGCGCGGGTGAGTGGGGTGTCTTGTTTGGACCGTAAATGATTTTAACAGCTTGAGGCCTGACGCTGCTGAGAGTTGAAGAACAACGGAAGAAAGAAGCAGAACAACTTACAATGCAATTTACGGGACGAGATTAGCGATCCCGCTATTATCCATTGATTTAACCCCTTTACCCCCTTACAATACCCCTACCACCCCAGCCACCAGCAAAGAAACAACTACAACAACCCTTAAGACCTTAAAAAAATCTAAGTTCTCGGCTCCCCCCCCCCCCATTACATGCGTCTCTCCTTTCATGCGTCTGTCAGTCCGTCCCTCCGCCCGCCGGGATTTCTGTCTGCCTCTGCGTTTGTCGTTACAGTTGCTGACGGTGTCATTTACTCAGATCTGGGTATACAGAAACATTTCGTGCGCACATGCAGAAAATTGGGAAATATGCGCACTACACCAGCGTTTACCTCTTTTGAGTGAATCCGTATTATGATTAGTGGTGCACGAACGTATAATAACAATATTCACATACTGCTTTTCCCTCTTGTATAATCTCGACATTGGTTTAAATCATTTTATTCACTACGTACAACATTGCACTGCGACATTAGTTGAAGAGAAAAAAAATCGTAAGCAATTTTATTGCTTATTTTGGCTTTTGTAAACAGTAGAATAGGCAGCCTGCAGTGGTGCACTTGTACATGGGGTGGAAAAAACGGAGAAAAAGGGGAGCAGAAGAAAAGAGAGTGATTTCCCATGGTGTAGACGTGGTATTGCATGCATAAATGCAATCTCGACATTAACCCGCGCTTTCCTGTTTGTCTCATTGCAGGTTATAGAGCCCTGTTGCTATCAACATCTTGGGATGCTCTGTTCATTCTTCTCCACAAACATAAAATAACTTATTTTCTTTTTTAAAAATTGACCCTTTGACCCAAAAGCCAGAGTGGTTGTCTTTGAGCATTGTCCAGCGGGAAACCCTGCTCCGTCTTTGAAAATCCCTGCAACGCCATTGGTCTGATCTTGTCAGGTGCTGCACAAATGCAGGGTAAGACAGGCTCAAGCCTTAGGGCTGGTACAGGAACACAGGGTAACATAGGATACACCCACTACCAAAAACCTTTGACCCACACAGCGCCACCTTGCATGGTGACCAAAATTCATGTAGCAAGACGCGTAGGTCTGACTGGCATTAAAATTACAATGTGTTTTTTTAAAAGTTACCAGTGCTTATAAATGAGTATTAGCGATGATGGTCAGGAATCGTTGCTGGTGTCACACACACTCTCTCGGCCACCTATCTCACTCTCTCCAAGCGACCAAGGGTGTGGGGGCGTGTTCTTTTACACACAACTCCGCACAACACAACGCAACGAGACAATGTAGTTTTTCTAAAAAGGACCCGGCCTTATTTATTAACTACACTCTCGCACTCGCTCTCTGATACTCACGCACTTAACACCTTGATACACGCATCGACTTCTATCTAACTGCACTCAACTATTCACTACACTCCAACTAAACACACAACTAACCACGCATCTCTCCACTAACATCTTCTCTCACGCACCGTCCTAACAATACACGTTTGCACAAAAAAAATCTAGCGCTTCTCACTTAACTTAGTGGTCATCCAAACCATCACAGGAAAAAACGGATTTCTTCTCAAAGAGTTCGAGTCTCT
>SMGT01016924.1:102133-119602 GCA_004794575.1 Lanistes nyassanus | reverse complement strand
ACAGACGCACGAACACTATACTACATTCATCAAACACTCCCACACAGGCCTGTCGCCTTTCCTGGACAGAGCACCGGCCCTTTTGGACATCCCGACGTGACTGGGGTGGAGGGGAGGAGGATAGCCATGCAAGCCCTTCGGACAGAAACGGTCACGGTGGGCCCCCTTATCTTATCAGAGATAAGGAGTAGATAAGGAGTACTCCTTATCTCTGATCTTATCAAGGTTTGGCTCCAGTCCACAGCTTGAAACAGGGAGGAAACACTGAGGTCGTTAAGTGAGAGGGGAGTGGGGGGTAAACTGACGCAGCAGCTGAAAACCGGTAAAACCCAGAGAAAGTGGACAGAAGGTGGAGAAATCTCAGGCAGATTGTTTCATCTCTCTTTATCCATTCACGCCTTTTTTTTTTTTTTTGCACCCAACTTAGGGGGCCCCTAAGCCTTGGGGGCCCCGGAACTTTGTACCGGCTTCCCCCCCCCTCTCGACGGCCCTGCTCTACCCCCTATATAGTCCTCCGTCCGTACATGCGCCCAGTTTGCAGCGGGACGTAGCAACCAACCCAGACTAGTTACCCAGATCACGGACCTTATGTCGCCCTCATACACTCATACACGCAAGTGTTTACACAACCCGGAACAAGCTTTTACGCGAGAGTGTGAGATTCCGCGAGAGTCAAGCAGTAAATCGACAACATGGCGAACGGACCGCCCCAACGAAGAGAGTCCAGAGCGAGGAGGGTCATGAAGCAACTGAGAGACAGGAGTGCTATAAGTCCTCTCTACAAATACGTCCTTTTCTTCGCAAACTGTATCTTCCTGGTAAGTCTGGCTATTACTGACGCCTGCGATTACGTACAAATCGTAATACAGCCGAGTATGGGAGAATAACGCTACTGCTGTCGTACTATATTTATCAACAGCTAAGTGAGGCAGGTGAGTTGGGTCACACCTGCTTTGCAAGATTACCATTATAGATTATTCCAGAGTAAGTAAGGGCTTGGGTTAGTGTCTGAATACCACAATAGGTTTTATTCATTTATCTGATTCCAGTTTAAGATGTGAAATATGCTAAGAGAACAAAATCTCTTATTCACTCTCCACTCACTGCTGCAGGATGTAACACTCCAGTTTTCGCTTTGGCAGGGGAATACCTATTTTTGGAGTAAGGTGGAGCCCGTGTTGTCACGCACGCTCACACATTCAGCGTTGAGGGCACTTTTGGCTGTATCTGTACATTGCTGTGTCTGTGACTGCACAAACATGTGATCATCAGTGCTGTGTATGTGCTTTACATAGACATGTGAGACCTTGAGTGAGAGCATTATACTTCCATTACTCATCTCCATCAAAATAGATTTCTAACTGTAGTGGTGCAAAGCTGACTTCAACTCCTCTCCTGGCTGTTGGTGTGAAAGTGGCACACACTCTAGAATAATTATCCTGTATATCACCTGTGCTGAAACCTCGAACTATAGAACTGATAGGATGCTTGTTTTGTAGAAAATGCTCACATGACCAACTTAACAAAAACGGAACAGAGCCAAGCTAGATTTAACAATAGACGACAAGGTTAGGGTTAGGTTTACTTTAGCTTTGCTCAGGTCCATCTTTGTTCACTTAGATTTATCTCTAAGCAGAAGTCTTGTTCATTTTTATGCTTACATGACTGGCATGGTGACAGACACCCAGTGCAATTTCATTCTTGTGCTGGGTAATGATGACAGCAGACTTTAAAAAAAGTTGTGACATTATTTGCACATCATCTGGTGATCTTTATGGAAGCAGTGAAAGTGAATGTATCATTTTTGACACTGAAATTAGACTCTCCTTATATTTTACTGAGCGTTCAGCTCACATCTAAGAATGCAGAGATCAGTATCTTTTAAAATAACTTAGGAAATAGAACATTTTGCCACATTGGACAGTTGTAATTAACATTTAACTTTTGAAGGAATAGCACTTTCCAATTTATCTTGTTCTATATTTTCACATACTTGCACATCAATGCTGACATGCAGGTACATATGTGTGTGCGCACACAGATGCAACTGTCAGTAGTGCACACATCCATCTAATGATCTATCTATTGAGGGCAGAGATATTTTCTCCTTATATTGCTGTATAGCATATTAGTGTGTAAAGAAGGAATAAGCCAATAACAATTTTATACAATTTTTGTTGTTGCAGTGTTAAAATTAACTTTGTCTTCACCTAGTTTAGTTTAACTGGAAGGAGTAGACAAAATACAAAATGCAGAGGCCCTTCATTTCAGGCGTTCTAAACTACACTGTATTTAAAAGTTTTCTTGTATTGTACCTATATCCTGGATGACAGATTGTTGGCATAGCAGCCATAAGTATGCCAAGAAAAAAATTCTATGCTTTTGCTTTAGCTGCAGGCAGTAAACAGGGTTGAAATAGCCTGTTTGTCAGCAACAGACACAACCAAAATCTTTGACAGGAAATTATAAACAGATGTTCATGTTTAAATGGAGATTAATCTGAACTACATGTGTTTCATGTGCATTCTAATGTGCAGTCATAAGGTGTTATCCAGTTCTTCCCAGTGCCACCTGCCAGTTCTTTAAATTGCTTTAACCCTTTGTGTGTATGTGAGAGAGAGAGAGGGAGGGAGTGGTCGAAGACTGTTTAACTCTGTTCTTGTATCTTTAACAGACTGCAAACACATTCTGGTTCTTTTAACATTCTTGTCTTGTTTTGCCTGCTGGATCACTTGGTTTGCCATGGACCCTTGACCTGATTTTTAATTTGTGGGTATTGCTCCCACTGACCAAGGGATCCATGTGGTTTGTTTTGGTTTGGAGAGGACCTGTTTCCTGTGTCACATATACATTGTATTAGAAAGCACTTGGCTGTAAAGTGTTTGGGGTGGGGGAGGGAGGGAGAGAGAGATTAAAAAAGAAAGTTTTCTGCTGGGTCTTATGATGGCTTTTCTGTAAACATTACAGATGTTACAGATGTAACAATGCTGACCGAAAAGCATGGACTGAATTTCTGAATATCATATCTGTGGTTTTAAGAGCTGCTGTTTCTCTTCCTCCATAATTTTCTGAGATTTGAAACTGCTGCTGTGGGAAGGCTAGTCAAATTTTGACTTCTACAGTCAGCCTTCCATCAATGGTCAGGGTTGAGCCAGAGTATTGGAAAGTTTCCAACTTTTCCAGGTTGTCTTCATTCGCAGTAATTTCTGAATTGGCACTGCTTGTGTGGTTGACCATCGCTTTGTTTTCAGTTTTATCAGAGGTCACCTCCATTCCATAAACCCCTGGTCATTCCGCAACCTGTCTATTAGTTCCTGTAGTTCATGTTTGAACAACAGATTACATTTTCCATTTGAAATTCAGTGTCAATTTTTTTAGTAATCTAAATACAACCATTTTTTGAGAGAAGAGAGCTTTGCTGATTACTCAAAACATTACCGTCACCAGGTCTTCAGCGTTGCACATTTTAAAAAACTAGCATATTAGTATTTTGCAACAGGTGTACGTACAATTAACAAGGGTTTGTATGTGTGTGTGTGTGTGTGCATGTGCAGGGCTCCCCGTGGTGTGCATCATGTATATGCAATAAAGCTCCTAAATATTCAACAAAATTTCTCTGGGGGTATGCCTACACAACAAAATTTCACAGTATGGGTATATATAATACTAAAATCCAAAAGATTAAGTATATGTGCATGAACTACAAAAAGAAATTGCTGATTGCACATGTTGAACACAACTGTTCTGGTTGGTTATCAAAATCAACACACTGGAACAGTTAGTGTTCTCTCAATGCTCAACCAATGTAGCACGAGGCCACTGGGTGAAACGGTTAATCAAAAGAAGGTAACATTTTGTAGGTGAATAACTGTTTTTCTAGTACTGAAAATGTTGCTGAAACTGCATACACATCATGCTGACCATTTTTAAGAAAGCTGCAACCAAGAATTCAGTCAGTTCATGTTTAAAAATCTTCTGTGAAAAAAAGTCGCAACAAGTTTGTTTGCTGGTTCAGTTAATTTTCAATCGTCAGCCCTTGCAAGGCATGAACATTAAGCCAACTTCAAGCATGCTCAGTGTGTTGAAGAATGTTGGAAACTGTTTAAAGTTACAGGCCTTACCTTCCAAAATTTTGATGTAAGGGTAAGCTTACCCCTCAAAATTCCAAGGAGGGAGTACAGTATTGTTTAAACAAAAACTGATGGGGAGACCTGATGTGTGTACATCATGAGGTGTATAAGGGTATATGGGTGTGTGGGGGAGAGGAAGAGGAGAGGAAGAAAAGAGGGGAGAGAGAGAGAGGTAATGTTTTGGTGGCTGAGGGAGAAAGTGAGTGGACAGCAAAGAAAAGGAAGAAAGGGCGATAGAGAGGGGAAAGAGGGGACAACGAATAGATCTGTAGAGAGAGAGAGTAGAGGAAATGGCAAAGGGTGTGGGGCGGAGAGAGAGAGGACCTCAGTGTTAGGACAAAGCTCGCAGAGAAAATCGGCCACTGCGGAACCAAGCGCAGTAATGCTTCCGCCTGTTGAGAAACGCGAGTCAAGGACTACTTGCACTCGCTGCACGCCGAGATTCGTGACGTTGCCATGAGTAATGTGACAACAGCCTATTTGAAGACCTGTTATTTCGATCTTGCTGAAAAGCCGAGCTTAAAAATTACCCGATCTTTGTTAAACGTTCTGCAACTGTTGAGGATCCTGTAGAAAACATCGGAATAATCAATACGACAAAGAAGAAAAAGATTGGCATTTTGTTTGATAAAGAAGGCTGTCTCGAGGGGAGCAAGAGGAATGCAGAGCATCAAAACAACCTTTTTGTAAACGAACTGTGGACGTTTTCGTAATGAGATATTGTGTGCGAGGATTTCGTCATTCTTGTCGCACACACACACCGTGTGGTCCGCTTAGGTCCAGGAACAACGCACGGAAAACTGTCCGTGAGACAAACTAAACACTAACTATCCAAGATCTTCACTGCTCCCACGCCTCTCGTTTCATTTGACTTGGACCCGGAAGTGATGTGGGCGATGGTCTCGATAAGACCATTTTGCAGAAAGCAGATTCCGTCGGAGAGTGACAGTTGTTTGAAACGCAGCCTGTGATCTCACCCCTCGCCAAGTCTCACGCGGCGTGACGGTAGCTGGTTACACCGTTGTTATGCGACGTGACGTGAGGAGACGGATGTTGGTGTGCGATGCGTTTGATAGACCAGAGACCGGTGGACGGAGCAGGGTAGGCAGGCAAGTTGTCCTTTGAACAGAGCTCATGATGGGAAGGTCTGATTAGTGCGGACGCGAGAAGTGTAGACGGTGGAAGGGGGATGTGTGCTGATATAAAGGTGCCCGACTGTTTCCAGTCTATCTTCTCTTCCCCTTAGCTACCGGCTACCTCAGTATCTTTGAATGCCTTTCTGTCTAGATAGCTGTCTGTGTATATGTGCGAGCGCGTGCGTGCTGACAGGCTTGCGCCTCATTGTGTGAGAGAGAGAGAGACCACCAAGTGTAAGCGAGAAGTGTTCAGCCGTGGTTGAAGTTTACCCTTCCTGTGCATGTAGCCTCACATCCGGAGAAGGGGCTGCCGAGAGGAACAAAATGAGGTAAATGGGCAAGATATGCACGCACGCTTGTTTTCTAAACAAATATTTTCAATGCCCTTCACTTTGGGTCGAAGACGGGTCACGGAATGCACCACCGAGTATTAGAAATATTAAAGGCGCGTGTGATGGAGCAGTGGGAACGCCGCGGGGTTTTGCGTGCTTTGCTGCCAGCATTAGGATCAACACCACCGACAGAAGTAACAGCCAGGCAACAGGTCACCATTATTTGTAAGCAGTAAGCTTTTTGTGACACCTGAAAATAATACTTGCCTTAAGTGATAAGAAATAAGGATGAAATCAAAACCAGGAGTATTAATTGCTTATAATGCCGACTTTTGGTATTTTGACAAAACTGTATCAACATCATACTGTAACACAAGTATATCTTACCCACTCGCTTGCTTGCTCAATCACTCGTGCACTCAATCGCACATGCACACATCCGGTTGTTTTTGGGTGGAGGAAGGGGAAATTTAGCTGAAATAAACCTTCGTTTGCTTTTTACGCTAGCGGGCGTTTGTCAGGTTTATCGATGTCTGTGTGTCTGGATCAGCTGGCAGGTCTCGCGATGCTGGTGGTCAGCTCATATGTGCTGGTGCAGAAAGGAAAGACCGTGACCTATTTCGTCGAGTTCATCTTCGACCCGAGCTGCTTGCTGTGCCTGGCTGGTAGCATCACTGTTGTCGTCGCTTTCCTCGGCTGCGGGGGTGCCCTGAGGGAAAATACGGCATTTCTGAGAGCAGTACGTTTTCCGCATACTTTTGGGCTGGGTCGGCTGGGGGCTCGCATCTCATTCGTTTGCTGCGTTCATCTCTCCCTCTGTGTGTGTGTGTGTTTCGTTGTTTTCACTGAGTATGTGCCTTGTCCGTGCGCATGAAATGTGTTCTCGCGCGTTACAAATCCACATTTTTATTATTATTATTATTATTATTATTATTATTATTATTATTTCCGCATGTACGGCTGCACGTAAGATGTCACAGGGTTAACAGGTCAGACCACCACTTTTATTAACAGACCAGAAGATACAAAGCCGTCACGCAACCAACTCTTGCACATTCAGATTATGACCAAATAAGTGAGCGAAGAGACCTGCGTGTACAAACTCATCTCTGTGTTGGTGTGTTGTTTGGGGCGTATCGAAAGCGTCTTGCAACTCTCTCTGTCTCCCTCAGCTTCCATTTCCAATGTGGTGAGACTAAGGAGGCGAGAGAGAGTGCTGGGGAAACCTAACCTCTGCTCTAAAGGAGCAAGAGGGGTGCGCACTGACCTCGCTCCGGGCCGCCGGTTGTCCGGCGCACACAGCCACACGCACAATCGTCCGTCACCTAGCCGCACAGACCGCGAGTCAGATCATTCACACAAGACCCGCACACACAATCAACCACACTTTCACCAGTGGGAACACATCACACCAGGTCAGTATAAACAAACAACTACCGCTTATCTAATGGGTCAGCCCCCACCCACTAGCCTTTTCGCGAACAATAACATGTAAATTGATTATAGTGCAAAATAAAGAAGTGTGCTCCACAATGTATAAAGCTAAATGTACGACTACGTTCAACTATAGGTACGAAGCCCGAAAGTACTACAGAAAAATACCTTTCTTGCTTAAGGTACTGTTGTTTACCACTCGCACAACACGTGCATCAAGCTAAACAACACGGACGCTAGGACTACACGTAACTTTGCCTACACCACGAAGCAGCCGCTGGTTACGGTAACACTATACGCCTAACAGGTGTAAAGCACAGCCAGCTATCAGGTACTTGATTGAGTGACGCTGTGCTGTTCCTTGGGAGGCGGAGACAGAAATTCCTCGGTCGGCAACTCGCAGGTCCTGACACTACACGGATTCTTCTCTCCTCTCGTTCATTCCTCTGCTGTTCACACAGAAGAGGGTCCGCCCCTCGACAGTCGCAACTTACAACCAGAGACAGTACACCAAGAGACAAGCGGCCACGACGCTACACTAAGCCAAGTTCCAGAGCGAGACAACAAGGGTTGGGAAACCGCTAGCTTAGGCTGCAGGACCACCCAGGGGCAGACGGGTATCGGCAAGTGGTCAGGACCTCCGGTCAACCCGGGGCATGAGCCACATCGTCGGGTCATAAACCTGTCCAGGTAGCATCGCCCCTCTCAGCTGTCGGGCTGCGCCGGTACAAACCCATACATCCGCCATCGCTACCCGAGGACCGCTGACCAGGAAGTGTTACGGGACTAGCCTCCTTACAGGATGCTCGATGCCAGCTAACTGGCTGTGATAGCCCTCGCTACGCGAGGAGAGGTGACCAGGAACTGTTGGCGAAACCTCCGTACACGGTCTCTGACCACCACCACCACCACCACCACCACCACCACCACCACCACCACAACCCCACTGACCCCCACAACGCGAACTGGGTTTCCCTACTTCCTGCTTTACGCTAATTCGTATGTAAAAAATACTTCAGGCTAATTACAAATGCTCCGACGATGGCTTGTGCCAAATTTCCCATGACATCCAACACCTTTACAATGAACTCGCCAAAATAAGCAGTTTATTTGTACATAATGAGGCCCAAATTCCAGATTACAAATACAAAGAGGGTTTTGGTTGTCCTCTGGTACAGCATATGTATTACACTTTACTCCAAACCCTTATGTCAACGAAGGTTACAACTTGGCTAGATAATAAACTAAGTTTTCTGCCTCAGGTTTGTAAACCCTTGTGAACTATCACCTTGTGTTGCAGTATTACTGGATTCTGAGCATCTTGTTGCTGGCCCAAGTCATCATCATCATCTTCGTTTTCATCTTCTACTTCATGGATGACGTGGCCAAGAAGCTCAACTTCTACCCGGAGAATGTGCTGCGAGACGCCATCAAGAAGTACCGCGACGACGTGGACATGCGCAACTTCATCGATGATCTGCAGCAGTTTGTACGGCATGATTTCTCTGAAAATCTGTCTTGTTTGATGTGGGCTTAATATAGTTTCCAAGAACCTGCAGCTGATAGAAAGGGTTGTGGGAGGGATAGAAACAGAGAAAGAAACTTAGTGAGCTGATTTTTCATTGAGGTTTTACTTTAGTGTAATTATTATTATATTATTATGTTTTTATTTATTTTATTATTGTTGTTGTTAACAAAGTGTGTTGCTGTTAACTTTTCCTCAACATCTGACCAGCAGAAGATGGGTGACGATGTCATTAACCAGTTCAATGTTAAAAGATTAACCACTTGCCGCTTAAGATGTCTCTCCTGAGGCTTCTTCCCCTCCTGATTCCCCCCCGTCCTCACCCACCGCTCACCCTTTTGAATTCTGGCCTAAGTTTAACTTTGCATGTTGCCAAGGTTTAGCACCTGTAGTTCGGTTCTTGGCGTACCACCCAGGTGGTCCAAGAACAGAACATGGTTGGAGACGTAACCACCGCTAGGTGCTGTAAGACTCACACAGCTGACGAATTGTGGTCTTTGGCAGCTGGGGTGCTGCGGGGTGAGCAACACAGAGGAGGGCTTCAAGGACTGGAACGAGAATCCCTACTTCAACTGTACAGGCAGCGCTGATGACTACACAGAAAAGTGTTCTGTGCCACACTCCTGCTGCCTTGTCCATCCGGTCGGTCTACAAATCCTTCAACCAATTCTAGTTTTTATAATAGTAATAATGATGACGACAAGTTTCATGAGAGAAAATGTACTGTTATCATAACTTATTCCTTTTTTTTCCTTTAGAAAGCAGGCATGTAGGAGTTCTTCAATATTTGAAGGTTTCAGTGTTTACTGAAGTCACTACATTTTTCAGTCTATCATTGTGCTAGCCATCTGATCTATAGATGAATATATTCCGGACAACTGTCTCATTTCGTAACACTGTGTCTTTTCTTTTTTTAAATTTTAAACGTGGGCAGGGAGATGGGGAGGGAAGATTTAACTGACGATTGTATTTCTGCCTAAAAGTTACTTGGATACTTGTTTTAGAATGGCATGCTTTTTTAAATTCCATACGAAAAGAGATTTTGTTTCCTAATCTCTTTAGCAAGCCTTTCTGGAGTGGGTTATGCCCCTTAGCGTACGTGATGAAAAGATGTTCAATTAGCGTACTGTTTTCTTTTTCAGGGTCAAAACATCAATTACCAATGTGGGAACAATGCGCTAACAAAAGATGTGAGTTAAAGTGCTGAAGCCCTCCATGAGTAAAAATTGTCTTGTTTGCTGCTACGGGCTGATTTAAACTGCGATTGTAACTACTAACTGCAAAAAAATTGAATTGTTATATCTCATCTGAGTGATGATCACTCTGCATCCATAATTTTCACCTCTTGGGTTTTTTCTTTCATCCTCTTTCTTAGTTGTCATTGTCTTCATGGATGTTATCCTGCAGCATCAAAATAGAACTGAAAACTCTCGGAAAGGCAGAGTTAATGCAAAAAAATCCATGTTTTACTGTACCACACAAACTGTACATTAATTTGTATGTGCAACAGCGCAGTACTAAAATAAACGACATTTATGAAGACTGTGTGAAACAACACCAACATTTAAACTCTCATTTACCAACTCTAATTTCGTTCAGGTTGCCCAGGCCGCAGTATTAGCCCTGCTAATGTTTACCTGACATCGCTTGTATTAGTTTGCAGATAAAATTAGTCGGATGCACAAAATCTTAAACATTGTTATAAAATGGCTCCAGATTTGGCAACAATTCCAGTTGAGAAAGAACCGCTGCTAACCAATGTGGAATATTTGTAGGAACTGAGATCTCAAAATTTAAAAACAGTGTAGACTCATGACTGTATTTTGTCTAGGTAACATTAAAGTGAAAGGGAAAAATATAAAAACCAGTGTAGACGCATGACTGTACTTTGTCTAGGGAACATTAAAGTGAAAGGGAAAAATATAAAAACCAGCATAGACTTATAAACAAGCATCCAGGTAACATTAAAGAAAATATATCAATTATAAAGCAGTGTAGGTTTGTGACTTTAGTTTGCCCAGGTTACATTAAAGTGAAAAAAATATAAAAGCAGTATGCACTGTAAACAAGGAGTGTTCAAATTAGAACACTTATTTTGTTGCCAAAACAGAACCCCTTTTACATTTATCTAGAATGCTTTAGGTGTGTTGGTGCTAAGCTGGTGTAAAACGTGTTCTCTGTGTTCTCAAAAGTGTTCAAATGGCCAGAAAATGTATAAAAGGTGTTCTGATAATGTTCCAAATGTGTGCCAGGAGAAAGTGTTTAATCAAGAACACTTAGAACACATTTTGCTTACTATTTCCATACGCATCACGTATTTTTCACCTGCATTAACTCTTTTTACATGTGATTAGTGTTAAAACTGTTTCGAGTGTAGACTTATGACTGTAGTTTATCAAGGTTACATTTAAGTGAAGAATATATATAATAAGCAGTGTAGACTAATGACTATAGTTTGCCCAGGTTATATTAAAGTGAAAGAGACTGAGCCACCATCTTGCACTTTATTAATTTCAGGCTTCAGAAGCGAAGACAACAATCTACACCAGGGGCTGCCTCATGGCCATCAAAATGCTCATCACGGACAATGCCTGGATCATCGGGGGCATCATCATCGGTATTCTCATTCCTCAGGTTAGTTCGTAGGTCTGTGGGCAATGTAGGCCTGTGGATGTGTGGGCAATGTGGGCCTGTGGATTTGTGGGCAATGTGGGTGTGTGGGCAATGTTTTTTTGGATGTGTGGGCAGTGTAGGTCCATGGATCTTTTGGCAGTGTGGGTTTGTGGATCTCAATTTGTCCATATGTGGGCAGACTTCTGCTTTCTGGTTTTCGCCCTAATCATATAATCTTGTTCACAGTTCTCGCACGTTTCATTCAGTCCCCTCTCTCTCTCTCTCTGGACGAGTGTGGGTTGAGTTTCCCTGTGTGTACAAGAGTGAGCCACAGAAAAGCGAGATGTGAGGAAAAGATACAACTCCTGAGCTTTTAAAGTAACTCCATAGAGCCGTGCTTCAAGAAATGAAATTACTTTGCTTCCCTTGATCCTATGTCCCACCTTCCCCCATCACAGCTTTCACCTGACCTCACAACGTGGCTTGTTGTCTTGCAGGCTTTTTTCATCTTCTGCGCCAAGACACTGTACGACCAGATATGGGTGCAGCGCTCAAAGTGGTGACTAGCATCCCCTGACAGAGCTGCCCCTGCAGAGGTGGAGCCCATCCTGCCCCAGTCCTAAAGGCTGAGGTGGCTATGAAGACAGCTCACCGTTCATCATCTCCAGCCAGCCATTCCCCACAGACCCACATAATACAGTTGAAGTGAGCTGGCTGCAGTTTTGTTCCTGCTCTTGGTGGGAACTTTTATTAGACCTCTGCGTGGCATCTGACATTACAGTACTTGACTTTAGGGGACGGGACTTTCAACGGTTTACCTGTACACATTCCTGTGAAAACTTAACGATGCACATATTCATGTTGGAACACCTCACAGTCATGAAGGCTTCAAGCCTTAATACATGAAAGTCTGCAGACCTTCAGAATAGATGCAGATTCCTGCTTCAGGCAGCTGTTGAGTGTTTCCCCCCAAAAATAGACTCGACCAGAAGATCCAAAAGTGATGAACGTATATGCTCCCCTTATGTAGGTTCTCCACAAAATTAGAATTCCCCCTACTCCATCATTCATACTAGTACCGTGGGTTTCATCGCGGAAAGCCTGTGAGCTGTTTCTCTCCTCTCCATCCCCTCCTTTCTCTCTCCCCCTCCTCCTGTCTATCGTCCACCCTTGGCAACAGAACCAGAACGAGTGAAGTGAACAGCATATCAACTACACTTTATTTCATGTGGGGGTTTTGATTTCTGCATGTGCAAACGAGCGCATAACTAGGCCTTTTAGCATATCTTATGACCACGGTATCAGTAATCAGAAGAAGTTGAATGAATCTCACATTTTTAAAAACAGTGGGGTGCGGATGGGGGTGTTATGCAACAGGATGCTGGTTACCAAAAAAGTTTTTCCTGAAGATTAGTAGGGGTGGGGTCGCTTAGTACTGTTGCCCCGTTCTACTACTCCACCATGTGAAATCTGACCTTGAGAGAATTTTGGATATTAAAAAATAAGGTTTAAACTATAACACCATGCTGCTGGTTGCTGGGTAGATAACACAAGACCACCATCTTGTCAGATGTCAACTTTCACCCATTGAACATTCTGCCATGATGCATTTGTTTATTTGTCTGACTTAAAGATTTTTATGAAATAGATTATCTATTTACACATGATCTTGCAACATTATGCGAAAATATTTGACTTGCTGTAAGAAAACTATTTTCTTGTCGTAGCACCAAGCATAAAGAGAGGATGAGGAGGCCTTGACATTGAGGGGACGGGGTTGGTGGGAGGCGAGGAGGGTCGGACAGGGAGGGGGAGTGCCAGGGTGAGGTCACTAGACTGGGCAAGGAGAAGACGAACTGTCACCCTTGGCCTTCTGTTTGAAATGACAGCACACCCTTCACTTCCAGATCGCAAACAGACCGTGTATGGTACGCGATGGGGGGCCGGTCCTACGCTGGGCCGGCTCGCATGGGATTTCATGTCTCCTCTCCGCGCGTACAGATGGGCTTAGAATCCCCAGGGTAACGGGTTAATGCGCTTTACGACTGCTCTGATGACCGAAAGGGCACTTGCAAATCCTCATGCAACCCAGCCCTGAATCGGAAGCTGAGCGTGCTGCACACACGCGAAGGCGTATAGCCTCGACCCCTGGCACACTGTACCGGCGCGACCACAGCAGGTTGGCTGGTGAGCGCGTGACCCTCGAATGTCGAGTGCTCAATCCGGTGTGCATTTTGGTGTCGCACACATTATTTTCCGATCTGATTTATTTTTAGAGGCATTTGAAAAATCTCTTTTGTCTTCATGCAGTATTTCTGTCCACGTTCTGGCCTTAAAATGTCTGCTGAAACCATGGTGGAACATCATGGTAACAGGCTATGCACATGCGAGCGTGTGAGTGAGTGAGTGCGTAATTGACTGAGTGGAGTTGATGACCGGTGTTGTTCAACTACGTGAGAGTTTATTCCCAATATTTATTCAGCATAAATATTATTTCTAGAAGTCCTTTTTCACATTGTAATACTATGGCTGAAGCCGCTGCACATAAATCACATCAAGTTTCGAACATATCAAATTGCAGTGAGACTTAAATGTTAGGTTTGTTTTGATTTTTGTTTTTGTTGTTGTTGTTTTGTGTTTTTTGGGGGGAGGGGTGGGTGGGCAAGAAAGTGCTCTTCAATAACTTGTGCCACTTGATGTCATTCTGCAAATAAAGTTCCTGCATGTCACATGACTTTGTCTCCAGTACGGCTCGTCTTGCTTGGAGTCAAGTTAGAGAAGAAAGGGCGGCCAGTAATGACAAGGGAATATCAGGTCAACTATACAGCACATTCCACACGTACATACATCATGTACATGTATTATACGTAACGCAACGTCAAACCTGGAATGGCAAGCAGTCTGTTCTCTCTGTTTGGCAGTTAAACCAAGATTCTTTGAAACGTTAGGGCAGTAAGAGAAACGCCTCGTATTTCGGTTCAATAGCGTCTATATATCTAATACCCATTGCGTTCTCTTTCCCCATGCTCCGCATGGAATTAATTGTATGCCATCTGTGGTACGGTAGACGGAATACATTGAATGCTGAGACGGCGGACAGGAGGGAAAATTTAGAGAAAATTCCCTATGCCCTTCTATATCAAGGTAGATGTTGAGTTTTGTTGCATGTTGCCATACTGTTGGCTTAAGATTTTGGTTTATTTTTATTTTACATATAATTGCGCACTTCTGATATTGGGCCCTTAAAATGACTGATCGACACAGAATCAAAATCCGACTCTGCTGTGTGTGTGTGTGTGTGTGTGTGTTGTGGGGAAAATTTGTTACCAGTAAATCCATTTCCTTCTCATCGCTGTAGTGGGTGTGCAAGCGCTGGTTTTTGGTACAAGGAAGAAAAGCTACCTACACTGACCATAGCACATCACATTATGATTCTGTTCGCGTATGCTCACAGCTTTACGAGATCCCGGCAGGGACGTGGGGAGGAGGCTTGATGGGCAAACTTTTTAACGGCATGAATACAATGCATAATCAAGTAGACAAGAGCCCATCTTTAGAACGAAGACATTGTAAGAGATTCGGGAATAGATACATAAGCCTACAGTAAACGTACATGCCGAAATGTACGCAGTGTGTGTGTGTGTGTTTTCTGTGTAACCTGTACATTGTACAGGAAGTAGGGACATCGTGCGGCCAGCAGTCTGCTGACCGACTGAGGGAAGACCCACGACAACAATTTCAGCTGTGTTATTGTCACAGCTTTTGATTTTAAAAAAACGACTTGGAGAGAAAGTAGTTTTTAACTTGTTTTTCCAATGAGCAAATGTATAAGAATCAGGAGCAGACGAAAATCAAAGTTACAAGCCATTTGAAAAGACAGTTTCGTGCTGACAGTAAACACGAGGGTCTTTGTGGGTTTCGAAAAAATCCTCCACCTTCGTTCGACCACGTACCAGTATTAAATCTTGCTGTTGACAATAACAGCTTGAGGACAATTAAAAAATTGTATAGGTTATATTTACCTTGTACATGATCACATTTAAGATTTCTGCAGTATTCTGTTGTCCCAATGTAGGCTAACTATGAAGCACCCAGAGATCTAAAATGTGTCTGCTACTTTTGTTGACTATTTCGCTGTTATTGTTTTTGCAGCACAGCAACTAACTGCTCATAAAAAAATTTATTGAATGTGTATTAAAATCTTATACAGTCGTATTGGCTTATTAAAAAGTTACGGCAGCTGTGAATACAGTATACGTCGAATACAGTATCTGCGGATTCAATTCCCCCAGTTTTACCTGGGCCGAACATATTACATGAAATATTCCAGAAATAAACGATAGGCTAAAACGTCGAGAGAGAGAGAGAGAGATATGACAAATACGACGAAATGTTATTTACTGTTGGTTATGTCTTAACGTGCGTAATTCATCAACTAAACTACATCATCAATATGTTGTTATATGAGAAAGCACGTATATTTTGCACGACCCGCGGTATACGTCTTCAAACATATCACCCGGGGAGACGGAGTTGGGGGGCGGGGGAGTTCGTACTTTTAAGATAAGTTGCCTTCTACCTAATCTAGTTTCGCATCACACTCATTTCAGATTTATTTTCCACATCTGCCATCTTTTAATTATTTATTTGCACTTGCATAAAGAAAGCGTATGAAGCTAATTTGCTGCACGATTTGTTTTTCATCAATCGTAAAAAAAAGGATACCTTTCGTTATCCGAAACAAATTGCATTGCTATATACTTTAACAATAATCACATGGTGAAACGCATTACGGTAGGCTTAGAAAATGTTTTCTTACACGAACCATGTATCTGGCAGCAGAAATTTAAGTTTAAAAAAAATCAACAAATACCGTAAACTAACACAAAACAACTGCTAGAAATCAAGATATTCGTGAAAAAATAAAGATCTATTGAGAAAGTCTCCTCACTTCCTCGTCAGTATGTCGTCCACACTTTTCCTTGACTATCTCGATATTCTGAACCTCAATGTAAACAGGGTGAAGTACTACATGTGTCACAACTTGGGAGATTTCTTTTTGCTCTTGACGGGTCGTCTGCTCTGCTCGCTCTCACGACCACCGTCAAGAGTGTGACATATGCGTAGGTGGTACTATCACTGTATTACTAAAGTTAATTAATATGATTTCTTAATCATATGGCCGAGCCCCCACCACCTACAGTCTCCCATAAAGAATAACAAAAGACCGTAATACAGTGAACACAAAAAAGAAGAATGTATTGTTGATAGAAACAGCGAGTATTTACAATCAAGACAATATATGTTACAACTCATTTCAACTCTAGGGGTCCCGCAATTTCCTTCTGTTTGAGCTAGGTCTACTATAACATCGATATAACCAACCTACATCACCTGCCTCGCAATAAAACACAATGACAAACCACGTACCTTAATCTCGCCTTTGCATACGAGAAAAAGAATGACCACGTGACGCACAACACTCACAGAACACAACACTCGTTCCCGAATGCTTCTTACAGTCCGCACGACAGTCTGTACGTTGGAGCGCTCCTTCCTTGGATATATTCCAGTAGATACCCTGAAGACCTCTTGAACACCTCCACCTAACAGCAGACTTCGATGCTGACGATCACACACGACACAGAGGATATGACGTTTTCCAAAGGCTGATACACAGCCCCTTGAGCTCACCCCAAGAGCTCGGTTACAGGCAGCCTCCTTGTAAGGCTGGACCTTCGCCCCCTGCTTCAGACGGTTGTCTTATCCGCGTCTTCGGTCTCCCTCCTTTACGTTCTGCAGTCCTCTCCCGCCCGGTCAGCGTAGAGGTTTCCCACAGCAGAGGAGCACGTGCTGCTAGAGTCTCACGCCAGTCTGGAAGGATCACACACCTTCGCAGAGTCCCTTGCGCTATGCAACTGGTCTACTCAAGCCACGTGCTGTCGCTACTAGACTTCCACACGTCTAGCAGAACGAGACACCTCAAATTCTGCAGCTGAACCCTTCAGCCTTCAGCAGACTTGTACCACAAGACATGTACGTCTCGCCACGGCAGCTCTTCTTCACAGGAGTTCAGGCTAACGAAGCCCTCACTGTAGATTTCGCTGAAGATGTCCTCTCACAGGATATTTCTGGGCGTAAGACGTTCTCTCACAGGATGTTTGGGCGTAAGATAATTCGACTGTCTAAACCAGTCCTTCATTCACACGGACGTGGTCAACAAGGCTGTTACATGTATCAACCAATCAGGCCAGAGACAGTAGAAGCCACACCCCGTGTCAACTAGTAGAACACGCCCC
>SMGT01016924.1:58834-96152 GCA_004794575.1 Lanistes nyassanus | reverse complement strand
CACGAACCTATGTTGCACTTGCGAGATTGCGCTTAGCATTAATTTTGGCATTCATTAGGAGCAACGAGATATCAACCAGAGACTTCTTGAGCCCCACCATGAATTGTTTTTCCCCCTACCCTCGGACTCTGTAGTTACGCGCTACTTTCCCCACTGACTAGACTGACCCATTTCATCCTGCATCCTAGTGTGGAAACGATATGGCAGTCAAGGGCCGTGCGCGTTGTGTTAGTGTCGCCGAGCAGGCTTGAAGTCATTCCGCCGGTGCGTTTCGTGCACGGGGCACAACCACGCACCAGAACTCAAGATATGCAAACAATTAGTCTGCATACTGTTCTGGTTTTCAGCGGATGTAGCTCATATTGAGAGGGCGTTATACATGCTTTTGTTTGGCACACCGATTACCTTCCGGATCTTAGATCCGTGCGCTTTTTAATACTTGGCTGTCTCCTCCCGCCCACTCTCACAGTACAGTAACCTCGCGCCGCGGTACAGACGACTCGCTGCACATTCTCCATCATATTACACGTGTAAAGCGGCAGGCAACTACCTCGCCAGCTGCGGTGTCATAATTGAGTTGTTTGGAAATGTACACGGAAGTAGACTGGGGGCGACGCCTATGTGAACCTATTGTCTCATTCCAGATCGTCTGCAGATTGCCACCAGATTCTGAAAGAGACACCGTGAACATGTAGCTGCTGGCGTCAGACCAATGTAAGTACATCGTGCCACATTGAACCGGCATGCATGCAGTTACCGCCCCTCAACCCCCAAACCTCTCTCTCTCTCTCTTTCTCGCAAACACACACACAATATCGTCCATCTCCAAGAAGTCTGATGGTCTGAACACGTTCTGATGTTTTGATCAACCTATGTGATAGTGATTTAGGGAGAGATTAATGCCCAAGGGAAAGGGGGGAGGGGTGAATGTGATCACACGAGTTACGTTGTTTCTACATTTAATTATAATTTTATGCAATTTACACAAACGTTTGTTGGTTGCAAAGTTGTGCTTTCGGTGCAACGCGGCTGCATCGTCTGCTAAATGCGTGAATTGCTCTTTGCTTGACTGTACACAACTAATTTTGATATCGCGATGGCGCTGGGTTGGAATTATTATTATTATTTTTTGTACATTCAAATACTAGTTTCTGATTCTTTTCCCCACTTGTTACAGCAGTTCGAAGAATTCGAACAATGTGAACAATCTGTCACATTCCTGCTTAGTGTGCAATGCAGCAAAAAATCATCGAATGTACCGCTGTTTTCACCCGTATTTTTACCTTTTAAGTCCAGTCCATAATAAGAGAGGTACTTCAATTGCCCTTTGAATTTCTCCGACTCAAAAATTTCCATATCGAGTGTAATTATATAAGAAAAAATACTTTTCTGTTGTTGAAATCTGAAGGATAGATTCGCATGATGTGATATATTGACCACAATTGATAAATACTATATAAATGTGACCAGGTTATAAGCTTCTAGCTTTTATGGCACTTGATGGTATACTTCTACAAATGTAATCACAAATGTTAAATGGAATGTGTATATATATATTATCTTATATGGGTTCGACTTGCCTGGTTCGGTAGTCCCCAGCCCCTGTGGATCACGACGGCCGATTGCCTTAATTCATTATTGTGCAAGCTGTATGACATATCTGACATTTCTCCTTCGATGCCAGTTGTCAGAATGTGTTACTGCCAAGCAGCTAATTATACTCAGGCAGGGGGCTTGACTGTCAAACGTTTGCTCTTGTTTGCTGAGATGAACAGCAGAAAGTGTAGTTATATATGACACTCTAACGGATAATCACTATAAGTGTTTTATGATGTCTTTGTATATCTTCAGAACCAGTTTTAGTGAAATGCCATATATCAGGATTTCCCACCTCTGTTATCTGTTTTCCTTCCTTTTTCTTTCTTTTTTTTTAATGACTTGCCTTGTGCACTTTTCGTGCTATTCCGAGACTGTTCGTTTTTCTTTATATTGTTACAGATTCGTCTGTACCACACATCTTCAAGGCAAAGAATCTGTGCATGAATGGAAGAGCTATAGTCTGTGCGATACCAGAAGCAGCTGAGATTTAGCAGTCACAATGCGCTGGCTCGTGATTTTAATTCTGACTGGATGGGGAAGGATCACTCTGAAGTCTGAAGAAACAGCCACCTGTCATTCGGAGAGGACGAAAAATTTCAGCTACAAGCTAGCTACGGACAAAAATCTGACCATAGAATCTGTTAAAATGATCCTTTCTTCTAATGATGACGGTGTCTCCTGTGTGCATGTTGACCTTTCCGGCAATAACCTTTCTTTTCTGCCAGCTGATTTCTTTAACATCCCTTTGACCTCTAACATAGTTTCCTTGAATCTTTCTCACAACCAACTGAACAGTCTGGATAGTCTGAAATTTAGCTACTTCAGAAACCTTCAGGAGCTTCACGTTTCCCACAATGCTCTGCAAGTGCTGAAAAACGGAACGTTCTCTGACGCTTGGGGTCTGAGAGTTCTAGATATGTCCCACAACGAGATTTCTAAAATCGAGGTACGGGCTTTCCCCTCCGGCATGAACAACTTGAAGAAAGTGGACATATCGTTCAATCGTCTACAATCCTACGAACAGTGGCAGTATTTGTTCAGCCTGAACGTTCAGTTAGATCTCAGCCACAACAGGATCTCTCGCTTCACAAACGACCTTGGGATACTTATCAACCGAGAGCAGTATCGTAACTCCGTCGACCTCACTTACAACAACCTCACTACCTTGACAATTCACGATTTCGCGATCTACCATGGCGGGACTAAACCGAGCATAATGCAGATTGCTCTCTATGGCCTGAATATGGAAAATAACCCCTGGATTTGCGACTGCCGCATCCACTGGCTAGTGGACATGGTAAGCCGGAGCCTGGTCAAAATCAACGACAAAGTCGACAGGATTCTGTCCTGCGTTCAACCACCCGAACTGAAGGGAAAATCATTTGGCTATCTGGTGCAGTGTCCTGACGTCTTGCTCTGCAATGTCAGCCAGGGTTGTCCTGAAGGTTGCACATGCCAAGACCGACCCCAGAGAAATTATACGCTGGTTGATTGTGACCCCAGCCGGCGCCTGTACACCCGGCTTCCTCCCATCCTTCCTTCCGCCCCACTTCTGTACCTCAACCTCTCTGGGCATCAAGTGCGTCACCTTGACGACAGAGTTGACTACGTACCACGCTTATACGGGCTGAACGTCGCTAACAATCACCTGACGGAAGTGACCTGGTCGTTCTTGGACAGGGCCAGCAGCCTCGTCCTGCTGGACGTCAGACAGAACTGGCTGACGTCACTTCCTCGCGAAGCTCGCCGGTTTTCTATCCAGCACCTGAAGGTGGTGGGGAACCCTTTCCAGTGTTCATGCGACTTCCTCTGGTTCGGCGACTGGGTCAGAGCTGTCATCGCTAACGTCTCCTTGACTAACGGCTCCCTGTCCTCGACTCCCGAAGGCGACATGGAAGTCGCCGGGTCCCTCCTGCCTTGCGGAGGAGATTCGGAGAGCAGCAGCAGCATGGCGGGGAACGGAGCCTCGGACTTTTGGAGCAGTGAGCTCAACTACAGAGTAGGTCGTGACCTATCGTCGCTGACCTGTCGCACGCAGGATGGAGAGACGATAGCGCTGACGGAAATGTCGGTGGACAGGCTGGGCTGCGAGCAGCTGGCGGTGGGGGGCATTGCTGCTGGCTGCGTCGTGCTGCTTGTGCTGTGTGCGGCAGTCGCCTGCTGGCGGCGTCAGTACGAGTCCAAGGTGCTGCTGTTCTGGGTGTACCGTCACTGCAGAGAGGCTTGCTGCAAAATGAGGCTGGGTATAATTCCTACCCTGAATTTTTTAATTGAATTGAGAACAGCTTCTTATACACATTGAAAATCAATATAGTGGTTGTAGAAGCAACACTGATAGTAGTAACAGAAGTTGAAGTTGCAACAATATTACTTGAAGCAGTAGTAATGGGGTCGGGGTGGAAAAGAAGAGGAGCAAAAGGGGGATGTGTGTGTGTGTGAGAGAGAGAGAGAAGGAAATAAAGGCACGTGTGGAATCGAGAAAGGGCAGGGATAGTGAAAGAGTGTGTGCAGCTGAGAACTTTTGATGTGCATTCGTTAATTTCTACATTTTATGCATATATATATATACTCGCACACATCCATGTGTGTGTGTGTGAGTGAGAGATTCCCTCGTAAGTCTGGGGATTCTTCTTTTCATTCAACAGTAGATGTCAGGAAAACCGGGCGACCTATGCAGGTCAACCACGGGGCAGACGAACTCTACGATGTGTACGTGTCAGTGGATGAAAACGATGATGCTGCGCTGAACTGGGTGGTCCGAATGCTCTTGCCGCTGTTGGAGGAGAGGCACATGCCCCTTGGTGTCTACCTACCGATTAGACAGGGGCTGGCTGGGGAGTGCATAGCAGACGTGAGCTATCATGATTCTTCTTAATCAAAACAGACATGCTTTGCGAACAGCTACTGAATTAGCAGGGAAAAGAAGGATGAGCGTAGAAAAGTTTTTGCCACCATCATGAGCCGTTTATTACAACATGGCCAAAATAAGCCGGAACACGTTAAAACAAATCAAATGTTTGAGACGACCAAAAATACCCACTGCCCATATAAATATGCGTTTGGGCACATAGCCATATCGTACGGAAAGATCGGAATCTTGATTTCTAAGCACCATAAGAGGCGCATTTCGTCATGCTTGAAAGTATGCGCTTATATCTGGGCTTTGATAGTTACGTAACCACAGCATATTTTCAGTCGCTTTTCAGAACAGCTACAGTTTTTATTATTATTTAGTTAAAGCGGTTTTAGTGTAATGTGGGGAATTTGATCTTTAAAAAAAAACTAATCATATTAGCCATGCACGCTTGTTTCTGGGACAAGTGGAGATTTGAAAAATCAAGGCATCTGTTTTTAATTTTTTAATTGAATTAAATTTCTTCATGATTAGGGAGAATGTCTTAAAAGGATAGGCATCTAGCCATAAACCCATCTATTGGATTAGCTTGAGAGATGATGACAGCCCTTCAACTTTCGCTGCAGCTGATCTGTTAGAAGAGGAAAAGTGCGTGTGTTCTGACTTGTCTATCCAAATCCTCTCTTTGTTTGTTTATTTATTGACAGGCCAGGGCTAAAGCCATCCTGCAGAGCCGAAACACCTTGGTGCTTATCACAGCTGGCTACTCCCGCAACCCGTGGTGTCGGTACGAGTTTGATTTCGCCTGTCGGCACCTGCAAGAGGGACAAGCTGGGCAGCTCGTCCTCCTCAATATGGCGAACGACGACGAAAAAGACGACGAGATTGTGGATTATGAGAAATACGAGGAAAACGAAAACAATTGTCCTGACTGTGCGAGGGGTGAAGATCAGCACGAGGCAGTCGGAGACGGTGACTTTAATCCTCACGCGCGCGCCGAGAATTTGCTCGCGGGGCCACGGCGCGACAGCGATGACGCTCAGAACTGGGCTCCTGTCGGACTCACTGCCGACGACGTTGTGCATGCTGACGACGGCTCCCAAAACACTCGTCGGGTGTTGATTACAGTACCTGACCGCAGCCGCTCTCGAGGTCGCAGGGCTCGGGATGGGCGGCGGTTTAGATTGCCATGTTGGCGCCGACGGCAGCAGCACCCGCGGCCTGCCGAGAGACCAGTCGAGGTGCAGCGGCGTCACAGAGCGCACCGACTGGCGCGGTACTGCGAGCACGGCGAGCACATGATCGCTGTGGAGCCGCTCAGCACCTACCTCGCCGACGGTCGATTCTGGCGCGTCAGCGACTGGTTGTTGAAGCAGAAGCTTCTTTATGAATTGTCTGTGGTCAAGACGTTGACAGCTGACGTTGTGTGAATAGAAGAGGTGTGTGCATGTGTGTGTGCGTGTTTTGGGTGGAATGGCAGGTGGCGTGGTGCTGAGAGTACATTTGTTCTCAGAACAGATCTGGTCCTTCTCACATGGTATCGGATGATTGGGCCCAGGGAAGTACAGTTTTAGAACTTGCAGGTTTGCTGTCACAGTTTCTAAATATATCTGATTGTTTAGAAAACCGTCGATGTCCAAAAACGCAACATAGAATATACAAAAAGCGATTAAAATATTTTAATTCAGTCTTCGTGTTTGTGTGTATGTCGTTCGACAAGCATTGCTACTGCTTGTAGAACAGATGGTGGTAAAGCCTGAGATTTAAAAGTCACTGGGGGAGGGGGGAGGAATACTAGTTTTAGTCGAGTGTTTACGCTCCCCGTTCCCCCCTTTTCTTTTGTCTTTGCCCTTCCTAAGTTCATCTCCCGCACTCCTCCTTTTCTTCCTTTAAGACAATCAACGTTTCCCACATCACAAAATTAAATCATGAAATAAAACAGATATTGTTATGGGTTTTGCCCTGTCGTATGTCTAGGGGTATTGTTTGTATGTGTTTTGAATAGTCTGCTCCTTAACCAGAACTATGACCACATAAATACTTGCCAAAAAGTACCCATTTCAGCGGAAGAGAGAAAAATAGCCATTAAACCAGCTATAAAAATACAGTGGGATGAAAAGTATAAAAAGGAAGCCAAAGGCACCAGGAGCTAGCTAGAACTTCCGAGTAACGAGCTCACAGTTTCATTCCAACAAAGCCAGCCAAAGTAGAATAGCCAGAATGAGACTAAATGGAGAATACCATCTTATTCGTAAGGACCCGGTGACATGCAGCTGTGGGGACAGACTTAGCACTCCCCATGTCCTGCTAGAGTGCAACAAAAATAGCCAGGAAAAGGATACACTTAAAAATGCTCTATACAATCTAAGCCTTGACTTCAACCTAAAAAGTCGTCCCTAAATCCTCCCAAAAAATTAAGAATATACACAATGGATCTGACAGCGCAGGTAGTAAACGCCCATCCAGACGTTAGATATATTTAATATTAAAAAAATAAAAAGGGGGTATAACCATTAAAATACACCAAGTAAATTATAGGACAAGCGTAAACTGTACGGCACTAAAAAGTAAAAGGCGAACACCAAGGTAGAGATAAGCAAAATATAGGAATAGGGCGACAGTAGGGTCGACCAGCAAGCGCTCCCCCACTCAAGCCACAGGCAGCCACCTTCTTCCAGCAGCGCCAGGAAAGCGACCACATATAGCCACCACCAGTCCAGAGCAAATCAACAACAACAATTGCTTCCCCTTCGCAGTAGGAAGTGCAACTCCAGTCGTATGAACCAAGTACTACTGAGTAGTCCCCCTTCAAAAAGCCACGAAACGTCTGCTAGTTGTTGCCGAAGAGTTGTTCTGGCGATTGAAAAGGACCATGCAAGATCACAAAGATAATGGGGAATCTTCACAATCTTCTGTTAGACAGAGAAGATTTGCAGAACTTAACAGAGGCGATTCCAGTCGCTCTTTTCCACCCACAACTCAAAAGGACAGGATTGAAATAAAAGCAAAGCTTGCGGATGTTGCTGTTGGCCAAGGGACCTTTTGGCTCACTCGGATTGTCCTTTTGAGATATCTAGGCTTTATTTACTGTGAGTTGTGCCTTAGTGAAAATGCATTCATTTATGAAAGTTAAAATGAAACAAGAAAACAGGCATGCTGTGTGCCCGCCCCGATGTCCAGTTTTCAGCCTGGCTATTTAATTATACTAATAGACAAGTGTGGAATATCCCCCTCTTCGACACATGAGTTGAAGTACGCAATAACGGAAAAGTACAGCAATTCCACTATTAATAGTCTTATCAGATTTGCGCACATGCATTAATATTTAATTTTTAAAAGACTATTTTGGTGTGCTTTATGTTGTCTTTTGAACAGTACATGAAGTGTCTTTTTAGTTATATAGAACCTTTTCTCTTGAGATGGGTGACCTTTAAATATATGTGATTATGGGGAAAACAATGTGTTAAAATACTTTAATGTATAGTACTAATTTTCTGAGGTAGCCTTGATTACTGAGCATAATCTCATAATCACAGTAGCGTTCATGTAACAATCAAGTTTTTTAAAAAAAGAAAATAGTTATCCAATAAAAAAATGAAGTACTATAATTTGTACACTGATTTTCTTCTATTTTCTCTTAACACAGTGACAGGTAGTGAGCAAAACTGTTGTGCTTACTGATCACATTCTGAAGGTCTAGCATTCTTAAACTTAATTCAAAGATTGTATCAAGCATTGATGATCTTAAGACTCATTCTTTGGCTTAGCTTATTAACAGGTTGGATGGAGATTTGCTTCATCAGCATTTGTGAACACAACTTCATAATGTGAACAGGATAAAACAAATAAAACAGCATGTATTTGCACCAGTGGTATATCTAACGCAAAGATGGTATATCTCAAAGCTGATCAATGCCTTTTTCAATTAAATATAGCTGTTTTTCATGAAAATTTTGTAATTTAATCTTTGTTTCAAATCTTTTATGAATTGGTGTTTATATTTGGACTTTTTCTGTCTAGTTATTGCTTTCCTTGTGGCCTACAACCAAAACAAGCAGCTGATTGGTCCAAATGGGCTGCTGCCAGCAGATACTTATCTAGACGAAATGAAGGAGAGGCTTGGAGGTTTAAACCTCAATACAATAATCCGCATACCCACCATTATGTGGATGTTTGACTACAGGCACAGCCTTCCAACTTTACTGGATTCTATCGCAGTGGCAGGCCTTGTTTTGTCAAGTTTAGTGATGGTTCTTGGGGCAGCCAACTGGCTAGTCATGCTTACATTATGGGTCCTCTATCATTCTCTTGTCAATGTGGGACAGAGATGGTGAGTTTTAATAAATGATTTATAAAATGCACTTGTTAGCAATTGTTGTTACTTTTAATTTTATACTTTGTGTCTCTTTACTTGCTTCATTTTAGTAGGTGCAGTAGTTTAAGTTTAGTCTTAAAATCTCATGCTTAGGGAAGGAAAGTGAACTGGCTTATGTATGTTTTCAAGCAGCTATATGTGACCTTTATTAATTTTTCCTTTGTTTTATCCTTTGGAAAGATCTAATTAGGTAAATGAGTAGTTGCTTGATCTTTATCTTATTTATATTAATTGGTTACATTTCGTATGCTGGGAAAGCAAAACTTTATCAAGCGTTTTTGTAAACTGTCTACATGCATCACATTAATACCGAAGAAGAAATAAATGTATTAAAATAAATCAAGCGTCACACACCTACTTGATGGAGCTATTACTTTGGCTCAGATTAAAACTGAAAAAACACAAATATTAGTGGCTTTTTTTAGTTTCATACTTAAATGTTTCCTGTCATTTGTTTTGCAGGTATGGATTTGGTAAGCCAATCAGGACATTTGTTATTATGCCATTTACATTAGGTATTTGCATCTAAGGACATATATGGTAAGAAAGATTAAGCCAAGTAAATTACTTGTTTCTGTGGGTTTTTAGCTATTGACCCAAAACATTAGAAAATAAGTTTGACAGGTATTGTTCATTGGCGCTTTCTCTCCGAATGTCTCCGATCTTTCTGATCTCTCTTCTGTCTCTCTGCTCTCTTCCTTCTCTCTCTGATCTCTGGGGTTTTTTTTCTCTCTGTGTGGAGGAAAAGCACACCTGTGAAGATGGAAGAGATCATAAAAATAGGTGCCTTAGCAATGTAAACAAATATTTTATTGTCCAGGATGGGAGTCTCAGTTGCTAGAGACGGGGTTTCTTGCAACATTCCTGTGTCCTGTGTGGTCCCTGTGCCAGGTGCCACGCAAAACTCCAACATCCTTCATCGTCATCATGTGTTATCGGTGGCTCATCTTCAGAATCATGCTTGGAGCGGTGAGAGTTTCATAGCGATGAATGTTTTGTCGCACTTTGATGTCAACTTTCAGACATGTTCATACTAGTTGACAAAACTGGATAGTTTCGTGTGTGAATGCAAATCAAAGATCTCAGACCCAGATTCTAAAAAATTCTGTTGCTAGGGTTTGATCAAGATCAGGGGAGACAAATGCTGGAGGGATTTGACATGCATGAACTACCATTATGAGGTAAATTGCTATAAATTATAGGTTCATGTGGTTTATGTGTGCATGCCTCTGTGTGTGTGTGGGTGCATGTGTGTGCACGTAGTCTGCTGATAGAAAGTCAAACTTTTTTTTCATATGTGAGAGAAGAATATCTGGCAGTGCTAGTTCTATTGCTTATCACTTCAGATAGGCTGGGGCAGTGGCAAACTCTGTGTGCATCAAACAGCAGTGTTATTTCTATTTCTATTAGATGCTACTTCCATCTCTTCTTTCCGAATGACTGCACAAGAAAGATGGTGACAGTGACTAACTTTCTGTCAGAGATACAAATTACAATCCATTGATAAAATTACTGACAGTAGCGAACCAAAGGTTTTTATCAGTATTATTGTGTAGTTTTATTTCTTTCTGTCCTGTAGACTCAGCCAGTGCCAAACCCCATGAGCTACTACATGCACCAAACACCAGAATTTTGGCACAAGTTTGAAACACTGTCCAACCATTTCATTGAGCTAATTGCACCCTTACTTTTGCTCATGCCTCGTACCTTCTGTATGGTGGGAGGTGCATTTCAGATATTTTTCCAGGTTTGTTGTAGATCTTGATCTTTTATTAACCTGAGCTGAGTTTAGAGCATTCTGTTTGTTTGCAAGTTTTGCTTATGGCTCATTCCCTTGTAAGAATCTATGAGTGTGCAAAATTTGGAGTTGGAAGAATATGTTTAAAGAGTAATGACAGGGTTCTCCATCTGAAATCTTCATTTAGCTACATAGCAGCTGTACCTGGAGTTTGCTTCCTGTGAAGTTATTTGACCCTCTGATGACAGAGATATTAGCAGACAGGTGCATATGAGCGATCTGGCAGAGAGTCACACTGAGGCTTTGACTGCTGTAAGGTACTAGAAGATCTCATGCTGTTCCAGATTATCATCACAATCTGTTTTTCCCTCAAAACTCTAACTCCCAGCTGCCATTGTTTTCTGCCGCTGGCATTACAATAACTGTGTAAACTAGGTGGTACACTGGCTTTAATGTGACTGTGTGATCTAGGTGGTGCAATGGCTTTAATGTGACTGTGTGATCTAGGTGGTGCAATGGCTTTGATGTGACTATGTGATCTACGTGGTGCACTGGCTTTGATGTGACTGTGTGAACTAGGTGGTGCTGATCATCAGTGGCAACCTTAGTTTCCTCAACTGGCTGACAATATTGCCAAGTCTGGCCTGTTACGATGATGCCAGTGTGGCCTGGATGTTTCCAAAGCACCTGCGTAGGCAGGTGACTGAAATTCAGCAGGCAGAGGCCCATACCCCGACGTCTGCCTCACCCATCTCTGTAGGTAAGAAAATAGTCATAATACCTTTTGTAGCAGGGTTATTTAAACTTCAATTTAGTTTTGGAAAGCAAAACACACTTTTGAGACAAGATTTGTATTTGTATTTTACAGGGAAGCTTTGTGGCATCATCTGTAGCCATTTTACTAAATATTTCTAAACAGTAGAATATATTTAAAGACTTCGCCTGCATGTTATAAAGTTTATTTGTACTCTATGTGAATGAAAGCTAAACAAACAGCTAGGTAGTTAGGTTGACAGAAATGGAGGTAATGGATTAATTTTATTAGACTATCAGTGATCCAAAATGGTAAATTAAAATTGATAGAGTAAAATTTTTCATGGATGAGTTTTGTTTAAAAAAAGTGACAAATCACACCAGACTGAGACAGCAAGGGACTGTCAAAAGCATTATGTATATTGCACATTTAAGAGATAATTCTGCATGCAGGAATGTATGTCAGACGAGCATTCAACATTGCCCTAGGATTGCTAATTGCATATCTGAGCATCCCAGTAGTTCAGAATCTCCTGTCATCTCGTCAGGCTATGAATACATCATTTGACCCTTTGAGACTTGTGAACACATATGGGGCCTTCGGCAGGTCTGTGGGTTTCATTAATATAATGTAGCTGTCAATGCTTTACATTAACTTAACAACTTTTTGTTGGATTAATGTAGGTTAAATTCGTTTAAACTGTACTAAAATGTTTCATAGATTGTTTTGTAAAAAAGTTTTTTGTTTTTTTTAATTAATAAAAAAACTGCTTCAATCTGAAATATGTACATGTATTTTTGTTAATGATAGAAGACAGTGTTGGAGAATTGATGAACATTTTTTTAAAACTAAAGAACAGAGTGTATTTAGTAATGTGCCAGCAACATATGCTGAGAAAATGCATTATTCATGGAATTTTTGTCTTTATCCCAGACCAAGCTGTCAGGGTGGGGCATAGACTTATGTGTAATTACAAATTTTTGAAAAGTAATACAAAATAAATGCTGAGATGTACTAAAAACTAAACATAGCAGAATTTTGACGTGATTTTCAAAACTATTTGGGCAGTGTGACGAAAACAAGGACAGAAGTGATATTTCAAGGCACCAGCGCTGATAATCCCTTCAGCACAAGTGCAGTCTGGAAAGAATATGAATTCAAATGCAAGCCAGGGAGTATCATGCGCCGTCCTTGTCTGATATCACCCTATCATTACCGTCTGGACTGGCTCATGTGGTTTGCAAGTTTTCAGGTGAGTGTGCTATCTGATTCTTGTTTTAACCTGAGTATGTCTTCTGCATAGGATATTCTGATCATACCTAAAGATTATATGGATTGTCCACATGTCAACACACAACGTGTGTGTGCACTTTATACCTACAAAGCTCATCAACACATATTAATGTCACTTCTGCATGGTGCAGCACTCTAGGAAAAGAAACGTAACAGTCAAGATAGTTCTTTAATTTTGTGAACAAGATTTTGCTTGTAAATGAGTTTAAAAACAGCTCTGCAGTTTTTTTTGCCCTACTTGGTGTGGCCTTGAAGTTCGTGGGTCCTGCAAGTAAGGGGACAGAACCCAGAGATCAGTTTCAACACCGTAAGGAAAATGCGAGATCAAATTCAAGAGGGAACCAAAGCAGCAGGAGAATTACTGCCATCTTTTGGTCAGTTTGATGGCCCAGCACTGTCCTACTTCCAGCCTGTAACGGACATCTTCAACCCTACTGTAAAATCTCATACAGCATCCTTGTAGCTGGACCCTATCCTCACATCCCTTACTAAGCAGTGTCTGCAGTCTTGTACCCTTAATCACCAAAATTGTGAACCACTCTCTTACCATGGGCACTGTACCTCATCTGTTCAAGCAGGCTGTTGTAGCACCACTCCTTAAATTGTCCTGTCTCAAATCTTCCTTTCATTTTGAAGATTTTGGAAAATGTTCTTTTTCAACTGCAGGCTCATCTGTCTCAGAATAACCTCCATGATAATCTTCAGTCAGCATACAGAAAGAACCACAGTACTAAAACTGTGGTACTCTGCGTCCTCTGTGGTCCGCTTGCAAATACTGGTGAGAGACTCTTGTCCGTGATTGCTCTACTCGATTTGAGTGCGCCGTTTGACACCTTGGACCAAAGCATCCTGCTTGAACGTTTGAACATGTCTTTTCATATAAAGGGCACTGCCCTTGAATGGTTCCAATCCTACCTGATTGTTCGAGAACAGTCTGTCATCATTGATGGCATAGTTTCTTCTCCGCACTCACTTGTCTAGAGGAATCCCCAGGGCTCAGTTCTTGGGCCTGTGCTGTTCACTCTGTATGTTCAACCGCTGTCTGCAGTCATAGTTGCCCACAATTGTGATTATCATAAGTATGCTGACAATACTGAAAAAACTACGTTCACCTCCTGCACAGCTCACTACTGCCTTCTCCAACATTCAGTCCTGCGTTGATGATGTTCCTCACTGGATGAACAGTAACAAGCTAAAGCTTAAAACATACATAACTGAGGTCATGCCTGTAGGTTCGACTACTCATATCTGTAAACAGCAAGTCTGTGGGGGTGAAACGATTTCTTTTAAATCCACTGTCAAGTACCTCAAGAACACCTTGATCAGACACTTTCAATGCAGTCACATATAGCTGCGTTTGAACTTCGGAAGACTGCTTGCATTCGACTCTATCTGTCCTCTCAAGCTGGTGCAAGACTTCTTCTATTACTTTTCGGCTTTACTCCAAGAACTTCACTGGCTCCCAGTAAAGTTCGACATTCAGCTGTGCTTGTGTATCATCACTTCCATGGTTCACTTTCACTGTATCTTTTGGCTGTTCTACCTACCATTCTGCTAGACAACTCGGGTCCTTCTCTGAAAAACTTATAAAAGTCCTGAAAACCAAACTTAGCGCTTTTAGTCAGCATTCTCTTAGTTTTGCTTCCCCTGATGTCTGGAATTTGCTGTGCCTATATAGTCTGGAACTCACTACCTGATAACCATAGGGATGCTCCTTCTCTTGCTTCATTCAAAACACAGCTCAAAACCAGCAATCTCTTTCATCTCTCTTTCCACTGATGTCACCAAGCTTTTTGGTAACGCTGTGCTGTGGGAGAGAGAGAGAGAGAGATTGCGAGTTTGAGCGGTTGCTAGTAGCTATTTTGGGTGCATCTGTATGTGGTTGCATGTTGTGTGAGGATAACTTATTTGTATTGTGACTGCTTCTAGAGTTTGTGTAAAGCACGTTGAGCCCTTTGGGGGGAATGCTGCTGTAACTAATAAACAACAAATGAGGACCAAGCGCTTAAATTATCAAGTTGTAAATGCAACAAGAAGTACTTGAAACGCTCAAAGTAACCATATGCAGACGCATGCGACCAAGGGAGCTCACTGAACCCAAACACGTAGCAAAGAGAGGGTCGAAAGAAAGGGATCTGCCAGGTCCCTTTCTTTCGACCCTCTCTTTGCTACGCGTTTGAGTACGGTAAGCTCCCTTGGTCGCATGCGTCTGCATACGGTTACTTTGAGCGTTTCAAGTACTTCTTGTTGTATCGAATGCTGCTGTATTAAAATCCTATTATTATTATTTATAATTAAAAAGCCACCAGGAATGAGTAAGATGGGATTTAAAATGGAAGCAGAAAAAAATGCAGAAAAGTAAAGTTCCTGTCTGCGGTACACTTAGTGTCATTTACCAACATCGAGCTTCATGCAGCTGGCAGCACTTAGTATCATTTGCAACACTTTGCTGCAGCAGACCTAAATGTTTAAAATTTTCATCTCCTTTGTCTTTTTCTTTACACTGTGGCATGTTTCAGAGTTATGAACAAAATCCATGGCTACTGCACCTGGCAGTCAAACTTCTAGCAAACGATGAAGATGCTGATAGCCTCATTGCTTATAACCCTTTTGCAGGCACACAGCCTCCAAAGTGAGTTATTAACAG
Source organism: Lanistes nyassanus (assembly GCA_004794575.1). Taxonomy (NCBI): domain Eukaryota; kingdom Metazoa; phylum Mollusca; class Gastropoda; order Architaenioglossa; family Ampullariidae; genus Lanistes; species Lanistes nyassanus. Next base: position 80,892 of record SMGT01016924.1, on the reverse strand, counting down.
TGAAAAGAAATCTGACACAGTAATGTTTCTCCATTATTAACTTGCTTTTTTCAGAAAAATGGTTGGCATGGAACTATATGTTTAACTGCGGAATAAGGGACTGTGGCTGTTGCCAAGATTCTGTTTAATTAACTGTTGCATTGACCCATCATTTTCCCCATTTTGTCATGCAGATCAACGCAGTGAATCTGTGCATGATTTCTGCAAGTTCCAAATTCAGGGTTATAACATGTACTAATGTATGGAATCTATTTTGTGGATTGATAATGTTTAACTTTAAAAGGAATGGCGATTTTTACTCTCTGAGAAAGAAGTGAGAACCTGTCAAATGTTTCATCTCTGATTATAGCTGTGTTTGTGTATCTCTGATTATAGCGATAATAGCTCTGTGTGTGTGTGTGTGTGCATCGATGCATGCATGTTTTTTTGGTGCATTTTTGGTCATGAAATGCTTGAGTTTTAAGTGAAAAAGAGCATAGTGCCTCCATTTTTATACTAATATATATTTTGGCCTTTTTTTGGTCAATCCTTAGGTTTATCCGTGTTCTGCACTACAAATACCGCTTTACAAAGTTAGGAACAAACGAAACGGCTGATGGAGCCTGGTGGAAGAGGCAGCACATCGGCACCTACTTGCCACCGATATCCATGCAGTCTGCAGTACCGATCCTGCGCCAGATGGGCTGGAAGAAGCCAGCACGTCGAAAAGACCTAGATAAAGAGCCACAAGGGTCCTAGGCTGGGTTGCAAAGGGCTGTTACATTTCATTTCCATGTAAAGCACATAAAATATTCAGGTTGAACCGAAGAACAGAAGAGCAGCAATGAAGACCTCATGCTACTCAGCCCTGGTTTGGTACCTTCACTCAAAGCGAGGCAGGGGTGTAAATAGACACCGCCAAGCACTTTGTTAGGGAATTGGGAGGGATGCCGAGATAGCTGGGGAAGAGGAATTTTAGGGTGGACATTGTTTGCTGTAAGGTGAAACCACAGTGGGATATGCACAGAGAGACTTACTGGTTGAGCTAGAGGGAAAACTGAAGAAAATGCACTGGCATTTTCTTGAGAGTGTAAATGAAGAATATACAGGTGCCAGCAAAACAAGGTGTAAGTAAAGCAGTGTATTGTGTCATTTCAAAGTACATGTCCATGATGGTTAGGGTTTGGTCTATGTGGTTTCCTTTTTTTCCCATGAATTTCAGTCTTGTCATTTTATGTGTTGATTAGGCCTTATGGTTGATTTATCATTTCAAACTTACATTTTGCATGAAGATTTTGAAGATGTGATCTTTCAAAGTACAGTTTTTTTTCTAGTTCCACTATTGAAGATTTTCATGTGTGTACAACGCAAAAATAGCATTGATATTTTTAATGTTTTGGTTTTTGTGTGCCTGTAACATATCAAATTAGGTTGGTTTAATTGCAGGCCAACTTTGTTGTCTGTATATTGATAATTTGTTTGATGTTTATGTAAATAAAATAATTCAGCCATACAAAAGCTATTTTGTGTTGTGGCTGAGTTAAAGTTTAAATGTATACAATAGTCACATGAACTTATGAATCTGTGCCATTTTCTTAATTGATATCATGGGCATTAAATTGGCAGTCTTAATCTTGCAGTATTATTGCATCTTCGAAAGATGCAGATTCTTAAACATTGTAGTTATGGCGCCTTAGCAGTTCTTGTTTTGCCAGTCTGTCTCTGTTCTATAGTCTCTGTTTTGCCGTCTCCTGGTGTGCTGTGTCACTTCTCAGTTTACTGTATTTCAGCTGACAATGACCGCTGGACACGGTATCAGTTTTTCTTGTAAGTGGAAAGTTCATAGAGGACTTTATGCTTCCAAAGATAGTCCTCCGAACTGATAAACTTCCCTTCCATCAGAAATGCGTTCAGGGACTCCAGAGTATCGGGCTGACCCGTCACGTCACAAAACCGACTGAGCTCCAAGTTATCATTGCGGTTCTGTCCTGCTGTGCATGGTGGTGCGCAGCCACACAAAACCCGCAGCAAGAAGTTGCAATGACCGTGTGTACGTTGGTTTGGCGGGGTGAAACTAGTTGTCGCTGGGTCGCTGTTGTAATTCCATCGAACAAGCCTGTGGTCGGGCTCCTGTTTTACGTTCACCTCCACACCTTGCGGGACAGGGATCGTCACCGTGGGATTCTCGTTAGAGTGGCGGGCAACGAGGGCTTTGGACAGATGACGCTGTACGTCAGTATCACCATTCATAGGGTGTGCACCAACCAACTTGGGGGCGCCACTGTCTGGCCGTAGCGGGGTCAGGCCGTGGGGTTCCTGCAGGGCGTTGCCGCCCGGATGTTGCAGACCTCGCAAACCACTTTCTCTCCCTCCAGCACCCACCTCCTGCCAATCGATGCCCTTGACCCGGTTACGCTCGCACGTCCTTTCTTGCAGGCGGTGGTCGCGAGTCGCGTTGGAATCGCGCTGGTTCGGGCATTTCCTGTCGACCATTTTGAGGAGGACAAGCTTGCCGGCGTTTTCTTCTTCCAGGTGACGACACGCCTGGTCAAACTCATAGCGACACCAACCATTTTGGGCGTAGCCAGGCGTGATTAGGGCCAGCGTGTTGCGGCAGCCCAGGATGGCGTCCGCTCGAGCCTGTTAAGATAATTTTGAAATCATTATCAGCATCGTAGCATTTTTGTAGATGGCTTTTTATTTTTGAACAAAGCGTAAAATGTTCGCACGTCGTTCGATTTGCACTTGTACACACACACGCGTTAGCGCATATTTCTACACATGCAAGCGTGCGCACGCACTACACGCGCAAACAGGCTAAAGCTCACCAGGCCCACATGCGCAGGCAGTCGCACACACTCACCCATGCAGGCATCTCATCAGCACAGGCAACCACACACCCACACGTACACAAGCGTAGGTTCACGCACGCGTCCACAAATACTCTAAATGAATCTGGTGTGGACACTTCAGAATTTGCAGTGCTTGCGGGCTGATATTTAAGTGGCCTAGCAAACAGTCGGTTGATCGCCGCAAACTGTGGTGCCAAACTGGGACTGCTGTCGCAACACATGCTTCAGTACCACCCAGTCACATTATACTGATACCAGGGAAACCAGTCCTAGTACTGTTCCGTATAGTACCAGGCGTCTGGTAGGACAAGTACTAGATTGCTAAATTTTAAGCCGTAGTCTCGGCCGAGGTGCGAACCACTGAATTTCCGCCTCGGAAGAGGACGCCTTACAAGTTACTAGACCACCGAGGCGGTCGCCTACCAAATGGGAAGACCCGAGGGGCAGTTCGATTTGCAACTGAGGACTCGGAAGTTGGAATGGGTCATCATGATTTTCTGTAACAGAAGTTGCTGGCGACAATAACTGCGAGTGCAAACACTAAAACAGATTGAAATGCAACACTATCTTACAAGATTGCTTATACTACTATATTAATATAAAATCATTTTACAATCAATTTGAAGCTATAAGACGATAGTATATCCACTTCGGCGTTAGAGGTCGGTACATCGAGCCGACATGTTCCGTGTGATTTTAAAAAACTAAATAGGACGACACTTTACGAACTCGCGAAAAAAACAGATGATGCGTATCTTCCTCAATGTGAACAGAGTAACTGTTATATCCCGAATGCTTTCATGGTGGTGATTTAGAGGGACAGTGCTTCCACCTCGTGGTGATTTCGCACTATTACTAAACTATGCACTGAAAGAACCACCAGACTGATGGCTGCAGTAAGATGGTCAGTGCGGACAGGCAGTTTAATGTGCGGGGAGATGGCCGAATGGAGTTTGCACAATGTATAACTCCAGGAAATATTCCTTTGCCACACCAGGATTCGAACAGCAACCTTCGATCTGCTAGTCCGCAGGTCTACCAACTGAGCTATCCAGGCCCCCCTTGAATGCTTTCATAAGCCCGCCTCTGATTTATGTAGAATGTCGAAAGTACAGGAGAGTTCCAAGTAGGAACTGTTACTTGCTTGTCACGCCTAAACGTGAACAGCCAATCGCTGCACGCAATGCTTTTCAACAATATCATGTAAGCTCAAACAGACGCAGTAGATATTTAAACCCTACAAATATGGACTAAATTGCCTGCAGACATCGTTACCATAAAGGGGAAAATGGCTCAAAAGGTAAAACCGGCACTGCGAATATTATAAACAGCGTATTCAGAGCAGGTATAGCTGCATCAGCAAAAGTTTAACAGTACTGTATTACGTAGATCTGTGAGATCGTAATCCGGATCTAATCGATAATGGCAAAAGATTTGTCTAGTGAACACTGGATTTGACTTTTACGCTTTCACCATATAATGGTCAAGAACAAGCATTTCTCTAGCGCACGAATGTAGCACCAGACTGGTCAGTTTAATTAGTAGTAGTGACAGAATCATACCTTTTTCAACTGTAGGTGTGTGTGTGTGTGTTGGGGGGGGGGGGGGTGGAATTTGGTTTTTATTGGTTAACGCCCAGTCGCAAACGAGATCCATATGGTTGAGACAATATGCTGCAACGCATCAGAGCGCTACTCCCACCCAGTCACATTTGTCGATTTGATTATACTGATACTGGGCCAGCCAGTTGTAGTACGTACTGTTCTCTATATATAGTGTCAGCCGTCTTGTGAGGTAGCTACTAGATAATAGAGTACCAATTTTTAAGTCTTAGGTATGACGGCCAGGGTACGAACTGCCGTCCTTTATGCCTTGGAAGCAGACGTCTTAACCCGTTAGGCCTACCGGACGACCACTGGAGGTTGGGGGGTGGGTGGGCGCATATTATTACTACGGTGTTTTCATCTGATGATGTATCTTTTCTCTGTCGTAGTTAATGGGTATCGATCCTGATAATCTAATGGGATGATCGATGTCTGTAGATTGGTGTTGATACGGACATATTTTCCTGGCAAAAGCACACAAATTCAAATAGGGACAAAAGCCTTTGTAAAGACGAACAAAGGGCATGAGATATCGACTACTGTTGAATGTTCTCTAATGTCAGAAGGACGTCCCACTGTCTGACACCCTTGGGCCACCACCAGGAGGCCAGGTGCCGACCCCGAGTCCTGCGGAGCAAGAGAAAAGCTGCGCCATCTCCACGTCGTAGAGCCTTACCCTGGACTTGTCGCTCCCAAGCAGCTCCTGCCTGATGGGGACGTACACCAGCAACGGCCTTCCGCCCCCCTCCAACAGCGGCAACATCACTTGCTGCAGCCACAGCACGGCGTCCTCGTCCTCTTCGTCCACAGAGATGTAGACGTCGAACTGTTTGATGGACGGCCTGTTGTCGTTGCCGCTGCCCGTGTGGACATCAGCTGTTGCTAGATCGATGATAAGCAGATTATCAGCAACAGAATACGACGGGTTAAAATGCACAGACAGATATGCTGCTATCGATTATTCTTTTATTTGCACTAGCACTCCTGTCCCTCCTGTTGCTCCCTCCCCTACTATCACTGTTAGTAGTCGTCCTCCTCGTTCTCTTCTTCGTTCTTCTCGCCCTCTTTATCCTCCTCCTCCTTCTCCTGGTGCTGGTGCTCCCCATACATCTGATCGTTGAAAGGGTGTTTCCCTCCCAGCCACAGTCTACACAAAATTCACAAGCAGTAGTACCATATCATCCACCACCACCACCCCCCTGGTAACCGATCGCACTTATGATCAATCATCTTTGCCTTAGATGCCACGACTGCGATTAAAATCAACCTAGTCTGCTGACCTTTGTCTTTACGCCTGATCAGTCTATTTTATTATCAGGGGAAATGAGTATTTTTAACATAGGTTCGGATCTCTCCAAAAAGAGTAAAAAATATGAAGGTTTTCAATTATAAAAGATGGGGCGAGGGAAGAATATAATGTCTGTAGTGTGTGAGTGCGCACGCTTCACCCGATGGACCGTATTCGCTTGCGCGCGCATGCACTCACGCACGCACGCACACACTCGATCGCACTTACCCGTGCGCATTGCTCGAATTGACCAGTTGATGGTTATGGGGTCACTACGCAATGAATGATGCTCCAATATACATCTACTGGTAGAACAATCACTCGCACTCGCATATATTCCTCCCAGCGACGCTATACCTATCTATACGCACACGTTATTTACCGGGTTATGAATTCTACCGTACCGATAATTCACATCTTGGAACACACGGAAAACCGTATCTTTTCCGAACTAAAACCACTCAGAAAAATGCCGTCACGCCGACGTCTAACACACAATACGATCGATCGACTATCACAAGAGATAACCGTAAGTATTCTACAAATACTAATCCCGTTGGACAACCGACAAATCAACAAGTTTGATGTATACTTTCTTCTAAGCTTGTTCAATACAACTATCTTTGAGTACACGAAACATCGTCGATGTAGCCATCGGCCTGTATCTTCCTAGAGACAGGTGTTTGCAAACTATACTTTGTTTCTATTTATAACCAGCTTAGTTGACGAGCCCGGTTAGCTCAGTCGGTAGAGCATGGGACTCTTAATCCCAGGGTCGTGGGTTCGAGCCCCACATCGGGCGCGAACGTTATTTTTTTCCTACTTAAAGTGCACACCTTTGCGACCGAAATTTTGAGCTCCGTTTTATCGGAACAGAATCTGTCACAAAAGCGCAACTGGCCTTTGTCTTGCTTTGCCAAGCGCCCAGGAAGACAAGAGAACTAGGTGATAGTATGAATACGAGTGGCAGATTATGCAGGGACAAAAGACGTACCAACCTTTGTAATGACAGCAATCCCACAGCCAGAAGTAACTCCAAACCTTTAGCTCGTATCGTTTCCGCCAACACGCCACAACAGCGCACAGCAGCAGCAGCAAGCAGCAGACACTTGCGACAACAACCGGAGCCAGCTGCCTGCACCCAAGCCGCTCTGCTGTCATGTCTACCACAGCCAGCACTCCGTCTGCCTCCAGCACACATGTCAACAAGTGCAACCCGTGAGGAAAGTTAGTTGTCATGGCGACGGTGCCATCTTGAGCGTCGGAAGCCAGTGACGTCTGCTGGGCGTTTTCCGAGGCAGAAGCGTTGGCCATCACGACGCGGAGCCACTCGCCAAACCAGACAAAGTCGCAGGAACACTGTAGAGGATTGCCAAACAACTGCAGCTGCTGGAGAGAAAGTTTCCGCGCTTGCTGCGGAAGTGACGTCAACTGATTGTGACTGACGTTCAGCGCCACCAGACTGCTGGCCTGCTCCAGGAACGATGGCGTCACCTCCAACAAGCGATTGGCACTGACATCCAGCTGGTACAGGCGCCCAATGTACGGGGCTGTGGGGTCGAGAAAGTCCAGCGCGTGACCCGAGAGATTCAGGAAAAGAAATACGTCGGGAGGCATCACGGAGGGCAGGCCAGTGTACAGGTGCTGATTCCGGTCGCAGGTAACCTCCACGTAGCCTCTGTGCGGTCTGTCCAAACATTGGCAGCCTTGCGGACATTGATCCGTCACGCGGCAGGTCAGCATATTGGGATGGTCGATGAGGAAGCCGAACGTCCGCCCGCGAAGATGGGGAGGATTCTGACAGGTCAGGTAGGCGCCCACGTAGGTAAGATCTCGCACGAGACTCTGGCGGTATGCCGAGACCAGCCCGTACATAGAGCAGTCGCACAACCACGGGTTATCTGCCACGTTGAGCTCCAGGTTGTCAACCTGGAAAGCGTTGGGCAGCTGACCGTTATAGTAGATGCTCAGATCCTTCAAAGTCATGTGTGTCAAGGAATTATGACGCAGATCTACCTTGGTGAACTTGTTTTCCGACAATACAGTCATGTTCAAGGAATTTGTGAAGCGCGAGATGTTGTTGTACTTGAGATCCACCACAAATGGCTTGTACTTACACGTGAATAGGTACGGCCAGGGTTCATATGAAGTAAGCGAGTTAAAGGACAGGTCAACGGTTTTCAGTGAAGCCATTCCCGTGTGGAAGACGCGCGGTTGTATAGTTGCCAGTCGATTGTGAGAAAGGTTGAGGAATTCCAGAGCGTCAAGTCCCTGAAATATCTCATTTTGAAGAAAGTCAAGGTCGTTAAACGAAAGATCCAGCCAGCAAAGTCTTTCGGGCAGTACTCCAGGCATAAGCTCGGAGATAGTGTTTCGAGATGCCGTGAAGTTTTTCAGAGACTTGCCCAACATTCCTTCTTTGACATATCTCAGTCTGTTTCCCGAAACATCCAGCAGCGAGACTTCAGGGGGGAAAACGCTTGCAGAAAGGGTGGACAGAGCGTTGAACGCCAAGCTAACATGGGTGAGGCTGGGGAACCGTGAGAGGGATCTGTCGGTCAAGGTCTCTATCTGGTTGTATGAGACATCCAGTGTCACCACACTTTTCGCGAAGCCATACTTTTCGACAGGAAGGTCAAAGTCCTTCAACCCATTTCTTGATAAGTCCAAATGCGCCTGAAGTGTGGGAGCGTTAGTGTCTGCTGAATGGTTTAACTGTTGAAAGATGTCGCTGAGAGTTGCCGATTTGTTTGTGGTCAGAAATTCGCTGAAGTTTCTTACCACCAGAAAAGGTGGGCCGCTTTCCATGCGCAGGGCCGCTTTCAATGTGCAGGTACTCGCCACATGAAGCTGGTGAAGAAACAGAGATATCCCACCCACTACATTGAGGACTGAAGTAAGGAGTGGGAAGATGCCATGAACCATGGCTACCTGTGACTGGATGTCAGCAAGATGAACCTGCACCCCTTTCCTGCTTTGCGTTCGACCAACAAGCGCAACGTGTGAAGCACACGCTGCACACACCTAGGCCCTCGTATCAAGCCGTACAGCTGATATATAATTAATTGTTCAAGTCTCAAGCCTTTTTCACGATCCTCTGATCCTCAATATTTGTTCACTGCTGGGAGGTGGTAGGTGAGTGGTGGCACTGATGAATGGAGGATTGCCCACTTGTTTTGGCTGTCGCTGGTTGTTCTTTACTAAGCTGCGAGCATTCCCATGAAAATAAAAAGTTTTAAAACGAGGCTCATTATGCTTTACAAAGGGAAAACGATTCTCTAACAAAACATGCTAAGAACTGAAATGATCTTCATGTAATACAATATTTTTCTCAAGCAAAACACCGGCTTACGAAGAAAGAAAGAAAGAAAGAAAGAAAGAAAGAAAGAAAGAACGAAAGAAAGAAGGTAAGGGTCAGGGGACGGAGGGAGAGGGATGCATATGACGAACTGTAAACTTACAAAAGCAATAACTCTAAACTAAGAGTTCGCATATATTAAGATCGAGGCACTGACCGTGTTATCAGTAATCTGGCTTGTGCAGCTACATCGGTGCGACTTCTGTTTTGGAACGGAATCAGTTTTGTTGCTGTTATTTTAGGTAAATCCGTTTAGCCAACAATTTTGTCGAGAATGACTTACGTACCGACTGTTGGCTTATAGCTTTGCATTGTTTTGCCCGTGGCGAGGTCTGACATGGAAGCGCTCTTTTACAGAAAAGTGAAGAACATCCCGCTGTCATATTTCTACAAACGGCGTTCCTGCCGTTTTGAGGTCTTGATAGAGGTCCACACAAAGCGCTGAAAATCCCCCGATGAAGGAAGGCAAGTTGGTTGTTGACGCGGGGGTGAGGAATAAGTGGCGATGGCCCTGGCTAGATGAAAATGATGCGAAGAACAAAGAGTTCCGTGAGTGGCGTCAAACTCGATCGCCCGAGGGCCTTGCTTCTGGCGGGGTTTGTAACGAATCTAACCTATTGGAAATTTCCGAATTACGAGAAAGTTAATTAAAGGTGGGAGTTCACCATCTGGGGGGACGGAAATCTGCCATGGGAATGACACTCGCAAATGTGGGCTTACACTGGAATCTTTCGGCAGTTAGAGAGAGTCATTATCGTTCAAGAAAATTGGAAAAGGTGTGGATATTTTGGAAAGAAAAGACACACGAAGCCTTGAAAATCGACCGGATGGGAAAAACTGGCGAAATGAATACATAGTTGTATGTGTTCACGTACATCAATATGAAAATCAATGTCTACTTATCGGTAATGGCAGGCACCAGTCATGCATTATTATGGGTTATTTATATTAGCTAACTAGTGGGGTGGTAAGCTTCCGTTGTGCTAGTTTTAAAGCTCATGAGATAGTCCTATAGCTTTGAACTTAACTGCAATAACATCCTGAACATACTCTAAATTGTTTCAACGGATTTTTCTTGATTTATTCCGTCAAACTGTGTATATAACCACATCCTCATATCTCTGTTTGATCCCATTCTTTCCTAAATTTGTAGTTTGTTTTAAACCTGTAATTAAACGGTGCAATACAGTAATGAATTTGTGATTTTATTTCATTGTGTTGGCTGATCACCCTATTGTTCCAAATAATTGAATGTGTACCAGCTATATAATTTTAGCTGAACTATTTATTAACAGAAAAGATTTTGCTTTCACAGAGCTCCCCCTTCCTTATCCATGCCAGTTCATTCTCCTAATCCCTTGAGTCAAACCTGTTTCTGTTGCCTAAAATTGTCAGTCTAAAACTGTGTAGTGTATTGCTTTTGAATAATAAAAATCTGTTTGCAGCACGGCCAGAGATGATTATTTTAACACCAAATTGCAGGAAAATGCATCAAATACATAAATGTTAACTTTTGAAACCTCTCCAGTTTCCCGGGGGATTCACCCCCCAGAATCCTCCAACGGGGCGTTGCCCTTGACCCCCACCAGGCGCCTGTCGATCACTGGACCCCATTTCAGTTTTTATCTTTTTTGGATGTTGCACCCATGCAGTTATGTTCACAAATGATTTTCTAAAAAACCACTCTCCTAAAGCATGCATCGCTATGACCATGAGGGGCCATTCTGATTTTATTTTTAAATAATAAAGGTTCTGGTACAAACTAATTGTGCTTAGCACACTGTACCTAGCGTAAGAGCTTTTACCTGTTTCAACGTGGCATTTGGTCTGGCATGAGAGCACATTATGTGCAAAGATGCACGCACGCACCCACACACCCACGCACGCACTCGCCCACTTACAATATAGCAGCTTACTTCATGGGTCTCATTCGTTGCGCTGTCAGTCCGAGCTGAGAGTCTACTTGGCCAAACTGTATGGAGTCATGCAATCACTGGAGGGCATCATTACAGACTGACGCAACGTGACGTGCTTAAATCTGAATCAGTGCAGCGCAGAGATCCTGGTGCTATTGTGTGGAATTTACACCAGCCATTCACATGGACGCAGCTTTCCTGGCTGATCAACGGTAGTCCACAGACGTCCGTCACAACTTCTGTTCGTACGAAAGCCAGTCTCCTCTGACACGCGCCTCGCTGTAAGTTTGGTGTGTCACACGGAAGGGCGAAGTACACACCAGTAGCCACTTTTCCGTTCTGTCCCTCGATCTCCCGCCAAGAACCAGTTAGACAAATGTAAACTCTCACCTTCCTGTCCTGGGGCCGTAAGCATAGCGAGCGAGTCCGGTACTCGCTGTAGTATCGCCTACTTCGCAAGTTTCTACGCGTGCGAGTAGGCTGTGTTGAATCTGGTAGGCATAGGGCTCGAGGTCAACTTGTAGTAGCTACGCGCGAAGTGGGGAGGTCAAGGACGCATTTACGTGGGATTCCCCCGCGATTTGTATCAAGTACGCATGCGTTACTAGTGGCGACAATCATGGCACCGATCAAGCGCAAGGCAAATTTCAGTGATGCTGAAATAAGAGTGTTGCTAACAGAAATTGCGGCAGGAAGAGCAATCTTTGCTCTCCAAGCTGCAAACATCCGTAACAGTAAAAAGAAAAAAGGAGATTTGGATAAAAATTGTAGAGCAGATCTCTGCATGCGGTATTGCCCATCGAGATGTTCATGAAATTAAAACAAAGTGGAGAGACCTGAAATCTGCCACTCTGAGACAAAAGGTGGATGCGGCAAGAACGGGCGGTGGTCCCCCTCCACCTTCAACGCCATACGACGATCTAATTTGTGGCATAATTGGATCGAATAGTGCTGTACGCGCAGGCATTCCAGGTAGGTTGCCAAAGAGATAGCTGTGAGCAGGGGTGGGTGTAAATCAATTACTAAAGTTTGAAATAAATTAATGAACAAGGATTGATAAAAGTGATAAAGCTTGTAATTCGTTGGAAAATAAATAATAGTCATTAAATTATTTGTTGTTAACAATATGTTGGTGGAAATTATGGTTCACTGCAGTATTGGTATATTGGATTCAGATAGGTGAAACTATTAAAAGAAAATAACATTTGCAGAATTGTTTTCCCATATATATATATAACCGTTATTTTCAGTGGAAGGAACTGACACTTGCAAGACAAGTACAGAAGAACTAGGTAAATAAACAAAAGCAAGTTATCAATAAATTTAAAACAAGGGAACTGGACCAAGCTAAGACATGACAAAGACAAAGACAATCTACATGTTTCGGGGAACTACCCCTTCATCAGGACGACACAAAAACGACGAAAAAACGACAACAACGAAAACAGAAGAAAAAGACTTAGCTTCAGTAGATGTGGCGCATAGGCTGGACAGCAGGAAAAATGTTTTTCTTGCAAGTTATCAATAGCTAAATACCCTAAAGACATATACATATATATATTATTTCATTTGATTTGTGATTACTTCAGACCAGATGAATGCATAGTTAACTGGAACTGATAACCAAGAGTAATTAGCTGCCCACACTAAGAGCATATCTGATGTCTTTTGACGTGAATAAACTCAATAACATTTTATAAGACTTGCATTAATGGGGGCAAGGAACCTTTTCTTCTTTGAGCAAAATCTATGTCGCCCCAGAGTTCGTCCGTGAGAAGAAAAATGTGTTCTCTACGAAATCTGAACTTTCTGAACACTTGGTCGTCATCAACCACTTCGAGAGGATTAGTCCGATCTCGAAAAATGCGATCCCTACGAAGTCTTCGCCGTTGTATTCCTTCCAACATCACGCAAATTACAGGTAACGCCATGTTGGCTTTCCTCGCGACTAGTAGTACGAAGCGTTACAACAGCGATTTCGCTGTCGTAAACTACGCCGTCGTAACAGGTTCTCCTACGTCAGAAGTAAGGCCAACTCTCGCCCTGTGCATAGCAACAGTTAGCGCTGCCGACAGAAGTACGGTGATACTAGTGAAGTACCGGCTGACTACACCGCTATGCTTACGGCCCGTGGAGTTCTGAAGCTTTTACAAAAATAATTAGCGAGAAAGCACGCTAGGCTGATGCAGGTTGACGCAGGTGTATGTAATGTTATCGCAGCCACAGCCTGAATGCCTGACCCCACCGCCAACACAGTAGCGACCGAGAATAGATCTTGCGTCGTGAAATTGAAACAGCCGACTGACGGGGTCGTGATAGCTCTTCAGACACATGGACTAGCGTGTTGATGTTGCTGCTTCGAAGCCAGGAGTGGTCAAAGATTATTTCCTTTTGTTAAACATTGTGCAGACTTTATGTGGCCTCGTGCGAAATCACTGCGAAGCTGAAGCACTGCATCTCTAAAATTACCTAGCTACCAGAAAATGCAACAAAGCGCCGGTTGGTCAAAGCAGTTGCACTCCTTCAGATCAGTTTTTGTTCTTCCTGCTAATCGAATAGGCATGACCTGTGAGATGGGATGTGTTAATGATGGTCTTATCACACATAAGCGTACGTGTAAATTACACGGGATTCAATGACTTTGTGACTTCTCTTATAAACGTTAATTGCAATTGCAGCCAAGTCTAGCGGAGAGGTCAAACAGGCAAGTCAGCCTAGTGGCCGCCCGCCCTAACATAGTGGGTGTGTACTTAAAGCATATGAACGCATCAGTAATGAACCTAGTGACAGGCAAGAAAAAAAGTTCACCTTACTCCCTGGATATCATGCGTGTGCACAGGGGGAAAAAATTCCTCTAACACGTTGCATGGTACACGCATATAATGTACTTACTGACTGCATCCGATAGACACAGAGTTTCATTACAATTTATCTTATGTTACAAATTTGTTGATTGCTTCTTTAAGATTTAATTACTTTTAAGAGCTTCTTACAATTTATTTCCGTTCTACTCTATTTATGTATTTTTTCACATAAATAAAAATACACAATTTAAACGAAGGATCGCTTATATGTTTTCTTCCTGAACGTATTGTATTACAATTGCTCATACTTAGGAGAGAGAGAGAGAAAAAAGAGGGGGGGGGAATTGGCGGGGAAATGAATTTGGAGGGAGAGGGAAGGGAGGATGGGAAATGTAAAGAGAGAAGGAAGAGAGAGGACAAGAAATCCGGAGAGCGGAGAGGAAAAAAGGTTTTGGTCGATGGAGATTCTTTGCACAATAAAAGGAGAGAGAGAGAGAAGGACGAAGAGGGCGTAAGAAGAGGGGAAAAACTAGAGGAAAGGAAGGTAGCAGGAAAGAGAAAAAAGCTACAAGTTACATTCGTACTCAAATAACTTAAAAAATCATATTTCCCTAAGCACAAAATCTTCCAATTTTTATTCTGCAAAAGTACTAATTCATAGGATTTTGATTCAGATCAAACAAGTTTGTTATTTCCAGTTCGAAGCGAAATTAGTTGAAACAAAAATAATATTTTCCTGTTTCGTCCTAGGCATGTCTGTTGAAAAATGAGACATATACATGGCAGATTCAAATAACGATGCTAATTACAGCAATACAGAAAGTTCGATAACTTCCAGAATTTAGGGTCATTTTTCTTTCAAATATTTCAAATACCATTTACGCTAATCACTGCAAGCGCTACCGTTCATTACAGAGCTGTCGATGCAAGTATAAGAGCCCAGATGCAGACCTACTGGTGTTTACACGTGGTCGAGATAACAGTGTGTCCTGACTGGATGAGCGTCAGGGTGACAGTGAACCCGCACTGTGCTTTATCGCCACCGGTTGTGAAGTGGAAGTGCAAAGGACGGCTTGGTGTGGACTTATTGGGTTGACAACAGCTTTGCGATAACCACGGTCTGCGTTTTCGCGGTTTGAAACATACCCCATGCTGTTTCTTTTCTGTAGGTCTGAATGGAGGGGAGGACGAGGAAAAAGCCACTCGAAATGACGACCTTCGCAATTTGTATCAGCTAACAACATAAAGGATGCTAAAATTAAAACCTGACAAGAGACGGAAGAGAAAGAAAATACAAAGTGAAAACAATTCGTAACACCGACAGGTTTCGAACACGACAAACGTAACCATTCAAAATATTTATTTTAGCCTCTTCCCCCCCCCCCTTCCCACCTTTTTGGCAGCAGGATGGTGCAAGCTATGAGCAACACCACGGATCTCAACAACAACAACAACCTCACTGCTGCAGCTGCCGATCCGACCTACGAGGTGTACCGCGCCACGGTGTTCGTGCTAAATTACGTCTTCAAACCTCTTGTCGTGTTGGTGGGCGTGCCCGCTAACGTGCTGTGTTGCTGGGTGTTCCTGCGCCAGGGCCTGCGAGACCGCATGAACTTGTGTTTGTTCAGCCGCTCGCTGGCAGACCTGAGCTACATCGCCTCCTCCCTGCCTCTGACGGTCGCAGTGTTCCTGGAGCTGGCGGCCAGAACGCGTGAGCAGGAGCTGTACTTTCAGATGCTGACGCCCAACGTTGGGATCATGAACACGTTCAGAACGGTGTCCGGCAACATCAGCCTGTTGATAGCGGTGGAGCGATGTCTGTGCGTGGTCCTGCCGCTGCGAGCTGCCAACCTGGTCAAAACGCGCACGGTGGCCCACCTGTTGGCAGCAGTCTTCCTGTCCACCCTTCTCGGGTTCAGCGCCAATTTCTTCAAGCTCCGCCCCGTCCTCATCGTGAACAAAGCCACGGGGGAAGCCCGCTGGACGCTGGCGCCGACTGCCGCCTATATGAAGCACCAGGCGGTGCTCAGTGCAGTGGAAGACGTTTTCCTGATGATCGTCTCTCCGCGGGCTGCCATGTTTGGGGTCAGCGTCGCCACCCTTGTCACCGTTGTCAAGC
Organism: Lanistes nyassanus; assembly: GCA_004794575.1. Classification (NCBI taxonomy): domain Eukaryota; kingdom Metazoa; phylum Mollusca; class Gastropoda; order Architaenioglossa; family Ampullariidae; genus Lanistes; species Lanistes nyassanus. The sequence continues at coordinate 64,972 of SMGT01016924.1, read as the reverse complement.
TGAAGGTCGCCATGTCTTGGAGACACAAGACCAGCACAGCTGGCACCGTCACCAGCAAGCACCAGGTGCACCAGGCAACCTTGACCTCCATGCTGGTGCTGGCTTCTTGCGTGTACATCGTGTGCATGACTCCCCTCGCGGTTGTAACAGTCGTTCGTCTGTGTGTGTCCGAGCTGGCAGCCACTGGCCGGTATTCCAACCTGTACCTGACAGTGGTCAGTTTAGCATTTTACGTCACCTACCTCAACAGCTCCTTCAACATTTTTATCTACTATTCTCGGTCATCGCGTTTCAGACAAGAAGTGAAAGTACTGTGCGCTAGCAGTAAAAGGGTACGCCAAGTATTTACCTAACAGATGACACCGCATGGAAAATTCTCTGTATACACACGTTTATATCTGCATGCACTGCGCAAGCACGCAGGTGCAGTCACACAAGGAGTTCGAGCACACGCACGCAGTAAGATGTATCCACATCAATGTATGAGGCAGTGTGAACGACTTGGCGACCACTAACTCTGTATTTAAAACCCGCTGAACACCTCCACCCGTTTTCCTTCAATAACCGGACAGCGTAACTTCGCTGGGTCCAAGTAATAATGGTGCGTTAAAAAATAAATAAACAAAACAGAATGCTCTTGGCAATAGGTCTGCTTTAGATTTTCATATGTACTTTACACCAGCTTACTTCAAATAAGGATTTCTTATAAAGACGAAGTTCAGAACGATACAAATCGATGTTAAAAGCACATGTATGCATGAATTCAGTTTGATTTTCCTCTATAAGGCATTTGAACAGAAAGATAAATAACAAAAATGTTTTATAGCCATTGGATCTGAAAATATTTTTCCAGATCATTAAAATTTCGATATGAGGAGTCCGCGACAGGTAGGCTTAACGTATGAACACGATAGAAAATATCACGGCGCTATATGGCTCCTTGAGTTATCGCCTGACGGTTCACTCAATCGCTGCCGAAAATGAGAAGGAACGTACTCCTATCTAGCTCAGTTGAATGTAGACGTTCGGGCACCGATCAGACAAGTGTCCAGCACCGGACGGCACGCTGCACATACCGTGATCATTGCTGTGCCAGGAACGTTCATTGGAATGAGCAGATCTTTCTGGAATTGGAATTTTGCAGACATCACCGTCAGCCCTCCTCTTCAACACCGACGTGTTTCGTTAAGGTCATGTCTTTTAGCGAGTATTTGTAGCGAGTATGAAATCAATTCTGTTTTGAGTAAGCTGGAGCCTCAACTCAGAAACGCGCAAAGAAAGAAAACAGAAAACCAACCAACCAACCAACCAACCAACCAACCAACCAACCAACCAACCAACCAACCAACCAACCAACCAACCAACCAACCAACCAACCAACCAACCAACCAACCAACCAACCCACCCCTCATGAGCTCTGGGTGAGAACTGGAGACATTATGTACCCCATAGAGCAGAGAATAGGATTTATTTCAACCGTTTAAATCAGTTAATTTTGATTGTGCTCGTTTTGCTCATTTTGAAAGGACCACAACAGAGTTCTCGCCCACTTTGCGTATGCTGTGTGTATCACACTAAAGATCAAGTGCTGAACGCATTTATTTTACAGAAGACCGCTAGCTTTTAACTCTTTTTGAGACAGCCCCAAAGCAAAACCGTGTCATGCTTGTTTCTCCCTCTCCAACCTCTCTGCCTGCTCTTCTGGGACTCACTGAGAGGTCAAAGGACAACACGCGATAACAGCGACATCTTGCTTTATCCGCTGTTCACCCCACTAACGCTCTCTGCTTGTGGAAAAAGGTTATTGGAAGTAACGTAGTGGTGAACCTTGAAAAGCTTTAGTGCAAAACGGCCAAGTCTCTCTCTTTCTCACAATTTAAAGAACTTAATGCATTAATTAACATATTGCGCATTATTGTTCTATATAGTTATAATTTATATGTCACAACAGGGAACGAGTTCACGTTTAAAAGGGAGGGGGTGGGTAGCCCCGTGGATAAGGTGCTCAAATAAGAACAATGCTATCTGGAAAATTAAGACGCGCGTTTGCCAACAATATTGTCGACCTTACAGGACATGTATGAAAAAATGGAGGATAAAAGTTGAGAAGGAGGCAACGCGCTTATTACAGATTGGTTGCACTCACTGCAAGCTGGTTGCATTTACTGCAAGCAGGTTGTACTTACGGTAAACTGGTTGCAAAAGTAGCTCGTACAATCTTCAATACGGGAAATTCGCGCCCTGACTAAGAAGGCTGTTTGTTAGATAACTAAGACACTCTAGCACAGACTGACACTTTGTGACTCAGATACAATGTAGGAAGAATTGGGAGAGAAGAAAACACATTTATTTTGCTGAAATAGCCTCCAGATGTATAAATATTGAAAGATGATTTTACTTTCCCAAAGCAAAATCCATTAATCTCTAGTTTTATGATAAGAAAAACTTGAAATAAATATAATCTTCTAGTAAATTAATCCATTCGGAAACTATTTCCTATGTCCTATATCTTTCCGGAGAATATACACATCGAAACCCCTTAAACACTGAGCGGACGACGGAAACATCTGTTTTCACAACAGGGCCCGCTCAGTCATTTATTTATTTTAAAGTCTAGCAAATACATCAAGAAAAGAGCTGTCTTTCATAAATTTTGAGGTGGAATGCTTTTCAAATATCCAAGCGCCAGTAACTGTTCAGCAGCATGCGATTTTTACTTGCCCTACGAATATTCGTAGAATAAAATTAGTTGTATTTATGCATGGGCGAATATAAGACATTCAAAAAAAGAATTTTACGATAAAAATTATGATTTTAAAATAACAATAGAAAACTTCAAAGAAAAATATTTCCTCTACAATTCGACAAATTTTAAAAATCCCAACAGAGAAAAAGTTTCTTTTTTTAATTTTTGGGACAAAATATCACGTTTATTTAATGGTGTATTTATATTGTCATACCACCGCAATTCCAAAATTTTAGTTACTGCCTAGCTATTGGACATTCACACTTCTAGGATATTTTTTTTCTCTCATACACAAAGAACCATCAACCAATATTTACAAACTAGAGCTGTCGGCGTATGCCTTTGATAACGAAACTAGCTTTTATTTTTCTGCAGTGAATAGGAACGAGTTCTGGCCCTCATCTATATAGAAGCTTATTTCAAACACCAATGTGTGTCGAACGTATTCCAGCGCGAGTCTCTGCAAACTTTGGCCGTGTGCCTGTAATCGAGAAGAAATACAAATGCATTCCTTTCAACATTGCCGTCAGCTGGCAGTTACTAAAAGTGGCGGGAGGGTGGAAACGACACGTCTGTTTCAGTAGTTTTGAACGAGGTTAAGCCGAGAAAATAAGTCGTGAAGAACGGCCGTTACTTCAGAGCACTTGACGGATTCAGCTCCACCCAACAAGCACAGCTCAGGCATGAGCGATAAACGCGAGCGGATTACGCGGGGTGGAGGTGGGGTGGGGTGGGGTAATAGCTCCGATTATGTCATATCTTTGTGCCAAACGTTGGTTTCAAATCTATCATTATTGCTGTCGGGTGTCCGCCAGGGCTGTGTGCTGCCTTGTCTTTCATTTCCGTGGGCTGAGATCGCATGAACTTTATCCTGGGACTGGGAGACGCATGAACATATGAAATCCGCCATGTGGTGGTGAAGGAAATGAAGCTACTCCAGCGGCAAACAACTCGACCACCAGGCGGCTCTCAGGTCCATGCTGGTTCTGGTTACTTGCACGTGCTACAAGCTACATGCTAACCACCACTCTCGTGACCTTCGCGCGCCTGTGTGCGCTGCAGTTCTTCACAGCCCGTTGATACGCCAGCCTGGCACAACTCCTGGAGCAATTCACCTATTACTTCACCTACACCAATAGCTCCATGAACCACTGCGTCTACAACAATCAATCGTCGCTCCTCAAGCAGCAAGTCCGCAAATTGTTCTGTAGAGTCGACAAAGAACACTGAAAGTCGGCAGTCCCAGGCAGACCGTCTGTAACAGATGTTTGCACGACTGCACCCGGCAGCACACATCAGTGTATACAATAAGAATATCGCGTTATGTCATCTTGTCATGTTAACGCACGTGAAAAAAATCAGGGGTCTGGAATCACTCAGAAGATTATATAATAAAAACGAAGTCATTTGTAAGAGTTGTAAAACGACGTTAAGGTAATAAAACGCGTTTTCCGCCTGTGCCTTATTTACACATAATGTAACGTGTATGAACACGGCTCATATAACAAGTTATGCCGTTCTGTGTGTCGTGGTATTATACATAATAAAGTAATGACATCTGCTACAATTATGGAACGAAAGAATAGAATAAAGGGATTTAAGTCTAGCAGCTTTGTGTTGTGTTCCGCCCTGGAAATCTTCCTGCAGTTAGGAGTCTGGTGGTTGCTTCAGCTGGCCGTTAGGCTTATTTTTAGCGTCAAGTTAGCAGCGAGGACCCATGACCGGAGGAGTGAGAGGAAACCAGAGAACTCGAAGAAAGCCCCACCACGGCTAACCCTAACCCGATTAACAGGTGCCACGTGCAGAGAAAGTACATGGGCCGGACACCACAACTCTCCGTACTGGTGCCAAGGACACACCACTTTCAGTGTCTAAGGGAGGGTATAAGTACGAAGGCTCTTGCTACCGTTTGCTCATGAGTACCTTCCCCTGTCGTACCGTTGACACAATGCTAGATCTGGGGTGACAGCTCTTTCGATGTCTCCTCTCTCTGTCGCTTTTGTACCACCGTCTGTCTTCATCTTTCTTGTTTCATTCTCTTTCTTGTCTCCCTTTCTTTCACCCGTGAGCAAGCACGTGCACCTCAACATAATTGCCTCATTGGTAGATTACTGAACCGCACACTTCATAGGTCCCCACATACACCAGCTGCAGAGGCTTTGGTCATGTCCATACACCGCGCAAATCCATTGTACACTTCATATGTGCATAAATGCACAGTTGCGCGCAGCAGTACATACTATAATTTAACGCATGAGTTGTTTGATTGAACAAGCCTATTACTTATATGTTTCTAGCAGCTGATGAAACGCGCGCACACATTCACACACGCTCATTTGGAGTTAAAAATGACAACATTTATATCACTGTACAATCCTCTTTGAGTTGATACGTTAGCCCTTTCTTTACTTAAGTTTAGAGACGAAAACGTGAAACTGCCACAGCCTTAAAAAAAGGAGCGTCAGCCAGCATGTTATATTTCTGCAAAGTTTAAATATAAGAATAAAAACTGAAGAATAATCTTTAATCCCAAAAGACGAACAACTCAAATATCATTATTTTATCCTCATAATTTGAAACTAAAGTAAGCAATGCTGCTTTGTGCTACATCATGGAAAGAAATAGATATCGAGCAAAAAAACAAACAAACAAAAAAAAACAAAACAATGAGAGAAATATTTCTGTGTGTGACAAAAGCTGTCCTCCTCAGGCGATTAACAAAGATTTTGTGCTCCAGAGTCCGATCTAATAACCTTTTTGTAAACCTCGGGCTTTCCTTGCAGCCTTCGCAAACTATTCGAAGAATATTTAGGGATTCTGCTCTCAGACTGTCTCCCAGTGACCTTTCCGCTGCGCTCGGCAACACGGCCGCAAGCCGACACGAGGGCTAGTTTCTCGTTGATCATATTATCCTAAGGGCCGTTGGCTGGCTTCGCCTTTCCGTCTGGCGTAGGTCAGCCAAGATCATCTACAAGACGCAAGAAGCCGCAAGCAGGCTTGTTGGTGAGAGAGAGAGGAGGAAAATGGGAGGTGAAGAGCGGTGAGGAGGGGGGAGGGGGTTGGACAGAAAGTACTACGAATGTGAATTACTTATTAGTGTCGGTTACTTTACGTTATCAGTGCATACATAAAATAGGACATACAAAGCATCTCGGTTTTGGGGAAAGTTTTAAATATCAATAATGTGCAGGTTTTATAAAGTTTTCTTTCCTGCATGGACGCCAAAAAAAATCATTCCGCTTGGCTCAGCCAAACAGTTGGACGCAGAGGTAAACATTTTTCGGCCCAGTTCAACCAAAAGCACTGGGATACAAACTGAAACAAAGTCTTCAGTTCAACCCCGAACATCCCAAAGTAATCAGCTAAATGATAGACGGGTAGACGGATAACAG
>SMGT01016924.1:31747-56424 GCA_004794575.1 Lanistes nyassanus | reverse complement strand
AAATGTATGCAAATAGCCTATGTATCTCTTTTTCCTGCTTATTTGTCAGATGTTTGTTTCTGGGAAGAACACTACCGTGACATTTCCGAAATCTAGTCCATCAGACGGTGTTTTGACACGTCGCATCCATTACAGCAAGCTTGTCCCAGTTTCGGTGCACTGAGAATAAATTAAGAAAATTCAGGTAATGAGGTGTGTCTTTACCAATACCTAAAAGTTAAGATGGCTGGTGATCCTGACAAATCGGGAGTATTAGTGCTTTTTGTCTTGATTGGACTGGGCCTAGAGGCAAAAGAATGAGGGGTCTTATCCCGTCATCAGACGTTGGCAGAATGTATGTTTTCACAGAGAAAAATCGAACCCCAGCAGAAGGAAGTGTATAATCCTACTTCTATCTGCGACTGTCTCTCTGGGACAAGCCTTTCTCTGCTTTCCGAGGAGACCTTTCTAGATAAAGGTCTTTTCTTTCTTTCTTTCTTTCTTTCTTTCTTTCTTTCTTTCTTTCTTTCTTTCTTTCTTTCTTTCTTTCTTTCTTTCTTTGAATGTTCTTCTTTGCCCCAGTTGTCGATGTTCTTTTCTTGTTGATTAATTTCTTCTGAATTTTTGTTTGTGATTTTTTTTTTGCATTTACTGTTATGCAAAAAAGGCGGAGTTTTTGCTTCTGGGTGAATGGCGCATGTTCCCGAACATGGACGTCCTAGCGGAATGCTGAATGCCAAAAGCTAGCAAGGTCAGATTCCGCAAAGATCACAATTCTTAGGAAACTACCCTGATTCCTAAAGTGGCGGTGGTGGTTTTTTATTTTAACTAAAAATATAAAAACATAAAATCCAACTCATTAGCAAAATATCAAGTACAGAACTAAAACATTCCTACACACCAAATACAATTACGTTTCTTTCAGTTCTTTTGTAGGAGGTTCAGGGAGCGTCTAACGGGACCCGTCATTACTGCTAGCAGTAGTAGACATACTGCTGGGCTGGCATTGGCCCATCTTTCTCCTCCCTCGACTGTTCGTGATGAAACGAGGATTTTGTTTAGATTATCGAAATTCGACTCGACCGCACTTTCCGCTTTACTTGCTCGCTAGGTCAGTTGCTCACTTGCTCGCTCACTCACTTGCTTACTCACTCGCTCGCTCACGCACTGTTCTTAGCGAGGAAGGGTTTAGCTGGGTCTGGCCTTCTGTTGGACGGGATTTCGGGCATAAGATGTAGAGTACAGCCGCTGGTCCAGCCAAGGGACACACAACTAAAGGATCGATGCGCTCTCTAACGAAGCAGAGTACAGTATCGGCCCACGGCCCACAGAGAGTGGCCCCTCTGTAGTGCCGGCCATGGATATAGCGCTTCCTCGGGAACCAACAGTTCTCTGCCCAATTCACTTTCTTTTTCCTTCCTGGGCAGCGAGTGCGGCGAAGATGCCTTGATTCGCATTGATTGGTGCAGACTTTTGGTTCTTTGGGGGGACATGACGCTGATGTTTATTTGCTTGTTTGTCTGTCTGTCCATCCCATACACACACAGACACGACGCGCGCACCCACGCATACACGCATGCACATAAACTTGCATGCCCATGTATGAACGTCGTGTACAAGAATGAGCCTCCTCTATAACCAAATGATGCTTCACCGTGGAGTTCGTTTCACCTGATACATCCTAGCTATCTTTGTACAAATGTATAACCAGCTATACGTCCTTTACATTTTGTCTCGAAGATATAGCGTAATTATTAAGTAGAATGTACTTTAAGAGTACGCTATTACACGTTAGTATTCGCGTAGGTACGTCAATATTTCGTGCGTTGCATGCAACGGCTGTGCCATCTCAATAATATTTAAAGCTGTACACTTGCTGCACAGTCGTGCCACCATTGAAAAGACGAACGACGGATAAATCTTATTTTCATGTTCCTCCCAGCAAGGGATCGATGACTGAAGAGGGTAATTCTATTCATGTAACTCCATGCGTCCCAAAGGTCTCGACCAGGTCTCCGCTACACATCTGATCAGCGTCAGGGACAAAGCTGCTCTGTCTGGTCACTAAGATCTGAGTACAGGTCAAGGAAGGCTGTGTTCGCAAGCTCGCTAACGTGCCCTCTCCCTGCTGCAGTGTTCTTTCTCCATTAGAATCGCATCAGGCTGGTGTCGGTTAGAGCCAGCAGAAGCTAGTTCCACGCTCATCACCCCACTCACCAAGAAAGAGTCCTACTCGCTTCCTACGTCATTGACCATTCATGCAGACTAATAAACGTCACTACGCTTTTTTCAATGACTTGATGACGCAATATTTTAATATTTTGCGTGCAGGTTAGGAAGAAAGGCACGCGCTGTTATATATTGGCCCATGCATATGTTTCTAAGCCAAGCAAACAGATTTTGGTACATAAATATGTAATGCTCCCTTGAAGGAACTAATAACAGTTTGTAATCTGGCTGTCTTGCCTTGCCTTGCCTAGGTTCTTTCTAACCTTGTTCCTTACGCAGTAGGTGATTAGCATTGCCGGGTGCACGGCAGCATGCTACAGCCTTACTGAGGACACAAATGAATGCAATATCTCGTATTCAGTAGATGCGAACCTGCTATCTATCTATCTATCTATCTATCTATCTATCTATCTATCTATCTATCTATCTATCTATCTATCTATCTATCTATCTATCTATCTATCTATCTATCTTTGTTCTGTGCACTTTTCTTTGTAGTTTTATGAAGATAAAAGATGCTGGCATGTAAGGCGTGAAATGTCATCAGCAACTAGACATGTAAGGCCCTCTTGTCCTTAGAAGACTGCATTTTCTCTTTGGGTTCCTAAAGTAAGGCCACTTGCACCCCGCGAAACATGCATTTGTCACTCAGCTTCAGGAAATGTGCTGCTAGTTCTCTGAAGCTCTCTAATTCTCTTTCGCTCAATGAAAGGAAAGGAAGGCGGGGGCGGTTACTATAGAAACGTTCCTTTGAATGGGCAGGGGCAAAGATAGTTTACTAAATTGCACTGTTCTTCTTTCCGCTCTCTCTCTCTCTCAGACCGCCTCGGTGATCTTGTGGTTCAGGCGTCCGTTTCCGAAGCAGGAGGTCGGTGGTTCGGGCCCCAGCCGAGTCAGACTTAAAAATTGGCAATCTGCTATCTGCCCTGCCAGACGCCTGGCACTACAGGGAACAGTACTAGGACTGGTTGGCCCGGTGTCATAATTATTGCGAAAGTAGTCCCACGTTAGGCAGAAGGTAAGCTTTGTCCAAGCAACACCGTCCTTTCATGCATCTAGTTTGCAGGGGGACGTTAAGGAACAAGCAACCAGCAAGCCATATTTTTCTTCTTTCCCGTCTCTTCTATTCCGTTCAGCGTGTGAGAGAGAGAGAGACTTAAGTTTCCAAAAGTTTGTTAGGTCTCAGGTCTAACAAGGTGAACTGTGCATTTTTTTGTGCTAAAAAATAACACTCATATAATAAAATGCACACAAGTCATTGTCACGGAAACGACCCCCCTCTAGCGTTCCCATGACAAGCAGATGGAAACTTTTAACTAGAAAATGGCGACATCTCTTAGGTTCCTAGAATGTGCGACCACATTTCGAGGGCTGTGGAAATATATTTATAATGCCTGCTGAGAACAGAATTGTTCGTAACAGACATCAAAAGAGAACATTTGAACAGCGATGGGGTACAGAAACAGTTATTTGGAATAAGACTGGGTACAGATCAATAGAAAGTTCATTTCTTTCTCTGGTTGAGACAAAAGGGAGAGTTATCATTCATGGCATGTGAATTTGTTCTATCCTGCAGGAAGTGACAATTCAAACGTGACTTCTCAAGTCTGATCCTTGAAATGACTTTTCTAATGCAAGTGTTACGAATAGTGTTTAAATAGGGGTTCAGAATGAACAATGCATATGCAGAATCATCCTCATCCGATTCTAAAGCAGCTTGACAGTGCTGTGTGTGTGTGTGTGTGAATGAGAGAGAGAGAGAGATGTAAAGTACGTGCAGGTGCAAAATGCACTAGTAGGCCTACGTTTCGAACTTCATCGTCTGCAAGCTGGCCTAAACCCCAACTTAGATGTAAATGCACGGTCTTTAAAGGTCGAGAGTCTGACCTCTTGGAAGTGCCAAGATTTTTGCAACCTCCCTCAGTACGCTAAATATCATTTTCTCTCTTTCTAAAAATAAAGGACGAAAGAAATCCGCATGTTTAGGATTTTTTTCATGCTGTGCATTTCGCGAATCCCATAGAGAGAAGAGCGAACAAAGTTATCATTTACCGGTACCCTAACAAGACTATTCTGTTGAGCCAGTGGCAGAGACTTTGTCTGACGTCCCCTGCTAATTCTGGGCGACCATCTGGCGTGTTGTTCCTTCATGGCAACTCGGGGTTTTCTGTAATCCTGAACGTATAGGTCAGCTTTGTTATCCGTGTCCACGGTATTGATTTGAAGTTCGCTCTTTAATTGAAAAACATCGATTCCGATGCGAATTGGAGCAATTTTAATGGAAATTCCCACCTCCTCGTCCAGGAATCTGCTAATGGTACGCGTGTCGCGTTAAAAATTCAATTATGATTTCAAATACCAGTGTGGAGAAGGAAATCTCAAGTGCGGTGATGAAAGAGGAAACAAAGAAGGATAAGACTCGTTGACTCACGCTCATCAAACGCTGACCGCGTCGTTTTGCACATCTGTTCCATCATACACATCTGTTGCATCATACACATCTGTTCCATCATACACATCTGCTGCATCATATACATCTGTTCCATTATACCACAAGTTTACCAGGCTGACCAGTTTTTGGTGTTCCAAGGAAGTGACTTGTTGGACACCGTTTAACAGGTTTCAAGATTTTTTTCCTATTACATGAGAAAAAGACTGAAAAATAACAATATTTAGTTCGTCATTTTTGGTTAGTACATTACTATTGGGTTGAAAAAAAGAAACCGCGTTTGGTTCTTGAAGCTCTATTAGCACATAACTTAATGGGTTGACAATCAACTCTCCGTGCCTGATCAGGCCGTAACTGGTAGCAAGTGCGCCTCAAAATAGCCATATCATTTCGTAAAGTTCCATTACCTCACAGTAGGCGGGATGATAAGTAACCAGATGCAGTTCCATTACATTAAAGCTAACTGGCCGAGAAGTACTTTTCTGCGTTCCGTGTAACTAGTGGATTACAGAATACGATCATCTGGGAAATTCTCGCAGATAGGCACGCATATTTTATGCAGATCGGGCCCTGTAGTATGTAAACTGTACTAAATTCATACCCGAATAACGTATTTTTTGGTCTCCAAAAGCGCTATCGGCGAACTTGGAATAAGCTATTCCCCCTGGGACGACCAAATAACTGAATTATTACCGAATAACGAGGTAATAGTAGGCAATTCGGTTTTCGTGAATGGGAAATTCAAGGAACTTTTTTCTAGAATATCCATTTTGACATGAATAAGTTAGCTATTCGGTTGTCTTTCACACGCGGCCACGTTCATACTCAATTTTTTTTTTTGCAAATACTCTACCCTCGATATGAATTGAAATCAGATAGGTCACAACAAAACCTCTTGAAACAAACGTAATCACCAAAAGAAAATTTGGCAGGAGCACCACGAGCCTTCGCGACGAGGTGCCAGACGTTTGTTTCGTGTGCACGTGCACCCCGTCGTCCCTGCGTGAGTTCCACGCATTTGCGGTCGCTTTACGTAAATGGATTGTCATTTGCCGAAAACGAGTGTTGACTCGGAGGGACGAGAAACGGGAGGGGCTCGGGCCATGTGAACAAATACCGGCCTCGATGCAGGTCGTGACACGGGAGGGCCAGGAATAGGTACGATCGATTCCAGTGCCGCGTGCTTCTGTTCTAGTATCGGCAACCATTCTACACACCGATCTTCCTCCATTACGATGCCTTGCTGCCTGTCTAGCTGCCTTCTTGTCTGTCTACGGTTCTGCGTGTTTTTAAGTTGTGCATGTCTTTCTGTATGTATGTATGTGTATGTGTGTGTATGCGTGTACGTACGCCCGTATTGTGGATGTATGTATATAGTACAAACATATATATATCTGCTTGCCTTCCTGCCTCCCTGCCTGTCAGGCTGAATGCACGTTACTTCTTGCCTGCATTCCTGTATTAATGTGTTTTATCTGTCCCCAGCCCGAACTGAAAATAAATCGAAACCACCCAGAAATACAATCGTGCAGGTATAAGAAGGACGCAGAAGCTCTGCAGTTCGCTCCGAGGCCGGCTGTCTAACAGCAAGGAACTAAATTATCAATAGTTTTGTAATACACGGGCAGTACAGGTTCTGTGCAGATCAGCACTGCGTACCATGCTTAGCCCGCCAACAGTCGACGCGCGGCAGTGGGCTGGGGCAGCTGGTGGAGGCTGCGGGAAGCGCAAGGTCTGCATTCGGCACAAAGTCTGCCCGTTTTTAAGGCGGCGCAAATTCAGCAATCATTACAATCCGTTTAAAGGGATCGCGCGAATCATGCGGGAGGACTAGACCGTCGAAAGAGAGCAGAAGAAATTTGAAGACTATACTAAGATCGCAACTACGACAAAACTTGCATAACGGAAGTTCAGAAAAAAACATCAGCAAAATGAAATGCATGTTTGTGGGTGGGTGGCGGGAAACGTCCCACTGGCATGTTGAACGTGTTCTGAATAAAATTTCAGAAAATGCTTGCTAACGCAAACAAAGGACAAAATTTGGCACGCATTTTCATTCATTTTTCTTTTCTTTTTCTCCCCTTTATTCCTTCACACTCACCCAGTTTCAGTCAGTCTATCCTTTCATGTGTGTGCGGAGCACTCTGAACCCAAGATGGTGCTGTTCGTTCTTACAGGCTGTGTGATAGCGTGATCCCGAACTACACTCACGATCGTAAATCTCTGCCGTTGTCCCACGGCCGCCGCGCTCGATGAGAGTTGGGACAGAAAGTAGCGCAACTCTGCCAGTTTAGTCGACAATATTTCAACATAACAGGAAACCTTAGCCACCCTCCATGGACACCAACTTCTCAAGTGTGCTCCCGCGTGTGTGTGCATGAGAGTGTGCGTGCATGAGTGGGTTTGTGCGAGAGTGCACACGTGTGTGTCTTTTTCACTTTTAAGGGGTCCTAATGAGATGGTAGCTACCATGCATGACTGCTTATCTGTTTTTTCCGGCTAACCATCTATTTTAAATAACTATTTAGATGTTAATATATTCTATATAGGCATAAGATATTCTATGGAAATGCACACAGAAAGAAAGGCATTAAAAATGGGGGACAGAAAGAATAGGGACGAAGAAAGGAAGAAATGGATAGAAGGCAGAAGAGAGCGGTGCCGAGAGAGAGAAAAAGTAGAAGGAGAGAGAGAAAAGAGACGGGGGAAGGAGGAGAGGATGTAACGCAGATCCACTTGCTGAAAATTAGAGTTTATTTCCATTTCACTCCCTGATTATCGTTCCATGCCCTACAGGTGAAATGTATGTTAATTCAGCCACTACCGTGCAATGCCCCTTATAAACACATCAGTCTAGGACAGGGAAATCCACAAACAAGATCCGTAACACTTGTCAAATAAAAGGCTACAGTCTAAAAATAGCACCAGCCGCGGTCTTTTCCGGCACTAGTGTGTCTAATTTCAGCTCGGCTATCATTAGAAGAGGATTTTTTTCCTCTTGACTCAGGTTCTTTTGTGTCTGCCTGCCTGCCTGCCTGTCCGTCTGTGTGTCTGCCTGGCTGTTTGTCCGTCTATTTGTCGATCTGTCTGCCTGACCGTTCGTCTGGCTGCCTGCCCCACTGGCTGTCTGCCTGTCCATCTGTCTGTCCGACAGTCAATCTATCTGTCTGCCTGCCTGTCTGCCTCTCTGCCTGGCTATCCACCCGTTCGTCCATCTGTCTCCCATCACTGTCTTAGCACGTCTGTGTGTGTGTGTGTGCCCATGCGTGCACAAGCGGATGTTGGATTGTGCACTTTGGTGCGAAGTAGTTTGGTGGTGAGCTGTGCAGTTGGGGTGTCCATTGCTGTTCTCACACCGCTACCCCCACACACGTCATAAGAACTAAAGGCTGTCATTTAGTCTTTAATGAAGGTTGCTAATTTTGACGTTCAGCCTCATAGCCCCTTTGCTCCGGGAAAGTACGTTGTTATCGGTACGGGAAACTGAGCTTGGCTTTCCCCTCAAAGACTAATGGCAATTTCTCTGATCAGTGCCTCCGCGTACGCGTCATTTGAACTATGTTTACTGTCTGCCGTCTGGTTCACAAAATAACTAAATGTGAGTGTGTTTTAGCGAGCATGCGTGCGTGTGTCTTTGTGTCTTACACTGTTTCTTGCTAATTGTGATCTATGATAACACTATCCACAGTAACTTCACGCGCACCTACGCATGAATGCACGCAGGCAGATACGCATGTCGAGCAATATATATGTGAAGAAAACTGTTAGGCCTATACTCACATCTAAAGTCGAGTTACTCTCGACGTACCCCGAGTTACTAATGTTCATTTCTCTTTACAGTGTACAAGAAATGTTCAAGTAAACATGCGGAGTCGACCTACAGTAAATAGTGGGAACGAATGCAACCAACTGCTGCCTCGCGTCATTCCGGAACAGAAGAAAATATGAATTACATAAGAGATCCTTAAGGAACCCCTCTGATATTATTGTCAATTGCTTCCGGTTTCTTGAAACGATTTCTGCAGCAGCAAAGGAAGAAGAAAGAAGAACCGGAAATAAGCAATTTGGCTTCGGTCCCGTGACCAGATGCCGAGGCCATGATGAATGCTCTACTTGCCAGGAGCAGACACGGCGCCTGGGCATGTCGCCCCAGAGTTCCAGACAAACTGCTTGGAGGCCACAGCAAGAGCTAAATCCGCTGCTTGCTCCCCACAAACTCGCAGCGTCGCTTTGTGACCGTGCACACACACTCCGACAGTGGCCATCCATCACTGGGTCTTACGTCAGTTCCGCTATAAGCCGTCTCGTGACCCTAACTTTCAAAACACAAGAGCGGTGACTAAAATATCATGAGAACAAAGAAACTAAATCAGATTGAATTATGAACCACTCGGGAAATCTTTGGGAAAAACTGTAGCAAATGTGGACTGTTAAAAAGGCTCCAGGGCTGAAGCAAACGAAAAAAAAATATAATTATGTCACCTTTGGGCAGTGTTGTGAAGAGCTAACAACTTCAGTTTCCAGCACTGTGGAATAAACAACGGTTTGTAATCGGTAGTAAGATGTCTCTTGTAACTGTACAGATGGAGAAAACACTCCGTAACTGAACAAAGAAGAAAGAAAGAAAAAGAAACACACAAAGGATTAAACAAAATAAATTTTATGCTTTCAAGATAAAAAAATAAATCCTTTTCTTTCACCTTTTTTATTTCTGAATGAACAATATTGGGAAATATATGAGGGCATTTTTTTAAAGCTGTGATGCGCGGTTTTTTTAAATACATGTCTATAATAAGTTCCCCTGATGCACATAGAGGGATCGGACCTATAGAGACGAATAGTGGCTCATTGTGAGTGAAGGCTTCTAGAGAACCGATGAAAACTACTGAAAATCTAGTACGCCTCCACGACATGCCTACACATCGTGACAAAATTACTGACTACACAGTAGAGTTTTCTCCTAGTAAAGGCGTCTATATTCGGTGTGTGAATGTGTCTTTTTTTCTTTTATTTTAAATTCTGCAGCACGTGAGACCTTTTCTGCTTTTCAGACGAGTCTGATTCGGATCGATGCAGGACTGACAGTCTAGACAAATCTGCTAAAGGAATTTGCTCGGTAAATGAAGCAGACTGGGCGCCATTGTGTGGGCATTTATGTAGAGGGAAGACAGATGACAACAACTAAGTGATCTGTGGTAAAGGTGATTTATCCGAGGACAATGCCTAATTGACTACGCGCAAGCGTGTACACAACACGCGTACCCACGCTCAGAGAGAGAGAGAGAGAGAGAAGGAGAGAGGGAGAAGGATGATTAGTGAAAGAAAGAGGTGCCGGGCAAGGAAAAATAACGGGTTTCTTTCTTTCTTTCTTTCTTTCTTTCTTTCTTTCTTTCTTTCTTTCTTTCTTTCGTTAGGCAAACAACGCCCAAATTAGTCATCAAATGTTTCGTAGCAACACTGCAGTGAACAGAAGAGGAACTCGACATGAAACATTTTCAAATTTATTTGCTCCATGAAGAGGTCACGTCACACAATGTAATACACAAACCATCAAAAAGTCAACTCTTTTATAATTTTAACAGTGCATTTTGCCAGAATTTTTAACTCGAAAACGTAACATTATCAATCATATCAACGCACACATATCAACACATTGGCAGTATCACAAGAAGCAAAGATATAGTCATTTGGTTTGGTAACAATAACAATGGGTTTGTTTGCAACGGTTATCATCGCCGCACGAAATATAAACCGTACAGGCGATTATACATAGCAGCTTATTTGTATTACAGGCCGTACACGATTCGACAGTTGTATTACCACAGTTTGAAGATGATTTTAAAGATACTCCGACACACAGCAGTCAAAGCAGAATGATGGAATACACGTATTTATTGAGCTTTCATTTATTTACCAGCCTTTGGTGAATAATTCGTCATATGGATTTTTAGTTTATCTGTGTCTGCTGTAGTAAAATGGGCTTGAATCGGCGCGTTCTTATGATTTAGCAGACGTATTTGCGGAACGAGATAACAACGAGATTTGCGCTGGATTCGTGACGTCAGCTAAAGGAAAGGCAATGATTTATCAGGTGCCAATCCTGTTTTTGAAGTGACCAGCCAGCTGCAAGATTTAACCCAAGAGTGTAGCAGACAAAAAAATGATCTACATTTTTTAAGACATGGGAGCGTGTTTTCTTAATGCTATGAAGAGTTTACGCAAAAAAAGTTTACAAGATAGTATACAGCTGTTGCGTGTACGTGGTACTATGTGTCGGAGTAACTTTAAAAGAATACGCATGCGAGCTTCGTACTGGTGGGTGAAGGTTTGGGTTACCAAAGCAGCTACTGTGTCACTGCACTAACGAGTTACCTCGACCACTTCACTCTTACTACAATAACTAGAAAACAAAAAACATCTACAGGTTGTTTGCAGTAACAAGTTGTCGTCACCGCACACATTTCTATGATGCTAGATTAAAATGGTTACAAAGCAGTTAACAGTGTGGCTGCAGTAACATTAAATTTCTGCAGCCTCACTTATTCACTGCAGCTACAATAAACAGTTAGCAAAGAACATTAGGGTAACTGCAGGACACGGTACCAAAATATCTACAGTGTAAATGGAAGAAGGGTTATCAAAACATCTACTGTGTAATTGCAGAAAGGAATTAGCACACCCCCTTCACTGCCACTGGCGTTACAAGTCACAGAACAACTACAGTATAACTGCAGTAACGCGTCACAACATCCTCTCCACATGTACAGTACGATAAGAACAAAGTGTTATTAGAGCGTCGTCCGTAATAACTGGAGCAGATCCCAAACCAGCGTCAGTGTAAGCTCTGCTCAGCGGCCGTCCAGAAAAACTTACGGGGACTGTTTCCAAGAGAAACACCCTCACAGCAAGAGAAGAATACCGTGAGAAGCAAGAAAGATGAGAGTAAGAAAGAGGGAGACTTAGGCAGGGGCAGGGGAGGTACAAGACAGCATGCAGAAATCGGATATTCTGTTTGGTATACGACAACACTAAGAAAATATGAAATAAAGAGAGGAAAAGCCCCGCCTCTTCCTCCTCCTTTGAAAGACAACAGAATGATAAGTCATGGCTTTTAATCTGTTTCTCTGTCGACCACAATCTCCCCCCACCAAACAACAAAAAAATCAGTTCAGACCCTACATCAACCGCAATTTCGCTTTGCACTGTAAGATTATCATTTTAGACTTTAAGGACTTTTGACGCTTTTAATTTATAAATAACAACAATAACTTATAGCCCTCTATGTTGAGGTTATTTAAAAATGAAATAATCATATTTGCACTGTTTATAGAAACTTCCTGACAGGCACAACATTATTACTTAAATGAAAAGAAAGTAAAAATATCGAACTGATTCGTGAGGCGGAGACATCTGATTATCTCCGAATGAGAAAAATCAAGGTGAATAAACTTGCACCATAGCGCACGTTTTGATGATAATCTCAGGGTGAGCGTTGCAACGAACGGAAGCAAAAGAGAACAAAATAGATTTTTTATATGCGAGAAAATCCAGCAATAACGCTTGTTGTTACTTGACAAGTTTTCATCTCAGGTTTAAGCACGAACCAACTATGTATAGGCCTACGTCATAGCTCTCAGAGTCTGCACAAGCGCGAGGAAAAGCATAGAGAGCACGGCAGTTGCACGATAAATTGTCATCATCATAATTATCTTCAGCATCGTCGCCGTCCTTACTGCCTTTGTCATTACCCCTGCCGCACGTTCCGCTGCGCAATAATGTGCGTTTGGGCCTGATGCCTTTGTGCGATAATGTGTTTCTTCTTTACGAAAACGCGCATTTTCGCATATTGTGCGTAACATACTGTACTGTGAAACCCTCAAGGGCAGAGTACTGGAAACGGAGTCGAAAAATCGAAACCGCCTTTGCTTTGATGCTTTTCATTGTCTTCAGTGCATGCGGCCGCAAATATTCTTGTGACTTTCACGAAGCATAAGAAAATGAACAAGCTGTGCTTTATTCCGTAAAAAATAGCCTTTACAAAAGAGGTTGGTTAATCTTTAATGGGATTGTGTCATATTAGAAGGTAAGATGCAACGTTCTATTATAAAAATACCCGTCAGCAGTATGCCTGTCGACATTTTTTGCCCTTGTGGCATACCAGTTTAGCCGTCGGCATGTGCTGAGCTCGCTTTTTATCTGAAAAGGTCTCCTGTTTAAAACGCTATTCGCAAGATCCATCAAAACGCATTGGTACGCTTCTGGTTTGTTTTGATTTATCAATCACACGTCAAGAGAAACATAATATTTACTGCATTAACGAGAGGCCCAAAGGGAATGACAACTGAGCTGTCTGCCACAAGACCTTCTCTGGGATCTCGCATTAAAAAAAACTTTTGCTTTAGCTTGAGGAACGATGCACAATACTGTTGCACTTATTGCGGATTTTATAAGTATTACAGGTACTACAACTAGTACAGCTGTAATAGCTTTTTGAAACTGTTGCTGCACGTTTCCTGTGGCTCTAACCCATTTCATATCGTCCTGCAGATTCTGTAATAGACATTCATGCGAACTTCATTCTGTCCATTCAATTAACGGTCTGTTCCTTTAGAAAACACTGTGCATCTGGTTTCCAACAGCCGATTTCTTAATTATTTTAAATTATTTTATATTATTTTAAAAGCCATTTCTTCAAGACCCTACTTTAGAGGAAAGGATTGCAGGAATGGAGAACGTACTGGGCCTATTCGCGAGGTAACGAATTACAGGAATACCTTATCAGTAAAATACTCCCATTCAACCAGATCTGGATATATATATAGAGAGAGAGAGAGAGGGAGGGAGAGTTACTCATAAATCTGGGTGTACATAAGGACGCATGCACACACGCACACACAGACTCGTTCTTAGTTCTTATCATATAAATCTGAAGAGTCTGAAAAACATCTGTCAAGAAAGTGACTATCGGCTAACAACGTAAAGTTTCCAAACTTCCAATCACCAAATAAACAAACAAATGAATAAATAAATACTTTGACTAAGGCACACAGTCTCACTTAGCCTTAGTATGCCGATAGAAGACTCAGCGCTGCCTGTTAGCTCATCCCCCACACAGGACAAGAAAAACTCGTTAGAAAAGGCTACAAAAGCGCTTGGGTTACTCTTGTTTCTTACGCCTACAACACTGGACGCTTTTGTCACCTAGCCTGACAGGTCTGACTTTGACACTGGCTTACTATGGCCCTCAAGTAGCATCAGCCACGACCACGTTCGCTCCACACCCCTCACGCGCACCCTTCATCTCCCCCCATCCCACCAAAGAAATGAAATGAAATGAGAGTAAAGGGCTTCCTACACTTGCAATGTTCTCTGCAATATTTACCATATATGGAAGTTGCAATGTTGAGCGAAAATGTTTCAGGGAGGCCTCTCAACATTTTAGGGGATACCACGCCGCGCTATTTTCCAGCAGGGGCCTAACATGATCACGACCAGCGCTAGACCACACCGCACTAAATAGCAGGATTTTTTCTGATTGGCTGACACGCTTGCAACATTTTGAGCCCCTGCTGGAAAATAGCGCGGCGTGGTATCCCCTAAAATGTTGAGAGGCCTCCCTGCAACATTTTCACTCAACATTGCAACTTCCATATATGGTAAATATTGCTGAGAACATTGCAAGTGTAGGAAGCCCTTAACGCTGTGTTTATGCTGTTATGGAAGTAAAGGCAAAACATGCTACTCTGCGAAGTTAACATAAAGGGAAAGCATCGAAACATATACACGCATTACAAAAGAAAAAAGGAAATACTGCTTAACAGCTTTTCCCAAAAAAATCAATCTGTGGCTTGTGAACATGTGAAAAAAGCGTCAAGTGCATTTTGAAGCACTCTAAATATTGATCTTGATTAGCATTTCCAAATATGAAATCTCTGAAAGAAAAAAAAGTACAAAGATAAAAGGACTTAAAATAGAACAGGAAACATTCATTCATCAGCAAAGTGCTGGGAGCGGGGGGTACATAACAATGCATAAAAATAGCAACAGAGCGTAAACCAGTCTTCAACGGGGATCGATGTTTGTTGCAGATAAACCTTCGTTCCACATGCTGACATATTGAAGCACTACACATGCACATTTTCTGTATGTATAAACCTCACATTGTTTTTCATTGTGATGAAAAATACGCATCTTGTATGTTTGACTCAGTGGGCAGGAAACGTATGAAGAATTAAAAGAATGGGCAGACGGTCTAGCAGACGTTGAGAATGCAGGTAGGAGCACTGAAAGATTGCACTTTTTAATCTTTTTCTTAAAATTAGAAACAAAGTAGCAATAAATGTTCATAGACGAATGACTGAAGACGTCTCTTCAGTTGCTAGCTAGCTATGCAGCAAATTTGAGCTGAATGAAGCAGATATTTTAAACCACTATCTCGTAAAAGCAAACACAGAAATGTAAGTTTATTTACAGCAAAGAACAAAATCTTATATATAACCGTCGTTACAATAACGTTTTACACGTTAATAACGTATTCAATGTTTTTAATTTTTCATTGGACGAATATTCAGTTAGGCACGCATGCATGCAAGTACTCATTCTTTTCACACCCCCACGAACGCTCGCGCACCCACCCACCCACACACACAAAAACGAGCGGGCGCTCTCTCTCTCTCTCTCTCTCACCTTCCCTTGTTGCTGTTACGGATTCCTATGACACATCATAGTACTTACTAAGTATATATATATTTTTTAATTTTCCCGCGCAAACAGAACACCTGCAACTGACCTTAGGCATCACAGTGTATTATCGCCGTCTATTAACGTCCACCCAAGTCACCGGTCAGTGTGAGCTATAACAAATCTATCAGAACAATAATGCCGTGTAATTTTCACGGCTGTGAAATCATACATGATCCGCTTCATTTGACAAGCGGCTGTCCATAATCATTTGTTCTTCGAACAGGTTACTGCAGTTTCCGTTCATGTAGTGCTTCTGAAAGCGACGGCGCTGAAAAAGAGAGAAAAAAATGTTCGAATCTCCTGTTTTAGAAACGCCATATCAGATTATCTGACACGAAACACTGCCTTTTTTGGCGCATGTCAGTTCGGATATGGATGACTCACAGCAAACAACGCCAAAGATTGATAAATCATCTTCATCGATTTTCCTTTCCGCCCACATCCAGGAAAAAACCCCTCAGTAAATATTTTTTCATTATCAGCACCTGAAAATGGCAGTTTATTTTGAAGCTTTCCATTTTTCACATCTCTGTTCTCTTTCTCTCTCTCAATTATTTTTCTCTCTCTCTTGACTTGTTTGTAGCCTCATTCTGCGGCTGTAAAAAGCGTACACGAATGTGGAATACATAGTGTTGATCTGTTATTATTTGTTGCTGCACTTTTGCTTTGTCTCAACATTTAAAACTGCTAACCAGATGACAAAATTGTACTGCTGGGCCAATATGCACTTTTCAGAACATACCAAGAACGTTTTCTTTACAAAAATTAATATGGTTATAGTTTTTCTGACCCAGGGGTGAGCTGCATGGGTATAAGTAAGTACCTTTTCCACACAGAGGAATGTACATGTATCATACGATGTGAATGGGCAATTAAAATGATCATGCAGCCAAGCCCCGAGATAGAAAAAACATTCGTTTCTAATTCCTGTCCGTACGTAAAGGTGAACCTAAAATACACAGAGCGAGGCCTCGCTGTCTTATGCGTATGCCAACTCCCATGCAACCCAAGAAAAGATTTAAAAACCTCCTATCTGATTAACCCCTTTACTAAAGCTTTCAAATCTCTCGGCTGCATGAGCATTTCTAGCTGCTGCCCATATACGGGCAGCTGTCGTAAAACTCTTTTATTGTGTCACATGTCGAAAGACAATGCTAGCGCTAACCCAAACCAACACCGAGTTCCACCGAAAAATAAAACCACATAGCCTCCCTGGGTAGGGCAAACTCTAGACGTATATGAAAGGGCATGAGCACGACTACAGCGTTAACAGTGACTTTTTTTTGTTTTTGTTTCAAGTGACAAAAATAAACCTTTTATGTCAAGATCCAAGAAGACTTCGTAGATAAGTCCAGTATAACATCGCAGCGTCGGACAAGTTATTATTATTATTATTAAATAACGAAGCTGCTGTCAACGGTTCAGTCTGAACGGTTTTCTTGATTCTCCACTGCACTGAAACTGAGCATTCAGCACAAACCGGAGACGGGCGAATATCGTGCGCAAATGTCCAGCGCGCAGTTGTGCCCGATATCCGCCTGCTTCCTGTGTGTGCATTGGGTCTTTAGGTCAGTACCTGTATTCCTTACGCGTCCTAGCCTACCTGAGCGGAATTATGACGCCTGTTGCTGAAGCGGAAGTAGCCACGGAGCCTGTCTTTGGTAGCCGATGACATGCGCCAAGAGGCAAAGAGCACGGGCGTGGTGCACGTGCTAAGAAAGCCGAACCAGGTGAAGGTGATGTAGGTGATGTCGTAGCGGTCCTCGTTGGTGTCGTTCTCGTGCACGAAGTAGTTCACGAGGATGAGGATGTTGAGCGGGCACCAGCACATGGCGAAGACGGTCGTCATGGTGATGAGATAGTTCTGCGTTCGCTTTTCCTTGGCAAGGTCAAGGTCGTCGTCGGAGTCCTGCGTGGAGCGCTCCGTGGTGGTGTACGGCTTCATCCTGGCAGGGGAGTCGCGGCAGTTGCCCCCGGGGGAACCCCCCGCCTTCAGGCTGCCGCCTCTGTGCTGGTGGCTGTGGCCGTGGCCGTGGCCGTGGTGGTGGTGATGGTGGTGGTGGTGCGGGTGGTGGCCGTGGTGGTGATGGTGGTGGTGGTGGTGTTGGTGGGACAACTGCGGCGGCAGATCGTCGCCCGAGGATGCCGGGTCCAGGCGGGCGCTGACGGACCCCGCGACTCCGCCCGCCCCGACCCCAGCGGTCACGTGCGAGGTGGACCACGTGCCGCTGGCCTTGTAGGCGTGGTCGATCAACTCGCGCGCCGCGGCCGTGGCGGCGCTGGTGCTGCCGCTGGTCTGCGAGGCGAAGTGGATGGAGATGGACGTGGCCTCTCGAGACTTGAGCTCGGCCGAGATGCGCACGAAGAGGAAAGCGATGACGGCCAGCGGCATGGCGTACAGCGTGACGAACAGTGCCCGGATGTACTCCTCGATGCGCTTCTCGATGGCCACGTAGCAGATGCCGACGCCGTCGAAGTCGGAGCCGAGTGTTGCGCCCAGGTCGATGTACTTGATGTAGATGGCGAAGGGGAGGACCACGCACACGGCGGCCACCCACACGGCGATGACGCACAGCCCGGCAGGCAGCCGCGACTTGAAGGGATGGAGTATCAGCCGGTACCTACCACCAAAAACAGAGCAGTGTTCAGTGAAGGGAGTCTTCAACGCCTCAATAAAACCACTGGCAGAAAAAGGGCCCGTCCTGGAGTCAAGCAAAATACAAGCGATGCTTCTCTTTGCATACACTCAGATTTTTATTGCATTCTTATACTGTCAACAAACAAACAAGCAAACAAAGTAAGATAAAAGATCACAACCTCAAAACAACAGAAACTTAAAGACAAAGGCCAACACAAAGCAAAACAAAAAAAGCACAAACACAAAATAAAACAAAACAGAAGAAACAAAAACAAGCACAAAAGCAAAAAATAAAACAAAATAAAACAAAACAGAAACAGAAACAGAAACAGAAGCAGAAGCAGAAGCAGAAGCAGAAACAGAAACAGAAACAGAAACAGAAATAGAAACAGAAACAGAAACAGAAGCAGAAACAGAAACAGAAACAGAAACAGAAACAGAACAAAACAAAAATGTTTGTGATCAACACACACAGAAGCAAACAAAACGGACGCTGACGAAGACTAAAAAAGTCGGTCGCGCTCTGTTGACAAACCAGCAAACCTTGCTCCTTAAACTTTGCTGTAGACTCATGTCAATACAGCGACACTGTAATTTTTGTCGAGTCGTGCGCTTCAGCAAACATGCAAAATCGTTTCTACCCATTGTGCTGTCAGATAGCAGGCGACAAGATGAATTGGCACACAGGATGAGGCGAAATAGAGGAGGAATGTCAATGAAAACTTGCAATAGCTTTGTTTGAACTGAACTGGGCCTGTTATATAGATACTTGTGATAGCTGGCTGACGTTTTTATGAAGTCATCTCGATTCCTGTCTCCAATACACACATGAAGATGCACTTACAGCTCATGCGATGAACGAAATTAAGGCTGAGTTTCATCGGAAGATCAGGGGCAAATAATTGCAATCTCAGTCCTGCCTTCTAAAATGCTTACAGGCTTCTTGTAGTACAAAATTTTAGCATGTGTGATAGCACCAGCAGATCCCCGAATTCAAGGTCCAAAACAAAATAATGCCCTTTGTGGTTTAAAAAACGTCCTAGACAGTTACCCATTGTACTGATTAGTACTGATTACCCTATACATTTTGAGTATACATGCACAGCATTATTACTTAAATGAAAAGGAAGTAAAAATATCGAACTGATTCGTGGGGCGGAGACATCTGATTATCTCCCAATGAGAAAAATCAAGGAGAATAAACTTGCACCATAGCGGAAACAGCGTTCTAAACATATACGCCAAAGTTAAAAATTTTTTCTGGCAAACTAGGTCGACTAGATCCTTTCGTTTTAAATGTCGATGCCAAACGACATGAACGTAGCTTTTGCTTTTAGTCATGCTGACCTTAAAAGTTTTATAATTCTACCAGATCATTGACGAAGATCGCCCTGCCTTTTCTTTTGAGAACGGAAGGGGCATCGCTCCCAGCAGCTCCAGAACTTAAAAATATTCTTCAGGCTAAAATAGCCTTTTCTTGCACATGACAAACGCATGCTCACACATGGTCACTGCATGATACAGTTAACTGAATCAGTAAATACAGTGTAAGTTTAATTATATGTGTGT
Source organism: Lanistes nyassanus (assembly GCA_004794575.1). Classification (NCBI taxonomy): domain Eukaryota; kingdom Metazoa; phylum Mollusca; class Gastropoda; order Architaenioglossa; family Ampullariidae; genus Lanistes; species Lanistes nyassanus. The sequence goes on along the minus strand of SMGT01016924.1, from coordinate 36,817 downwards.
GTGTGTGCGAGCGTGCGCGTGTGTGTGAGAGCGTGTGTGTATGCATCCGTGTGTGTGAGACCCCCCCACCCCAGTCTCTCATTCAGCTCATATACATGCCTTCATTAGGAGTTAACCAAACATCCTGCTGAAGCTGTTCTTGGATGTTGTGGCAATTTTTATTTCGCATTTTTGCATCACCTAAGAGACTGCTGTTTGCATAAATTCATCTGGAGATTCTTGATGAGTTTAGATTTAGTGCCATCAATTTGAATCATAATAAATCACTGAATAAATTATTTAAGGGGGAAATATCTGGTGCATATGTGGTCAGTTAAATTCTTTATGTACCACTGGTGTGAGAATGCTAATGTCAGCCGTACAATGTGCAGGGATAATACTGTGTCCGGAAATGTCAAACCTGCAGATAAAAAGCACAAGGTGTGTGCTATATGACTAGACTAAATTTGTGTTGATTATCAAAACTTATAGTTAGGAAAGTAGATTAATTGCTCTACTGTTTTTTCCATCTCTGTATGTTATCATACATTCTTCACTTCTCTTTTTTTGTTTGAAAATCTGTCCTATTTGGTAACAAGCGCAGTTTCAAGGTCAGTGTTCCAGAAGGCCACTAGCTGTTAAATCAATAACAAACCTTCACTAGGGATTTCATGGGTAACATTTACTGAATAGGGGATTCATCAATAAAAGTATTTGGCTATGGGGTTTCATTAGTTAAAGTCACTCCTTTGTTGGGAGTTCTTTTTATAAAAAGGAACTATTCTATATTTTTTTAAAAAATTGTTTCGATCGCCAATGTATCAACATCAAAATACAAAGGCAGCAATATTACTTTTACAAAAGAATTATTGGATTGTGGTTTAAAAACTAATTAATAATCACATACACCCTCAAAACTACCCTACATCTTCCCTCAAGATCCACCCGTGTGTATGCCTGTCCTCTGTTACCTGTTCTTCCTTCCACAAGACTACGTCGGTTTCCTTTAATACATCAGAACACTGGGCAATGGCATTAAAAATGAAACGCCAGTAAATGTTTGGTGAATCCTTATGCAAGTATTATATCTGTTTACATTGCCAGAGAGTCTGCATCTAAATTACCTATCGTGCAACGGTTGCCATCCCACTTGTGGAATTCTTTCAGTGCAGTATGAATTTTAAAGCTATATGGCATATGTGTTTGCAGATTATTGTATTCTTCGCATTCATTATTGTCTTCAAGCATTTATAAAAAGACAAATAACGCACTTCGATCATTGTTACGATTTCCGAGTTTGGAGCAGCTTATCGGTGATGTTTGTGATTCAGAGTTTCTTTTACACCAACAAACATTAGCCAGAAATGTATTCAAAGTTCTGCTTCTGTAGTATCGGCTTGCTGGTGTGTAATCGCCTCAAAGTTTCCAGAGGTAGATACTTGAATGTGGTCATCGGCAAGAAAAAATCCTGCGGTTCTCAATTTGTTGTCCGTGTAACCCGGCAGCCTATTGGCTGATATTAATAGCGCTTGTAAGAATCCACCTGACGTCACGGTCATAGCTACGGGCTGTGGTAAAATATCATGCATGCCGTCGTTCTTGTGCTTCGAAGACGTTATTAGCTACAACCAGCTTCGCTACTAAGGGACAAGGTTACGTATGGCTGTCAAGAGCCCCAAGGCAAGCCAGCCCTGGCTTGGTTCCCTTCGTGACAATCTCGTGACAATAGTTACAACAGCTGCTTCTTCTCGAATTCTAAGCTGAAGTTCAACTTTGAATTTAGACCTTCTGTCTTCCAGAAAGACATCCTTTCTTGTTTTTCTAAACACATTCGGGCGTTAACAAACACTGGATTTTTATATATGTGTATAGAGAATCCTCTCTTTCTTTTTAAGCCTTTGAAATGTTGCCTTCTTGAAATGTCATCGCAATAAATTTAGCGTTATTCTCGATTAAATTTAAAACAAGGGAACTGGACCAAGCTAAGACATGACACAGACAAAGACAATCTACATGTTTCGGGGCACTACCCCTTCATCAGGACGACACAAAAACGACGAAAAAACGACAACAACGAAAAAGACTTAGCTTCAGTAGATGTGGCGCATAGGCTGGACAGCAGGAAAATGACTAAGGGACAGCGAGTAAACAGGGTTAAAAAGAGGGGCAGCCAATCGCCAGGTGGGTAGGAAAGGGTAGGGAAGGGTAGGGGTGGAGAGGGGGCGGGGTGGAGAGAGAAGCGTGGGTAAGGGGGGTGTCGGTGTGGGAGAGAAGGAGGTGAGAGAAAAGAAATAAGAGTGAGAGAGAGAGAGGAGGGGTAAAGAGAAAGAGGAAGGTGGAGGGTCAGTGTTTGAGGTTGAGTCCAGTGGGTGCCATGGTACCGAAATGGGTAATGAAGTAGGATTCCATATTCTTACGGTCAATGGAATCGCCCTTCATTCTCCAGATACCACAGACCCTCATGTTGTCGGCTGTATGTGGGGGTGTACTGAAGTGACGTGCAACTGGTGTGTTTCTGCGGTGTTTGGTGTCAGCCAAATGTTCTGTGAAGCGGGTGTTGAGTGTGCGTTCTGTCTCCCCGATGTAGAATAAAGTAGAGCCGATGTAGAATTATTCTCGATTTTGGATTAAAACTGTAGTTATAAATATGTGTTTAACTAACCCTGTAGATATGCGAGCATCGCTTCAATTAATTAATTTTTTTTAAACTTTGCGTTGTTCGACATTGTTTTACATTCTTTGTAATATTACCATCTAACACTTTTAAAATTATGTATTCTTGCTATCTCTGGTGTTCAGAATATTTCCAATCTTAACACATTTGTATCTTTGTTCTGCGCAGGATTGAACGGGTCAGGGAAGGAATGGCAACTCAACGCTCGCGTGACATGTTTGAAGCTCAGTCTGGAATCTAGGATTCAAATCAGTTATTTTCGTACGTCATCTGTTTTGCTCCTTTTTTCATACGGCACGTGCACAGCCATCGACATCAACCATGAGTGCGCCATGTAAGGGAACTTAAAGCATGCCCCGTCCCCTATTTCCTCCCCTGCATGATTTCCTCCTTGTTTGTTATAGTCGCGAAAGGCAAGTTTAATTAAAACACGTGGGCTCCCTGACATAAGAGCGATGTACTGTCGCAGCGCTACAACATCGATGCGCACTATCGTGCAACATGATTCAAACACGGAGGCGGGGGGAGGGGGGGAAGGGCGCAGAGAAACGAATACGAAAAGTAACGCGCAGCTTCCCGACAGTCCATGAACATTTTTAAAAAAAAACAAACTCAGACCAGCCTTTCCCCATATTAACAATACACGAGGGTATTACATCCGCTTCTCCTGGTAGCGCGTTTTTCATTGGCCGTTGGTAGCTATGCACGTGTTCATGCCCATGCGCTTTATTAGCGCTACTTCTGTTCGCAATGACATTTAGTTGTCGTCCAGAGGCGGGTGTTCGGTTACCGTAGCAGCCAGGGTAAAATATATCGACATGGCTATGCCGCCGACGTTGCTGTTGACTCTCGTCCAATTCTCCGTGTAAAATATGACTAGAAAAAAAGCAAGGGGTTATGACTCCCTGATGCTTCTGATGTGCAACGTTCCGAAATCTGCGCAATACGAGTCCCACAGCGACGCTGGTTACGTCAGGCAACTCTCTTTAAAAACTGATGATGGCAGGTCGTGCACATTTCATGGCAAGGATGTTATATCCGTTTTAAACTAAGCAGCGTGCATTGTTCTGACAGCATAACCATGGAAATACAGATAAAGCCTTCCTGTAGAAAACGATTTTTCAAAAATTATTTTTGTTTCAGCTTTCAACAACTAAAGAGTTTAAATGGATTATGTTCCCAGAGAAACACAAAGATATCTGTTGTTGTGGTGTGTACATGCACAGTGTGTACGTGCACAGTGTGTACACGCACAGTGTGTACAAGCTGTGTTTGCTGTGCTTTGCAGTAGCTTTTGTGGACTGGGGATGGGGGCTATAGTCTGTTCCGTTCTGTGTGAGTTTTTTCCTCGCTCAGTTTTGTTCTTCTCCAAATCGTTCTTCTGTTTTCCTTTCTGTAGACTGTAGGAGACAAATTCTGCACCAGACTGGCAAAACGGCTCAGTCTCTTTCGTGTTCTCGTAGTTACATCTTACACAGCCGATTATGCCACATCCCAGTAAAACCTTTCGCAGAAAGTGTTTTACGCAGAGAGAGGGCTCTGTAGAGAAACCAGAAAGCACAAAAAATGATGTCGATATGACGTCACGAGAAACCAGCCCAATCGACTAATGCATACAGACTGAAGCTAAACCCTCACATCCAGTTGCGGCTGACGTAAACCTCAGGCGGACTTGCATGAACCTTCTTATCCCCTGTTCATACGTAACAGTGGACCTAAAATACACAAGCTAATGGGCCTTACGACCATTCTGATGACTTAAAGGGCAGCTACAAACGCTCGGTCGAGCCAGTCCAGGGATCGACAGTATTTTTGCCAATAGATGCACACAACATTGTTCTTAAAACTTCGTAAAGGGCAAGATTAACAGCAACCCTATCGATAGTTGAGAATATGCATATATGCAAAGAGAAAAACGTTCCTGTATTTCGCGTAAATGCAAACTTCCCCTCTTTTAAAAACAAAGTACCTTCAATATTCAGCCGTGTTCTCTTGGTTTATCTCTGTGCGTGCGCAAATTAGTCTATGAGCTAAGTAGCCAGAAATCGCGATTGCAGGTTTGCACCGAAACTACACGCACTCAGATCGAATTTTCCAGTAAAATCAATTATGTGAATTTATTCCAAATAGAATGGATGTGTCATCCCCAACCCACCATCAAACTATAAATAGCTCAGACAGGAAATATGGCCAGTTCATTTTCTTGACGTCACAGCCATGGAGGCTGTGCCAGTGTTCCTGCTGCTGTGTGACACAGATGATTGAGGGTTACTGCTCACGTCCTTGTGTTTTCACTGCCCAAAGAGTCTTTAGGGTGGAGAATGAATAAAGAACAGAAAACAGGACAAACAGGAAAAAAGCGAAATTGTTAAAAACATTCGTGTACACCCAACCATTCCCCCCCCCCCCCCCCCCAC
>SMGT01016924.1:15662-31714 GCA_004794575.1 Lanistes nyassanus | reverse complement strand
CCCCCCCCCCCCCCCCCCCACACACGCTTTCAGCGATATACATGGCTGTCTTAAGTGTTTGCTTTCTTTTTAGGTTTCGACACAGTTTCTGGACATTGGTTTCAGATGGGTGTCGACTACAAAGCTGGGAAATAAATTTCTCCCCGAGGACTGATACAGTCAAGGCTTAACGAACTCGAACCCGACTGTGAACCTGGATTCCTCCCTTTGTATCACGTGATGTTCCTATGGGAAGGCGGCCTCCACGCACGCGTACAAAGTCCACACACACACACATGAGAGAGGGAAAGAAGAGGGAGAAAGAGGTGATATATAGAAGAAAGAGAGAACGAGATCTTTTCCAGTATAAACATAGTCGCAATTGCTGTTTACTATCTTACACTGTGTGCATGTGGACTTCACTCTTAAAGAACACCAAGGACAGGACTTTGTCTGGGACCTTTCTGCGCAATTTGAAGCTGAGAGAGAACAAGATCGAGGCTTTGGAACAAGCAGAAACCAACACGCAGTATTAGAGTAGATAAGCGCAAAACTAGCCACAGCCTTTCTGAACCTGACGACTGTCAGGGCTAGCATTGAGGCGTCGCTGTGAAGACTAATTTCCTCTCACGTTACATTCACAGACGTTTCTTTCATCCGTTCCACGCTATCATCTTTGTTAGATAAGTATGCGTGTTACAAGAGCGAAAAACAAGACGCATGAGGGAAGAACAGGGTTGTTTTGAAATACTCTGCACGAAAAGGCTTGTAGCAGGAGATCTTCAAAAGCACAAAGACATTTGTCAAACCGCCCAGCAGGAAAAAACATTCGTCAGCGCAATAATGTTTTCAAGGGAGAAGGTTGCGTCAGCAGCGTCTTGTCCTTCGAGATACTTTCTCCATGATCTGGTACAAGCTACAAATGCAACAAGCGGCAAGTCCAGTACAAAGATTTGCCCCTTCCGATGCGTCAGTGATGACTAGACTATAACACGTCTTGAGCAGAAAATCACTACCAGCTCTAAACACTTCGTATAATCAAAATCAGATTTTTGCCCAGCCCACTTCAGTCTGTACATTTTATGAGGACGACCCAGAAACAGAGCTCCCATAGTCAGTGCCTGGAGACATACCGGGCCCGAACGCATCACCCCAATAAATTTATAATCAGACATTGGCTTACATTCCCTCGCCCCACTTTCCCTCATTCCTCCTCCTTCCCCTCCCCCCCCCCACGTCTTCTTCGCTTTCTTCAGCCACCCACAGAAAATGTATCAAGTCGCAAGGGCAGGTGGGCAGCCTCTTTCTAAGCTGACATGTGATTGGCTTCGTGTTTCCTTTCAGTCTCGAGTCTTTCAAGAACCTGTTGTCGGCAGCAGAGAAGGAAGAGGGAGATGTGTGAGTGTGTGAGGAGGTGGAGGAGAAAGGTTGAGGTAAGACGCAAGAACTGGAAACTGGAAACTGGAAGCTGGAAGCTGGAAGCTGGAAGCTGGAAGCTGGAAACTGGACGAAGGACAAATTCTCTGGTCATCGATTGAAATGTTTCAATCGCTGCCCAGAGAAGGACAAGTATTCTTCCACTCGCCCGCATTCTCTTGAGCCACCCATTCTAGCCAGCGGCATCTAACTCATTACTGACAGCTGGTGTTTGCGCGGGTTCTCCCTTCGTGTCCCATACTGTCGTAAGTTTGAGTCCTCGTGGATGCCAACGACCGCTAAATTGCATTATCTCTTGTGGACAAGTATTCTTTAGGCCTTGCGCCTTTCCCCACAGGTTCAGTTGTGTTCTGTCTTGATAATACGATCTTGCAGCACTCATTGTCTTAATAAGTGTTCTTCAGATCTCGCGGCTTTTTTTCTGTCATGTAGATAAATATTCTTCCCATCCCGCGGCTTTCATTGTGTTTTGTGGATAAGTATTTTCATGTATATATATACACACAGGTTTCTATTCTGTCTTGTGCATAACTTTCATTCTGTTTTCATAAGAAATATTCTTCAGATCCTGAGACCATTTCTGTATTGGTAATGTGTTCTTTAGATCTCGCAACTTTCATTCTGTTTTCTGGATAAGTATTCTACAAACATATGTCAATTTTTATTTTGTCTTATGGATAAGTAATCCTCAGCACTTGTATCTCTTTGTCGTGTGCATTTGTATTCAGATCACACGACTTTAAACTGTCTTGTGGATAAGTATTCCTCAGCACTCCTGCCCCTCAATCTGTCTTGTGCTAAGTATTCTTGAGAACTCGGGGCTCTCATTAGGACTTGTGAATAAGTATTCTTCAGACTTCGCGGTTCTGGCCACAGAATGCTGTATGTAAGATTTCCTTGGCACATAACTGCAGGGATCTCCAGCTAAGAATGTCATGTGGAAGGAAAAGCAAGCGATGAGCAGTCCAACGTTCAACTTCAGAATAAAAGGTTTGCCGACCTTGGGTTGTTTCGATTCAAAGAAATATTTTTCTTTGAAAGGTTTCTTCCTCAGAAAATATAAGATGTTTCCCCTCTGTCTGTTAGTAAATGTGCCCAATCTCATTTTTAGCTTTTATCTGAGCTTCAATCACTAATTTTTGTTTTAACATCGATGTGTCACTGTCTTTGGTACGACAAAGCAAATATTGTAGTGAATACAGTCCAAAAAACTCCAGAATAAATCGTGCTCGTGTCTAAATTTTCAGCTACCACTGCATTGGAAAGAAGCTTGGTTGGCGAACCCACGCACCTGCGCCCACACGCACACGCACAGAAAAAAAAGAAATGAAGTAGGAAAGGAGGAGAAAGAGAAAAAGACTGGTGATTAAAGTGGCGAGGGAAAGCGACAGAAAGCGAGAAGTGGATGTTTCAACATCTAAGGTTCGATTTTCCTTAGGGAAAACGGTTTTGAAAACTCGAGATGCATTAGCCCTGATGCTGCCCTGTCTCGGTTCAGCTCACCTACCCTACCGCCAACCCCTCCACATCACATCTTTTGCCAAAGTCGTTTTCCAAACTACTGGTATATTGCACACAGTGAAAGAGTTCTTACGAACCTTACATGTAAATAAGGAGAATCGATGCATCTGCCGGAAGTCAGTCCAAGCAAATATATATATATATAATGTCCAGTGGTCATAGATTATATATATATAATGTCCAGTGGTCATAGTGAATATATATATAATGTCCAGTGGTCATAGTGAATATATATATATATAAAGTCCAGTGGTCAGAGTGAACATGGAAACTTGCTCAGTTCACTTGTTTCGAAGGGAAAGTGGCTCCTCCATCTGGTGATTTTGAACTAAGATGGAGGGGGAAGAAAGAGGAGGTCGGGGATGAATATCTATATGCAGACCGTGGAGGTTGAACAGTTGGTGGTATAGATTGGCTCCCTTAGACCGGTTGTTGTTGCTAGGGTGCCCTATCGGTGGTGGTGAACAGTTGTCACCGTCCCTTCTGGCCGCTCCTAACTTTAAAGGTGTGCCGTAAACTCTTATGGTCGTAGGAGAGTGGGGGCATTTGAGACCCCCACTTCTTTGTGGGCCGGCATTGGCAGGCTGTGCCCATCCCCTCTCCCTCCCTGACTTACGTTCCATAACCCATGATGTCAGGTGCTTATTGGAAGCTGGGAGATCTGCAGGAAGTGTGCCGCGGTGCACTGGCTTCGAACCAACCTGTGGCCGAGGCCTCGTGTTCGAAAGATCTTCACTAAATCTTCAATAATAACTTTCTGTCCTTTCCTTATTTATTAGATATGCGGGTTTTGTCCTGTCTCTGCTAACACCGCTAAGTTAGGGGAGCACGTAATGACCCCCAGGAGTACATCTAGTGCCCTAGCCTGGATAGATTGCAGTTTCACTATTTGTTAGAAATTTTAAAAGCGTCAGTAGAAGACCGGCATTTACAGCAGTTACATGTTCTCAATAGACAGAATGGCTGGTACTTAGGAGCCTCTCGTCCCTCGCCACCATCAAGAGAACGAAGTTAGCGTGGTTCGGCTACACAACGCGTTATAACACAATAGTTAAGACTAACTCGCAAGCCACACTGGAAGGTGCAGGGAGGAGACAAAGGCAAGGGACAAGTTGGCTTGACAACGTCAAGGAGTGGACAGCACTTGGAAACCCTATTCTGCCACCGACAGCAGAAGGCAGACCGGGATGGCAGAGCTTGTCGAAAACTGCATCCAGCATGTCTTAAGTGCAACCTTCTAGGTCAAGGGACTAAGATGATATGACGTTAGGATGTTCCCATACAGAATTCATTAAAAGAAAACAACAACAACAAAAACCCCAAAACGTTGGGATTTTGCCCCAGTTATTCCCTGTTGTTGTTATCACTGGGTTTGTTGCCTGCCTATCTGGTTTGGTTATTTTATCTCTGTAGTTTACCTAAGTTGAACTTTCAAGTTGAACAACTTTGTTGTCTAATCTCGCCTCTTTTCTGTCGCTTCTTATCGCCGCCTCATTATCAACCTTAAACACGCCGTAGCTATTCCAGCCTGATGCTATATACAGAACCCATGGCAATGTCGGCAAGTTATCGGCCGATAATTCCAGACATCCCTTTTACATTGTGTGTGAGGTTCTGCAAAGAGGAGTGGGCTGGGGTGCCTATCTCTTCTCCGTCTTTAAATCTGTAGGCTTTTTATGAGGCATTGAGGCTCCAGCTCTGGCGGGGCGTGACGAGATTTCCAGAGCATTCCTTCTGTCCTAGAGACCGCAGTGAGAACGCTGGCAGCCCTGGCTGCCTGACAATTTGGTCAGAACACTCGCAGATTCAACAGACTCTGCCGCTATGGCAGGCTCAATAGATTTTCACTGGCATGACGTGTGGAAATCTGTTGGAAAAAAATCTGTTCCCAAAATGCAAATGAAACAACACTTTATTAGCCGGTTTTAATTTGCTGAATTGTAGCGTATATATTACTGAAGAAAAGATTAATTGCATTTTAAAATAAACCCAGCATACGACAGTGCATGCACCCAAGGCGAATCATACCCATAGTCCATGTAGGAAATCCAGCGCTGATTGCTGCTCACGCTTCTCAGAGGTTCAGTCACACAAGGGCTGCCGCACGCCAGGGGAGGTCATTTCCTATATGTGAGAAGAGGCGCTGGATGTTTCCGGACTGCCTATATTCCAGATTCGTTTGCAGCAGCCGGCGGCTGCAGCCAGCTCAACGTGGAGGCGATGAGAGCCACCAAGGGATGAGTAATTCTGCTTTCCCTACTTTTTCCCCACCTTCCCCACCCAGGTCCCCCGTCCACCACAAAGAAGCGACGCAGTTGAATAATAGAACCGGACTCTGCTTAGCTCTGACAGTCGGGGCTTCGCCGCGTTCCAAAAATCAGACAGAGGAGCAGTTCTAAGGGGTGGGGCGAGTGAGGAAATGCCCGAGGGGAGAGGTGTCGTGCCGAGATTAACCTCCCCAGATCAGAAAGGTCGCGAGCGGTCTGTCCAACTTGTCGGGTAGCCAGAGCTTTCCAGCGTTAGCATCGCAGTCTCCGCGGCAGAAGGAATGCTCTGGAAATCTCGTCACGCCCGCCGGGGCTGGAAGCTGAACGCCTCATAAAAGCCTGCAGATTTCACGGCGGAGAGGTTATCGGCCGATAGCCTGCCGACATTGTAGGGCGTTCTACGTATCGCGTCAGGTTGCGGTAGCCACGTTTTTGCAAGAATGAATGTTCATTTAGTTTTTTAATTTACTATTTTTCTTCAGACATGGAACCCACAAAAGTTATGCCTTTTAAGCACATTTTCTGTCATTTTGAGCGACAACCGCAAAGAAAAAAATACATATTGATCTTCCAGAAGCTGGGCGCTGTGTGAGGGTAGAAAGTCGGGGGTCAATTCCTGGGAATTATGACACCAAATTATCACAGCAACAAGATGAACTGTATTTGAGAGCTAAGGCCTAGCAGTCCTCGAGCCCGTATTTGAATTGGTAATAAGCTGAAGTGTTTTACAGACTCCAGAGTAAACAGTTCTGCTTATAGATTTGCAGATAAATCTTAGCTTTCTGATCTCTCAGTGTCTTCCAATCGTAGTAAAGCAGACAGTGGCAAGGCAGATTGTCATCGCCACAGAATCTTACTGTATTGCTTCTCTCCCCATCTCCTCCCTTCCTCTGGTTTATTGTTTCCTACCTGGAAATGCCACCAGACACTCGACTAGAAGAAATATCAATAGAGCTGTTGGTTACATCTGTCAGCTATCTTGCAGCAAATGCTTTTCTTCCCACGCAAAATAGTATTTGCTTGGCCATAAATTATTTCAATCACATGAAAGAAACAAAAGCCTTTCCCAAGACTGTCGATAGTCTTAAACAGGAAGAAAATGGGGTTATAATTTTTTTAAAGATATGAAAAAGGGGAAGAGGGACAGGCAGGCAGGCAGGCACTCCGATCAAGTCGTATAACGATTTGTTAGTTGAGAATCGTTGGTTCCTCTAGGTCAGCCATATTTGAGAGCAGGGTATGGTCAGAAGAACAGCTTTTTCAAATGGGATTTTTATTGAATCATCGAGTTATAAAATACAGCAGATGTGGTGTCAGGAATGTTGAGTTCTGGTGGATGCGCTTGCGATCAAGTAAGTGCTGAGAAGAACTACAGGAAAAAAACACACCAGCAACAACAAAAGAACTATTGCTGAGTCTGCTTTCTGCACACACACACACACGCACACACACAAACACAAACACACTAGTCGATCGTTAAAGGCCTTCTCAGAATGCATCTCCAGAATCGACGTATCATCTACCACCTACAGGGGGCCTAGATAACGCAGTTGGTAGAGCTGCGGACTAGCAGGTGGAAGATTACTGGTTTAAATACTGTGTGGCCAAGGATTATTTTCTGGAGTTATACATTGTGCAAACTTCATCCGGCCATTTCCCGCTCATTGAACTGCCTCTCTGCACTGGCCATCTTAAGGCAGCTATCAACTTGGTGGTTCTTTCAGTGCATGTCTTAGTAATAGGATCCTATCCCCCCGCGGCCCTCACAGTCCACCGTCCGGATATGCATCCAGTTTGTGGCGGGACGTTAAGCAAGCAACAACTCACCAACCATTCCAACTTCAGGATAATAAAACAACAGGTGCTCTAAGCAGGCAGGTGGGAATTTTCCAGTCGAGTCTCTTCTGATCGCCGGACAAACATCAGTTCAGACATCAGTTCAAATCCTGACGACGCGCTGGCAAACCAGTGGGACGAGAAACCAGATGAAACAAGGCAGACATTACATGGCGTGAGCGAAAAGGGGGGTTCTTGTCCTTGACAACCCTTGACCCAGCCACGAGGGGGCGAAAGCGAGGAGCAATAAGTTGAAGCATCAGTAGATCTACCCCGCGCGAACAGATTTATTTGTCATCATTTGGCGGTACTGTATAAGAATGGCGAAAAGGTGTGTCCTATACAAGTCCAACAGGGCACAAGGGTTCAAAGTCCCTCAAAACAAAAAGATTAGAAAACTGGATTAAAGCAGTTCGCAAACCAATCGGCGAACCACTAACTCTTATTACTATTAGAAGTATATGGTAGGGCCAAGGGTCTACTGCGACTCACGCAGTCTAAAACAGTTCTTGATTTATCTCTCTATCAGATCTTCATTTCGCCCTGACACCTTTCCAATCAGTCATCAAAGTTCAGCTTTTAAAACTCTATAGTCCAGCTTCCGTACTTCAGCCATTTTATAAAGATTTGAGGCCGTGATAAACAAAATACCGAAAGCATCTTGCTTAGTTACCGATGTCAACAAAATCTGCTGCCCTTTGCTACGCCTTTAGCACTTTCGCCACCTAGTGGCTGGATGGCAGAGTTAGCTTCGTCTTTGTCCCTTTCTAGCTTGGTACAGTTCCCTTGTTTTACATTTAATTTGGGCTTTTCCTCCAAGCGGCAGTCACTTGTTTTTCTTTTAGAGTTAGCTCCCTGAACGCTAGCAGCGGCCACTACTGAAAAATAGAAAACCAGCCATCTGAGCAAGTCTATCGATGAAGCTTAGTCAATGAGGAAAAACAAAAGAGAGAAACAGGAAAAGAAGAAGACCAACTTTCACTGCGCCAGAGCTGGCGGAAGAAACTGGCGGAAGGCACGTGAAGCAGCGAAGAATCGTTAAAATAAACTGCCAGCCGCCGAGGCGGCAGTGGAATCCCAGCAAGACTGGCTTTATTATGCAATCGATTGTTGTTCTCAAACGAGGACCACAGCGTCTGGTTTTGAAAGCTGAAACTCTGAGTATTCAATGGAAAAAAAATCTGAGAAATGTTTGGTGTTACTGATGGTGAAAAATGTAAGTTTCCAAGAAAAATAACATCCAATATAACAATGTAATTCCATCGCAGGGCAGATGAACACCCTAGCGTACGATGCGGTGTAAACGATACAGTGCGACACAAGACAGCAGATGTAACAAAAATCAATAAATCAACACATGATACGAATACAGGAAGATGCACATTTTACTTGAATTTCGAGAAAGACCGATCGGCCAAACAAGTGCTTAAACTGGCCTATATATATAATTACATTCGTTTGGCTTCACTGTGTCTTCTTGATCTGAGGACACTGTGTCGACGTCCGACTGTTAGCAAACCTGTCCCAACTGGCAACAGGACACGCTGACTGATGTTGGTGTGGACTGGGGTACAGCGGGAGGAAGTGGAACAGCAGGGTGGTAGAGAGAGGAGTTTAACGAATTGCTGCTTAATACTGCGCTAAAATATGTTTATCCAAAAGATGAGCTGTGCGTGTATAGGTGCTTTCCTCTCCACCCACCCCCCACTTTTTTCAGGTATGTATGTCGATTTTCGGCATGTATACGAGGCATTCGTGCGTTCGAGATTTCGTCCATACGCACCTTGTCGTGCAGTGCTACATCGATAACGCCTTGGTGTTTGGCAACACAGTGCTGAGTCCACGGTGGTGGTCTAGATGTTAATCAGTGTCAGTGCCTCTGATCAACTGTCACGCGCCCTGCCCGTAACATTTTCAGAAGACCTCTTACTGATTAGCACCTCGTTGAAACACCTGGTGGAAATTGCCTTGTTATACGATACAACATAAATAAGCTTCGTTAATCTCCGCATGAGCGTTAATATATCGTTGTTGCTAGAGGGAGGTACTAGCAGAACTGTTGTGAAAGCGAGTGTTGTAAAATGCGCATGACTTTTATTTTGACAATAACAACGGTTGTATGTGGCTGAGAGCATCGCCACTAGCAGCAACAGTGTACAGATGTGGCGGCAGTAACGGTAGTGGCAGACGTGCTGATGGACGTGCATTTGTTGTAGAGGCTCTTGCGGTCCAGGCAACGCGACAAGCATCACTAGCCCCACTGACCATTCTTTCTTTGGATATCCTCTCAGCAGCTTTGCAACAGAAGATCCAAATCAGAAGACCTAACAAGGCCTTTGCTTGGAGATAAAGGCCAAGAATGAAAACACGCTCTTTTCCCCTATCACGCTGGCTGGCTTCAAAACAATTAACCAGCGTATCCAAAGACTATCACTTCGTTCCGATTCAGACATTTCATTTACGGTAAAAACACAGTTCGCTTTTTCAAAGGCTGGGAAAATGTCATCACCTTCATTTTCAGCGGCTGCCACGCTGGCTTTAATGTCGCTAAACAGGTCCTTCCGGAGTGTTATGGAAGTCCTAACGAGCCGAGATTACATTCTTTGACCTGTCCGAAAAGCTTTGCAGCTCAGTCTCTGAATGCCTGCGGGGTGACCCCGCACTACACAGGTACTGTGTTGCACGCGCAGTTTTACAGAAACTTGACGCTCTGTATCAGTTTGGGGTCTTATTGCGTGATATCATCCCCAGGCTGGCATCCAGATCTCCATGAAGTTGCTTAAATGTTCACCATCTCACCGTCAATAACAGTTCCTCATAGGACCGAACCACACAGTCAAAGTATGACCTTTCAAATTATGAAACTGGAAACAAGAAAGTTCATGCAACTTGACTCAGAAATCTCTTCTGGACCAGACGCATCCGTCCGGTTTCGAAAGGCCTTCAATCGAGTAAACAGATCGTCTCCAAATTGCGTGTCGTGCACGCTCTTAGTCTTCGGTGAGAGGGCAACAAAAACAGTATTGAATACAATGCTGACTGTAGTTAAAGGTACAAATCAGTCTTTTCAAACTCTTGTATCCGGGTAAAACAGTTTCATGATCGGACAGTGTTTTATCGATTGTATCGGCAACGTCAGATGGGCTTTGGGGATTATTTTTAAGCACTCGGTTGGTCATGGCCTAGTGTACAATTAGCTTTATAAAAATTGTTTTGGCATCTTGGCAAGTGTATCCTACACTGTAATGGAGGCGGGCGGGGAAAGCTGCAGAGTTGATAGGTCTTACGCACGCAGGCTGCAGGACGTGTGCATGTCGAAGCCGTCACAGACCATGTTACAATTTTGAGGATGGTTTTTCTTAACCAGCAAAGAGCTAAATCGTGATTTCTGCTGAGATATTTAATCACATAATCCAGACTTCGTGTGCAAGAGAATGATAAAGGCATTTTAAAAAAGACAGCAGCATATATTTAACAAGTTTTTAAAAAAATATACACCCACGATGAGGTTTGTTCTCGAAGGATTCCCACGCTCGGCCTACATTTCCGTGTTTCAAGTCATGCAGTCATCTTATTAAGCTAAACAGAAAAGAGTTGATATGAAAACAATGCAAATGAGTCATCTAAATAAGAGTTTGAAGAGGAAGATGAAGAGAAGAGAAACAGGATAAAATTATTGCATTTTATAATAGTCTAAATGAACTATATTTTTAGGTCTATTTAATCTAAACAATGAATATAGAATCCCGGAACCAGATTCCGCAAGCTATACTTAGTCCAGAACAGGGAACTTTATTCAAGGTTCGTGGCTCCATCAACTTTTAGCGCATTTCCTTGGGTTTACTGCGTACAAACTGTGAAATAATTTAGTCCAGCCAAAAAGAAATATTGCGCGATGATGGCTATCTGAACAGACGCATTGTCTCTTAATGTAATTCCGGCTTCATCAATAAATTATTAAAGTAAGCAGGGTGGCACAGATCTAATGCGTAACACAATACGGTGGTATATGCACATGTGCAAACACGCCTTCAAACTTCGGATAGCCACAAGCCTACGCATGAAAACAGGTGCACGCATACAAAAAGAGGAGGAAGAGAGATGGAAGAAATGATGCAGAAAAATATGGCTTCTGAGTTAAAGAGATGCAGTGTAACTGCATAATATAAATTTTAAAATGCAGTTTCTAGCTTGAGACCAAGTTGAACTATTGTCTGGAGCCTGTGAAAAAAAATGCGCTCGCTTTTCAATAGGGCACCCAGCAGACCACATCAGTGGCTTCGCAGTTAATGAATCCTTGAACGCTTGCGTGCTACCGTTCCTCAGCCTAATGTACACAGTTTCAAAAACAAACCAACTAAAAAGTTCCGCAAGCTGCACGGACGCGTGTAGACTGTGGACAGATCTCTGTTGGCGTTCTCTTTCCAAGCGCCTATATGTGGCGATGGTAGCGATGCTGATGCTGGGGGTGGGTGGGTAGCGATGAAAGTGACGGAGACGCTGACGGCCAGCGTTATCAGAAGCTGAAATGAACGAACAGGGGGTCAGATGGAGATCGAATTTGCTGGCTGAAAAGTGGGGCTAAAACCTGGTTTGAAGATGGCTTATGGTTGTAAATGCATGCTGATTTTATTCATTGCGCCTTCCTGCCGGCTGGCCCGACCTGCTTCAGGGACAGACAGACTTGGTGCGGAAGGGCAGGTCTAGGTATCCAGGAAATGAAGAACCAAGGCCAGACCTCGGCTCGGGTAAGGAACTGCGCGAAATCCAGCGTGCAGGTCACTATCCCGGCCTTGTGCCTGACATGGCAGCTTTCTTCCAATTCCAGATGCGCGCGCCGCGCAGGATTTCCGAGGCTTTCAGCCTGCGCAGACGACCTGGGTAGGCTACTAACCCACTAGCCCCCGCCCCCTCTAGCGCAATTGAGTTTTAGGTTATTCACGAGCATGAAGTTGACGGAAATCCAGACTTTCTAAGTTGCCCAGAATGCAAAGGGGGTGGTGGGGGGAGAGTCAACGTTAAGCCCGCCGCACACGAATGGAATCACAACACTAGTCCAGGCCTTTGGAACAGCAACAACAAATAATCAACAAACTAATATACCTAATAAAAAACCCCACTGTATTGAATATTATGTAAAGACACAGAACTTCGCGAAAATTCCGAAGAGGAGAAGTGTGCTGCAGACAAATCGTTCATCGAAATCAGACGAGGCGCTTAACGCATGAGGTTGGATTAGCTCTCTATCATCACTTTCATACGGCTATAGAAGTCGAACCGTGTGAAACGATATTTAAGCTGCTGCCGTTCCTAAAACAGCGGTCTCCTCACCTCCCTCGTCCCCTCTCCCCACACCCCGCCGGTCAGCCTTTCCTCTTTTCCCCCTCTCTCCGCACTGTAGTTAAATGGACGTGCATACTTTTGTGAGAGAAGAACGTGTAAATAATGGTATTGCCGTTTTCAATAATGCAAGAAAGGCACGCCCTGACAGTCCTTCGTCGTCATGGCGAGGATTGGCGATGTTTCTAAATAAATAACAAGATGGCGCGGGTAGGCCGCTCGTGGGTTGTTGGCTTCGCATGCAGTTGCAACGATAAATTTCGTGCAAGCATCGAACAGGAGCTTCCAATCCGAATGATTATTTCGGTAAGCGCGTCGTTGATGTGGGTCAAGAAGAAACAGCCGACTCTGGCTTTGGTACGAGCATGCGCGATCGATGGGCACACCCGAGACCCGGTCAATGACTTTTTGCTGTCGCCCAGGAACATTTATTCGCTTTTCGTGTAATCTTAGCTAACGGCGAATTGAACGAAGAGAGCTGGAAGGAGGTGTAACTCGGCGAAGTCTCGCTGCTGGATTCAGGTCCTGAAAAGTTTGTGCGTAAACCAGGCGACTTTTGCCGACAACGTGCTCGGTCCAAGAGGGGGGGGGGAAGCGATTTCATCACGCCAGCTTTTTGGCATTTGCGGACACTACCGACATTTTGACACTTGCCGAGCGGTATTTCTTCATCTACTGATGATAAATGTGTGTTTTCCTCTCTTAAGCACGTTCGCAGATACTGTGCAGGACGGGAAACCTTAAGGTTAGGGATCTTGAAGTCTGTTCCAGGAAAAGTTGATTATGAGTGCAGGTGCAGCCACTGTTTGGATGAATTTATCTAAACTTCTTTTTTGAACTATTTTTAGTTTGTCTGAAGGCCTTTCTTAACTGGGCAAATATGACCGAGTTTGCGCTTGTGTTTGACAGCAGGATGCTTTGTACTCAATCTTATGATATATACGTACATATTTATATACATACATGCACATCAAGTACTTTAGTCCCTCGTAGTTTTCTGTACTTTATGACCACGTTCACCAGAATGCCGTACCTTTAATAAATAAATAGGCAGAACATTCCGGACCCCCATTTTGACTTCGCCCCCTATGTGGCAACACTCAGATTTTGAGGTGCCCCTTCGATGTAGTATTCAAGCCGCTTTTCTAAATATTGTTATCATCGTCGTCGTCGTCGATGTCGGGAGTATTCGAAGATGAAGAAACGACTCATTTATAATTGTAGTAAAAAAATATGATGACGACGAAGAAGAAAAGAGGAAGAAGAGGAGGACGACGAAGAGAATGACGAAGAGGAGAAAGAAGAGGAGGAAGAAGATGGTGACAACGAGGAAGAAGATGGAGAAGAAAAGAAAGAAGAGGAGGAGGAAGAGGGGAGGGAGAAGAGGAAAAGGGAAAGAAGAAGAAGAGGAGGAGGAAGAGAAGTAAGTAGAGAAAAAAGATGAGGAGGAGGAAGAAAAAGAGGAGAAATAGAATAATGAAGAAGAGGAGGAAGAAGAGGCCATATTTCACGCACTTCCTGGGCGGAGGCTTACTGAGGAGACGCACAGACATATTGTCAGACGGAGAGACAGGGGAGGCTGTGGCGCGTACAGGAGGACGAACGGAAAGAACGCAAAAGAAAAATCGGGAAAGAAAACTACGCAATGCAAATTCTCTTGAGGAGACGGCTGGCCCTAACTGGTCGCCTGGTGGCCGCTTGTTGACTAATGTCGCTATCGTCCACGGCGTGGGCCAGGAAAACGGACCCACCACGCAGCAATTAAAGGAGGAGATTTACATTTCAAACCAACCACCAGCACGTCGTGCCTCAGACTCACGTCAAGGCAGCCTCAACACCGTGCTTGGCGCAATTAACAATTAGACCGCTGCGTAAGTGGGAGCGGGAGGACGCATTGATCAGCCGGTCGGCGCAGACGCGAAGACGGAAGGCTCCCAGGGGTCACGAAATGGAGGGACATTACTTCTCGGGCTTCGGGAGGGGCAGTGGGAACTTGGCCGCGGAATTCCAGTTTCCGACGTCCCTGTTTGGATATTCCTGTCAGTCGCCCAGCCTGGGGATCACGGCGGTAAGGGGCGACTGGATCGACTGCTTGCAGAAAAAACCACCCCAGACATTCGAAAGCGGAGAGTGGATGACATAAGCAAGCCAGTAGGGGGAGGTTTGGGCAGAGCAGATCCGGATGAGACAGGAAACTCTGATGACACCAGCAGATCACGAAAAATAACATGCAACACAACGCGGACATTAGTATTACCATTCAGGGGCAGGGAATTCTTAAGGAGAGGGTTGTGGTAGGTGGTCCGAAGTAGCATGAGAGAAAACTGTAACCTGTAACCATATTAAACAAATCTGGAAAGCAATGCTACAAAACACAAAGATTATTCAGATTTTACGAATCACGCACAAAAAGTAGTGGATGTCTATTTAATATTTGTGTGTTTTCCTTGTATGGGAAAATGGCTGTACATCTATGTTTTCTTTTAGCGTTTATGAAGGAATAAATGGAAGTATAAAAAACTGGATGTGATTCATAGTAAGCCGCTTATCCATCCCCCACACTCAAAAGATCATATAAATCGCGAAATGCATGCAATAAAACAATAAAAGCTCAACATTCTCACTCGAGAAATGTATCGGCTGTGCCATTTATAAGATGACCAAGCTTTGAACACCGACTATAAACCGGATTTCATATTTATTGCTGGGCGTGCACGAGGGCAAATTCTGCTCACCATACAATGAATCCCTGCCGATAATGGACTTTTAATGCATCTCTGTTGGTCTAGCTTTTTTCCTATTTGTTTACTACAAGAAGGTTTCTTTTAAAAGCTTTCGCACGTTTTAACGAAATTGCCTTTGATTGCAGATAACAGTCATAAACTTACGAAATATAGAAAGCCGATATAACACATTGGATTCCGTCTTCTTGCGAGATTTAAATTAACGAGAACGTGTTATAAAAAGAATTTGGCGTTCCTGTCTTAAGGCAGTTTTTATTTCGGCAAACGTGCGTCCGGGTTCGCCAAACATGGCCAAGCATAAACATGGCGATAGGCCCCACACGCACGGCCAGGTTCGCCAAACTACGGTGCACATTCATCCCATTAAAAAAGGGCTTTCACAAACATCTGCACTTGAAGGAGGGAGTCTTCCTTAAAGAAATTGACAGCAGGCTTTTTTTAACGGTTTGCGGAGAAATAAAGATGAACCAGCTTGAGCTTCTTTGGATGCCATGCAATTAAAAGCTAGGGGGTGGAATTTTTTTCGGTTGTCGTTTAGCCGAAGCAGTGTTACACTTCTATAGAAGGAATGGGAGCGCGGAGACTGAAGAACTGGGAATGAACCACAAAGTGGAGATCGAGCATTCACGGCTGGATGCGGTCAGCCACGAAATCTGTGAATCCAAATTCTCTCCGTTCTTTCCCATTTCATCTGACAACAATCGAAAGTGAGCGGAACAGAGGTGGAAATAAGATGATATCTGTGACGTAGGCAGTTAATCTTTTATTATAACAGTTCGTCTTCCTCCTTCTTCAGCCCTTTATGCCCTCTTTTTTCAGGCATCTCTCTTTCTGTTGTCTCTCTAACTTCCCCCTCTCCGTCTCCTAACTTCCCCATCTCTCGCTCTCTCCCTAACTTCCCCTCCCCCCTCTCTCTCTCCCGAACTCC